>JASJET010000192.1:2177500-2777500 GCA_034092305.1 Diaprepes abbreviatus | reverse complement strand
CGGGGCACTTTCTTCTTTTTATATTTCGTATTCAATCTTTAATTACGAAACCCCTAACTCTGTATTTTTCTTTTCTGTTTTGTCGTCATTACCTAAGATTCACACCAAAAGTTCAGAATTTGTCTATAAATTGCTACAAATAATTTTTTTTTCGTTTTTCGGAGAGTTGTTTCTTATTTATAAATGTTTTGTTCCTTGCAGAATATACTTTAATAGCTTTCTATATCCTCTTGTTAAATTCTTCTTCATATTTTCCTATTTGCTCGATTTCTAACCCTAAATATATCCATTTTTATCGCAAAATAATTCTTAATCATAGTTAATTCTTCTCCTGCTCAATATTTTCCATTGGATTTCTCTTGGCATTCTATCAAAAGTCTGCTCAAGGTTAATGAATAAAATATATAATTTTTTGTTTCATCGCAGAGATTTTTTAATCAATATGAGTTATACCAATAACATAAATATATTTTATATTTCATACTTTAAACACTACATCTATTAGTTTTTATTTTTAACCGTTGTGTGTTTTGTAATATTTCCAAAGGATAACCTTCATTATGAATTTTTTATATGAAATTTTATCGCATTATCTAAACTAAAGATTTGACAACAATTGATGCACACTGTTAAAATTAATCTTAAACTTAATGTACTTCACTTAATCAAGTTTAATGATTTTGTACCTTAAATCGTTACATGTACTTTGAAATGAAAGCTTTGTATATTAAACTTAATTCAATGTTACCTTAAATTTCAACAAAGTAACTGAAAACGTAACAAATTTAATGTTTAATTATATTAGATTTAAAGTAAAAATGATTAAATTTAATGCACTAACATTAAATGCATTTAATAAACGATTTATGCAATTTGCTTCCGGTACATTACCTTAAAATTAATGTGAAGTTCTTTTACAGTGTACCACAAAACACTAACACTTGTTTCGTATTCTTTTATCTGCGGATGTACTTAATATATTTCTTCTTTGTTTACCCATACAAAAGCTATAAGAACTTACCTTTTAAATTCACATAGTAAGCTCAGGGAGTTTTTTATACTATTGAAAGTTTTTTTTTCAACTTTTTTGGATAGATAGTATAGTGGTTTTGTAATTAGCTTACAAGGAAAATTACTCATCTAATGTTAACAGACCTTTGTAAATAACCGTATATCATAAAGAAGGACGGTGATAATTCGGGTTGCTGGAAAGCCCCAATTTTTCTCTGATTTTCTGCATACCTCCTATTTTATAATCGTAAAATATGAATCCGAAGATTTTTCTTGGCAGTCGTAAATAGTTTCCCCAATTTTTTTTTTTACTTTCAAATATATAACTGATGCTCTCTCTATCTTCAAATTTCATAAGTTTTTGTAAAACAAACAAATACGACATAGTATTTAAATATTTTCTTAACAAAATTGATATTAATAAAATTTTTATAAAAAAATTGAACCGACTTCTAAAAGTGCGCTAAAAAGTAAAAAATAACTATAAATTTTTATATGAAATTGAACTTTTTGAAGTCGGCGCCAAACTAATACCTGACAAAATATTATTTGCATAAACAGATTAAAAATACTTTATTTGTAAGTGCTTTCTAACCATAATTTGTATATATTAGTAGTTATTTATTTCGTGTACAAATAATTTGGCGCCGACTTCAAAAAGTTCAATTTCATATAAAAATTTATGGTTATTTTTCACTTTTTAGCGCATTTTTAGAAGTCGGTTCAATTTTTTTATAAAAATTTTATTTTTCTATTTTTAGTTTTAGAATTCATTATGATATTCATGAATTATTTGAAGTAAGTACTAATCGAGATTAGTGTACCTCGCAATGACTCCAAACTGGCAAAAAAGTACCCATTTTATCCAAAGTTGTAAATCACCCTAAAATGAACCACTAAAAATTCTTTAGTTCTTAGAGTTTTCCAAATACCAATCAAATTGGGTCAAACGAATATTTAGTCTGTCATAGAAAATCCACTATCTTAAATTTCAAATTAATTTTAGATTGGTAATATGGGCCCCAAAACCTTCCAATATCGATATTTAAAGAAAATAAATTATTTTTTTATTTTTATTGGATACGCCATATTGAATTTTTTAAAAATAATTTTAGATTCGTCATGTGTGACCCCGAAAACTCTCCCGTACCAATTTTGGTGAAAATCGGACAAAATTGATTTTTTTTGTCGGCCATATTGAATCCGCCATATTAAGTTTTTAAAAATAATTTCAGATTCTTTATGTGAGGCCCCGAAAACTTCCCCATACCAATTTTGGAGAAATAGGACAAAATTGATTTTTTCGGCCGCCATATTGGATCCGCTATATTGAGTTTTTTAAAAATTATTTTAGATTCGTCATATGCGACTCCGAAAACTCCCCCATACCAATTTTGGAGAAAATAGGACAAAAACGATTTTTTGTCGGCCATATTGAATCCGCCATATTGAATTTTTTAAAAATTATTTTAGATTCTTCATATGCGACTCCGAAAACTCTCCCGTACCAATTTTGGAGAAAATCGGACAAAAACAATTTTTTTGTCAGCCATATTGAATCCGTCAAATTGAATTTTTTAAAAATTATTTTAGATTCGTCATATGCGACCCCAAAAACTCCCCTGTACCAATTTTGGAGAAAATCGGACAAAATTAATTTTTTTGTCGGCCATATTGGATCCGCCATATTGAATTCTTTAAAAATTATTTTAGATTCGTCATATGCGACTCCGAAAACTCCCCCTAACCAATTTTGGAGAAAATCGGACACAATTGATTTTTTCATCCGCCATATTGGATCCGCCATATTGAATTTTTTTAAAATTATTTTAGATTCGTCATATGCGACCCCGTAAACTCTCCCTTACCAATTTTGGTAAAAATCGGACAAAATTGGTTTTTTCGTCCGCCATATTGGATGCGCCATATTGAATTTTTAAAAAATAATATCAGATTCGTTATGTGCAACCTGGAAAACTCTCCTATACCAATTTCGGAGAAAATTGGACTAAATTAAATTTTTTTTGTCCGCCATATTGGATCCGCCATTTTGAATTTTTTAAAAATAATTTCAGATTCGTTGGGTACAACCCCGAAAATTCCTCCATACCAATTTTGGAGAAAATCGGACAAAATTAATTTTTTTCGCCACCATATTGTAAGCGCCATCTTGGATTTTACTGCACCAATTTCATATAAAAAAATATGGGACCACCAACTTCCTTTACATAACGTAAAAAATTTCATTCAAATCGGTGCAGCTGTTCCGGAGTAATCGGTGTACATACATAAAAAAAAATATATAGTCGACGAATTGAGAACCTCCTTCTTTTAGAAGTCGGTTAAAAACTGCAGAAAGATGTGAATTTTTATTAAAAATTAAGAAAAATTCTCAGCTTGTGTGTTTTACATTTTCCTTCCATTTTGGAAATCCAGAGCTAAGAACATTTGTTTGCGAAATATGATGTTTTCACGTTCAAGTAGTTTTTAAATTTTATTCGGATGGAATACTTAGTAGATAAATTGTGTTTATTCTAATATTGTAGCATTAAATGTGACAAATAAAGCTCATAATAAGTATATTAGTATTAGAGAAGTACAGACATACTATTCTCTAATTTTTGTTAAAGTTTTATTTTGGTGACGTAGTTGAAATTGGTGATAATTGGTCGACATTGTCTGGCTATTTAATCAAAGATTTATATATGGCTAATATTTATTATTATTTAAGGGAAGATAGATTTGTTCTAAGTACTTGAAAACATATATGGTATACAACCTGACTTTCGCTGACCAAATTTCAGAACACTCTTCAACCTGATATAGTACTGTGACGTCATTGAAATTTTATTTTTCCTCATTTTTTCCAAAAATTAGTCTATCCATTATTTAATATTCAATTTTAAGAGAAAACAGAGTGGATTTTGAATTGCTATTAGAATAATTGAAATCTTATCGTCGTCGAAGATGTGATATCAGTGCACGAAGTTTCCTGCTATTGAACAGAGTTTGCAAGTTTCTCTTCAGCTTGATTTTGAATGTTTTCTACTATATTTTAATAATATGTTATGTACATTTTTTTCCGAAATGTGCCAAAATTCAAAGGGTACAAATACATTTTAGTGAAAGTGACAAAATTTAAAGCAAATACGGTATGAAAATGAATTTTTTTTGGGAAAAAAAAATACTTCAAATCTGTATTTTGCGACCCCAAAACAGGTAATATGCAAAAAAATAACGAAAAATTCGGTGTTTTTAGTATTTTCAATGATTACCAGAAATGCTTAAAATATATAGGGGTCATTCCATGCGGAATGTACAATCAATTTTTTTTTTTGCAAATAAAATTCATTGTTGGGTTCTCTATTCGAAAAAAGACGACTCGTATTTTTTTTTTCAATATAATATTTGATATTTTCAAGAAATTAATTTTAGCAATTTTTAAGTCTTGAGAAATTATGACTTTTCAATATTTCACAGTAAATAAAAGTTTTAGTTATAGAAAGCTATTGTTATACCTAAAATGTGCGTTTTGTCCTGAGCATTATAATATGTCATAAAAAACATTGACTTAGTAATTTTAAATAACAAAATGGTGTAACACCTTACAAATCCAGATTACTTCCCATCTTCATTAGCCAGATTTCTTGCTTTTTGTACTAAATATCGAGAAGTACTTATTTCTTGGGCAGTTTTATTAACGCTCCAAGATTTTGGCAATAATGTCAGAATTTGAATTCTTTCCTGTAAAGTAATGCCTGTTCTACTGAATTTTTGTTTCAATTCAATAAAAAAATTAGGAGGAAATTGTTTTTCATCATTAAAAAAATTCCAGAAATCCACATTAATAGTAAAAACTTATTTTTGATTATTTTTTATTTATAATACAATTCTTACTTCTGAATCATCGTCAAGTGATAAGTAACAATTATCCTCCTGTTCGGAAAAATCGGATTCTGATGTGCTTCCGTCATTTGCATCTGGTTTTTGAAGCTATATGAACACAATTTAATGATGCAAAATTATTGTTAGTAAATTATTATTGACAAAAAAATTTAATGAATATTTAAAAAGAACTTAATACAATCTTTTTTAAACAGTTTATTTGCTTTCGATCTGCATTCTGGGTACAAAACATCGTTCGGTTTATAAAAGTCTGAACTTAGCAAATATTCCAGAGGAAACGCGCCGCAGACTCTCTCTTTGCTTTGTACCAGTATGATTTTGTTTATCAAATGGATCGCAACACACATGCTTAAACCGACGATCCGACATTATTGTATAATTTTTGAAGAGAACAGCGCTTGCGAAAAACAGAAAACTGTATGGGCATACGCTTCATGCAGCGCGACTCGCGGTTTGAGCGCTGCAAGTCCGGACAAGTTCATTCTCAGTCGAAGCATGCTGGTTAGCTCGCAATAGAGCGCGGAAAACTCGAAAAAATTATATCACGCATGATTTTATTTTTTCTCTTAAAAATGTAAATTATTTGTTCAAATGTTTTAGTAAACACATTTGAGCTATGTTGCAATAACATGAAATGAAACGTTAAACAATAAATTCATTGTTAATATAAATTTCGTAATGTTTTTATGAAGAAAATTATATGCAATATTTATAAGTAACACATGCACGAATATCCTTTATGCCATATTGTAAAGCTCAGAGCAAAACGGACATTTTAAGTATAGCAATCGTCTTACATAACTAAAACTTTATATACTGCAAAATATTGAATAATTGTAATTTCTCAAAACTTAAAAATTTCGAAAATTCTTTTCTCGAAAATATCAAATATCATATTGAAATAAAATACAATTTTTATAAAAAAAAATTGAACCTACTTCTAAAAGTGCGCTAACTATAGATTTTTATAACAAATTGAAATCTTTGAAGTCGGCGCCAAATTTATAACTGACAAGATGTGATTCGCATTTCAGATTAAATTCGTAATTGCTTTCTTACCATAATTTGTGTATATTAGTAGTTATTTATTTTATTTAGAAACAATTTCTCGCCGACTTCAAAAATTTCAATTTCATATAAAAATTTATAGTTATTTTTCACTTTTTAGTTGTGAATTCATTACGATATCCATAAATTTTTTGAACTAAATACTAATCGAGGAATTCGAAAAATATAAAATTTTTAGGACGCTATATTGAATCCACTAGATTCAGTTTTACAAAAAATATTTCAAATTCGTAATTAACAATAACAAAAATCCCCCAATACTGATTTCAGACAAAATCGAGAGATGTAGAATCTTCAATCCGCCTTCGTGGATCCACTCTGTTTGTTTTTTTTTTTAAATAACTTCAGATTCGTAATCTTCAGTCCCAAAAACTCCCCCATATCAATTTTGAAACAAATCGGACACAATTAATTTTTATCCACCATATTGGATACGCCATATTGAATTTTTTAAAAATAATTTCAAATTCGTTATGTGCGACCCCAAGAACTTCCCCGTACCAATTTTGGAGAAAATCAGACAAAAATGATTTATTCGTCCGCTATTGAATTTTTTAAAATTAATTTTAGATGCGTTATGTGTGATCTCAAAAACTCCCTTGTACTAATTTTGGAGAAAATCGGACAAAATTGACCATTTTGTCCGCCATATTGGATCCGCCGTATTAAACTTTTAAAAAGAAATTCTGGATTCTTTATGTACGACCCTAAAAACTCATCCACGCCAATTTTGGAGAAAATCAGACAAAATTAAATTTTTTTGTCTGCCATATTGAATCCGCGATATTGAATTTTTTAAAAGTAATTTCAAATTCTTTGTATACGACCCCGAAAATTCTCCCATACCAATTTTGGAGAAAATGGGACAAAATTATAACAACGTAATAAATTTCATTCAAATCGCACCGTTCCGGAGTAATCGGTGTAAATACATAAAAAAATACATAGTCGATGAATTGAGAACCTTCTTTTAGAAGTCGAAGAAAAATACGTGTCGACTAGTTTCCAACAAAGAACCCAAAAATGAATTTTATTTGCAAAAAAAAATTTGATTCTAAATTTCGCATGGAATGATCCATAAGTTCCTACCACACTCTTTTCTACCCCTTACCACTCCATTTAGTTTTCTGTTTTTTATTAGCTGCCAAAATGTATTTAGCTTGTCGAAATTGCCCCATCTTCCCCTAATTAAAGTCGGAAAGAAGATTCTAAATGGAATTTGGTTGGTGTACTAATAAATTTTAGTCACCAAGCATAAAAATACTTTTAATATATATTAAGAAAAGACTTTTTTTTAACAAAGGCCGTAGATACTTAAAAGCGAATAGCGACACTGCGATATTTAAAAATATACTTTCAAAGAGCATCATTAAGTTGTTAAAGATCCATTTCCGAAACATGTTTCCGGCGAAGAAATGGCTTTCTTACGCTTTCGCGGTTAGGGTGCCAAAAATGTCAAGATTAACTACTTTTGATGAAAAAGACTGTCTACATCTGGCGTAATTAATATAGATTTGGTTTTATTAAATAGGATGCATTTGTTAAAGCAATGGATATATTTAGCTAGATTTGATTACATTTGCAGATAAATCAAGAAAAAAAAATTAAAACATACTTTTGGTTAAATATGTATAATTCTTAAAAAATATGGCTAAAGTCATAAAATGCTTTATTATAAAAGAAAAACAAAACACAAAACACAAAAAAATGCATTAACACTTTATCAATATAACCTAAAATACTTCAATTTAATAGTAACAAACAAATATAAAATGGAAGGAAACTAGTTAATTAAACGATAAATATACATAAAAGCGTAGCGTTTTTCCTTTATTATTTAGAACATGAAAATGGTAAAACTTTTACCTTACCAGTATATTAGTAATATTATTTGGGTATTTCTCATCAAATTTCGAATTTTCAGTTTAGTTTCATCAATAATTTTGCACTGAGTTCATAATTTTTTATCGTGGAAATCCAAAGTTTCACAATGTTAAATCTATTTAAAAGCAATGGTATTCCATATTTTGGTTCATAACTTATAAAAAAATAAGATAAAAAATTATAAAATGAGGGAATGATTCACAGGATTAACGAATGATTTTTAAATATTTATTATACCAAAAATAAATAATAATGTATGAAATTATGTAATTATTATTGTCATCTTCAGTTCTAAAGACACAGGCGATTGCCTTCTCTTCAGAAGCTTCGAATTTAGATGTACTCTTGTGACATTGCCGCTCTCAAAAAAAAGAGAATGGGTCCGATCATGCCAGCGATATAATGGTTCGTTTTTATTACTAGGCTCTCCAAAATTTTTTTCTTCGCTTCATACTCCTTACCATTATACCTTCTTCAGAAACAAATATAATTTATCGGTGATAGTTTCGATTTTCCCATTTAATCAGAACAGAATCTCCAATAGTAGCAATTTGACGACTGTCAGAGACAACAGTGAGTCCATCATTTCCTATATCAATTGTGTTAATATTTTTGGACATTACAGTGTGATCTTGAATGCACGAAGAAGAAAGTGGAGATAGTTGGTTATTAATATTATGTATATTGAATCCATCAATTTTCGTTGACTTTTGAGGGTCTCCGTTACGTGCTCTGGTAAAATAATTGCTCTGATAGTGTTGAAAATACAGTAGAATCCCGCTAATCCGCCCTTGACTTGTCCGAACCTTCTGATTGGTCCAACGGCAGCATAAAAATATACATGCACTAACTTGTTGAATCCTGGTCGGTCATAACGTGTCATGGTTTACTAGTCAATTGTTTTGATATTTCAGGAGCCAGCATCTAGCGTCTAGCAATGGTAATTACAATAGTCGCGTATGAATCTTGTACATAGTTTTTCTATTTATGTACACACAGTATATCAGGAGTAAAGCGTAAACACGTTTCTGTTCCTTTAACTGAAGAACTAAATATGCAATAGAAACTGGACAAGGGGAAATCATTTCAAAAAATTACTAAGGAATTAAATGCATGAGTTACTATAATAAAGGAGTAAAAAAAATAGAAAAGAAACTGAATCTTTGACGGTGATGATAGATGGTGAGAAAGCACTAAAAAATCGCAAAACCCTAAAAAAGCCAAAGCTGGAACTACTCTATAATGCATTGTGGGTATGGTTTTGCCAAGAAAAGGAACACCGCTATCTGCGCCTATTATCAAAGAAAAAACGCTAATTCTGCAAAAGAAATTGGAAGTCCAAGATGAGTTCATAGCTAGCGAGGGTTGGTTAGATCGATGGAAAAACCGTCATTGCGTTAGATATCTAGCAATATCAGACGAAAACTACCAGCTGATAATGAAGAATTAAAAAAATTTCTGAAGAAAATGCTTTGACATCTGGCCAAATTTATAATATAGATGAAATTGGCCTAAACAGGGTTCCGTACTTTTGGTATCTTTGTATACCTGGTATGAGTCAATATTCCCTGGAGGAAGTGCGATGCCGTTTAGCGTGAAAATCATATAATAAAAATAACATAATATATATTTTAAATAACTGTTTAAAAAAATAAAATATCTTAAAAAACAAAAAGGAACTTGAATTTTTTTTGGCACAGCATATATGTAAAATCAGTAGGTCTAATTTAGACAAGGGTCTTGGTTAGGTCGAGGATTTATTGGGGTGCAGATCAGTAGATTGTGGTGGACTTCAATCGACATTTAAGAAAAAATTCGGCTAAACTCGCCCTAAATTATACATTAAGAAATTGATTAAATATCACAAATCAGATACAAAAGTCAATGTATAAATACCTAAAACAAATAAAAAATAAAGCTGAATTAAACAGCATAAAGGTGGAAAAGAGATGGATGTGCCACATGCCTCTTTTAGTTTTTACGTTTTTCTATTCTATGTATGACATTCAATAAGATAAAAAATAGAATATTTTGAAAATCGGTAAATTGTTGCTATAGCGCTTATAAACATTATTACTGGTATAATTTATTGGGCACGTTAGTCCCAGCCACTAAATTCCTAAGTACCTAAATTAATATTTTTATAGTTTAATATTAAATAAACTATTATTCTATATAAACATTTTTGGAGTTTTTTACGTTGAACCCAAATCAACTCACCGATTCAATAATAGATGGAGATCCCTCGATTGAAATGAATTAATACGATAAATCAAGACGGCTGCAAAATAGTAGGGCGCATTCAAAAATATGCGGGGGGAAGGCCGCACATACTCTTAGATACGCCACTGTTTGGGTATTAGTGTAATAAGTAATTACCTTAAAATTGACACTACTATGTTAAAATCATGTTCAATATAAAAATATTGTTTAACTTATTTTGTCTGGAAAAAAATTATACACCATATTATCGCCATATTTAAGAAATATACCTAAAATAAATGATCCATGCCTTACCAAAATGTAATTAAAACATATTTCAGCAGGTTCTGTCATATTTCTTACCACAAAATAAAAAAAAACGTTAGAAAACTGAATAAAGCTTTTCTAACCATGACATAACTAACGCGGCTCCATCTTTGAACTAAAATACAATGACGTGATTGGTTTAATAAATTGCCAAAAAGCCTGATTGATCAGATGTTCGGATGGATGACAGTATATTGACAGCTGCGATTATTCCAATCAAAGTTGCATAAGCCGTATATTAACATTTAAGGAGTGTTGTTAGGTTGTAAAAACTTAGGGCTACGTTCACAAATCTCATTCCGTGCGATCATAAATCGAATATTTGTTACACAGTGAGAGAATTATTTTATTTCGTAGAACATAGAGGGTGTCCGGGAAAATGTGGAAAATCTCCCGGATATGAGAAAAAAAAACATGTGAAAGGAATACTACAAGTTCATATCAACTTTTTTCGTATAGGCCTCCTCTTCGGAGATATGGACTCCCAAGGAGCTGCAATGAAATCAAACTTTTTACACATAATTATTGAACCACCAGGTTTAATTCAATTTTTTTAATATGATGTATACCATGATGTATTTTGTGCTTTACTCAAAGCTGCAGAAACGGACTAGCTGTGACAGTCATGACCCCATTTTTTTACGCCCTGTATGATAAATAATTTGGACAACGTTTTTTGCATACCTTTAACTATTTACTAAAAATTACTTACCCTTCATCCATGTCGCGAATCCTAACCGTTTTCGAAACGTCGTCGTTATTTTATTTACATCATGTATTTGGTGCATTCCGATAAAACATACATCTTTGTTCCTATCAAATGTTCAACCTTCATTCTTATGATAAAAAAATTCGATCCAAATTTATAGTTTACCTCTTTAGTTAAAAACGTCTAATTCTGTGAATTGCAGTTCGACCTAGGTTCGTGAAAAATGTGCATTTTATTTTATCGACACCAAAAACAAAATATTGTTGTAGCAAACGTTGCTAGGTACGAAAGAAATAAATATTCTACATTTTAGAATTTGTCAACTTTCACATCTTTGACACATTGATTCTTTACTTGGATATTAATTTACTGATTCTTGAATTTCATTGTGAAATTAATTGCGAAATAATTCGAAATATGAAATACACGTTTATTATTTTATTGAGTATGCAGATATGCATCTGATGTATGTTTTTGCATATTACAATGCTTTGGAAGCCAGGAGGCTATATCACGATAGATATCCTAATCGTACTCTTCCCGATCAGAAAACATTTCAACGAGTTGACCAACGTCTAAGAGAGAATAGTAGGTGATACCATTTTATAAGGTATTATTATTATTAAATTTTTTTATAATTTTGGGAAACGAAGTACTGATGCTGCTCGGGGAAGAACAATACCTAAGCGGCAATTGAAAATGCATCAAATACAATAGTAAATGAAGTTCTTCACGAACAGAGATCTATATCATTTTAAAAAAGTGCATGAACTGATTCTTGAAGGTTTTCCCCGTAGAACTTAGTTTGCAAACTGGCTATTGGATCAGCAACGAAATAATGTAAACTTCATTAACACTATTCTCTTCACGGATGAAGCAGTCTTTACCAAAAATGGTATAAATTTACACTACTCACATGTATGGTCTGATTAAAATCCTCATGGAACTATTGTTTCACATCAACATCAGTTCCTATCAATCAATACCTGGACAGGAATCATTGGCAATTTTTTGATTGGACCATTCTCATTTTAGCTTTGCTTTTTACCTGTGTTTTGTGTCTGTTATAGTGCATTGAAAGCTCTGACATACAACTAACACTTATTTTCAAATATTTCATAGTATATTGTTATATTTGAAATGAATAGATTTTTTACTATTGTTCTAAGGGACTAAGGGACTAACATTTTTTTTTTTCTATAAGGACATCTCGCTTTTTGTTTTTAACAATACTAGCTTAGATAACATGTATTTAAATAAAATTGTTACATCGACTATAAATATATATATATATGACTCAGCGCTAAAAACTTGGGACTTAAATTTCGGAATTTGATAAGAACTATTCATTTATAGAGAGTGCATATGTGTGTGTGGATTGTCACACTTACAGGTGGACAATTAAAAATATGCATAAAGGCTTGGTACTGAAATTTTGTAAAGTTTAATGTAACGCCAATCCAAAAATTATGGTACGTGATGGAGAAGTCTCCAATTAACAATACAGCGATCCAAGCCATCAAACAGCTATACGACTAAGCATTCTCCAGAATTAAGATCGGCAATAACTTATCAGAAAGCTTTCATGTGACCAAAGACCTTCGCCAGGGATGTTGTCTATCACCAACTCTCTTTAAAATCTACCTCAATGAAGCTTTAAAGAATTGGAAAAGATCATGCAGTAGAATGGGAATAGAATTAAATAATGACACCCATTTATATACGCTTCATTTTGCAGATGACCAAATGGTAGTGACCCAAGATAAAGAAGACCTCGAATTTATGACGGGGAAACTATTTAAAGAATACGCAGAATGGGGATTAGCCGTCAACTGCAGTAAAACTAAATATATGTGTATCGGTGGAGAAGAAACAGATTTGGAAGTGGATGACAATATCATAGTGAAATCTTATTCTGATTATACCTACCTTGGAACAAAGATCAATAAAAGTGGACGAACTGAAGAAGTTTTGGAGCGAATAACTAAAGGGAAAAAAGCTATCGGATACCTAAACTCACTATTATGGTCAACAAACATCTCCAAGGAAAGAAAACATATTTATACAATGCAATATTTAAAAGCGTTGTATTGTATGGATGTGAAACATGGCAGATAAATAAAACTTAAAAACGTAAACTGCTGGCTCTTGACATGGATCGAACGGATAACCAACGAGAGAATTAGAGAGATTATGGGCGTAAAGAAAACTATTCTCGATGAAATCGAATAACGTCAGCTGGTATGGCATGGACATGTGGAGAGAATGACGGACAAACGTCTACCAAAGCAAATCCTAAAATGGACACCAAATGAAAAAATAAAAAGAGGAAGACCAAAAGTTACCTGGATTAAGGGCATTAACTGAGCCATGTCCGAAAGAAACTTACTTCCAGGGGATTGGGAAGACCGAAAACAATAGAAACTGGGAATCTATATATATATATATATATATATATATATATATATATATATATATATATATATATATATATATATTAATGTAACGTATGTATATAATATTTCGATTCTAGTTCATTTCCTGTTTAAACTAGATATTATTTTATTAGAAATATAACCAATTACTGAACCATTGCCTCCTGCCTCCTCTATGTTGCATATCGCCTGCTGTTATACAAACAAGATCAGGAAGAACTACGTATTAGAAACATTGAAATTTAACCATTTTTCTTCTTTTTAAAATGCCCATTTAATTACTCGTGCAATTTAAATATGTTAACTATCGATCGACCGCAAACAATTGTGTGCCGGCACCGTTCAGTCCCCATGCATTCATAACTTATTTAAACCGGCAATTTGCAGTAATTCTTCCACAAAATCGAAGTACATTACTGTTTGCATGATTCGGTGCCGTTAACGCAATATTAACATCTCATAACACTGGCGTATTAGCAGCTGCAGCAGGCGGGGCGTAGCTCTAATTAAGCCATCAAATCGTAAATTAATTACTTACTAACACGGACCCGCAGCCTCAATATATACTATATACAAATTATTTTGTGTATCATTCCATTCAGTACATGAATTATAATTATTATTGAAATTAATTAATATGTAGTGCAAAACCTGTCTTAAGTGTTGAGTATGTTCTTAGTTACTTCAACAAAATAGGAAGTAAGGTTAGTTATATATCTTAGCGTAAATTTTAATATATACATTAATAAAATGTGATTAAACTTCCTGTTTATTTTATTTTTTTCATTTTGAATTTTGTGTTTACAAATGTTTGGCAATTTGAAAAATTTATTACAAAAATAACACTACACAACAAATTTTAGGCTATTTGTTGTATCTTTTATGAAAAGTGCATTTTTTTGTTAATTTTGAGGCGCTGAACACAAAAATGACGATTATATTAGAAACTTTTTTGAAAACTAGTTTTTTTTTTTATTTTATTTTTAACAGGATAATAAAAAATACATACTTTTACATATGTAGCCATACTAAATATCCTGTTTTTTGCTTTTCTTTTGTAAATTGTTTCTGGAGCATCTCTAATAGTACAACAGTAGTCGGCAAGCATGGAAGCAATCCACTTTTCCTGGTACCTTTTCTCCATTGCTGATATATCCCGGTGGATGCGTTCGCCGTGCTCATCACTTACAGCTCCGCAGTTATCAGGCAAAAAGTCCAGATGTGAGTCTAGGAAATTAATCTTTAGAGACATATTGCAATCCATTTTTTGATACGATGACAGCATATTTTCAGCAAGAGTAACGTAACTGTTAGCTTTTTTATTTCCGAAGAAATTAGTGACTACTAGGCGAAAACCATTCAAAGCATTTTTCAATACCTGATAGAGTGCTTTCAAAATCTTTGTCATTTAGAATATTTCGAATCTGTGGCCTAATGAAAATGCCTTCTTTAATTTTTGTTTCACTGAGCCTTCTGGCTTGTAATTTATATTATTTAAATCCGCCAATAAACCGCTACTGTTGTTGCAGAAGACCAAGTTCTTTTCCATGTTAAAAAATGGCGCTAGGTCTTTATGGCCTTTACGAAAAATACATACTGAAACATCATCTTGTAATAAGTTCCACTGCTGCAGTCTTGATCCTAGTAATTCTGCTTTACTTTTTGGAAGTTCTAAGTCTCTCACAAGATCCTTTAGATCTGATTGGGTTATTTTGTGCGGTTAGTGGTATGACGTGCTGGGTATGAAATCAGTTGTGTCGTTATTATCTGATTCATATGCGAATGTTTCTGGGGGTTCTAGAATAGGAAGTTCGTCACCATGAGGCATAGGTCTCATGGCAGATGGTATATTTGGATAGTTGATAACCGACTTTTTCTTCTTGGATATACTTATGCCTTGCCCAACATGAGGCATAATGCAGAAAAAAACAATCACTAACATTATTTCAATGTACTTTCCAGATTATTGAGACAGCAAACCGCATAGATCATTTTTTAATATTATTGAACGGGTTTTTCCAACTTGCAGTGGATGCATTACAGCAGATATATGGCGCCCACTGTTTGCCTTGATCTACAATATTGCCACAAAAGTTAAGCTGATAGGCCTTTTTTATCAATGGGGTAATATACAGCTACTGAGAAGTAAAAATCACCTCACCACAGACATAACAAAAGTGATTCGGATTGTGTACACACTTTCGAGACATATTACAATCCCAACTACTCGATTCGGCTCACTAACTTTGACTGACCAACCCCCCGCTTTGTAGCTGCTTATGTACTCAAATACGGCTTCAACATTTTTAGAGAATGTTTGAGAATTTTCTATTCAATTCCATAATATACGCAATAGTGGCTTTTATTTGTTTGTGTACAGGGGCGGTTCAGTACAAAGTCGATTTACATGAGTTTAAATTGCTATCTCACTTATTTTAAACCGTGGGGGTTTAGGACTTCATATATGGGAGGTCATCCTTGGAGATCCCCTATGCGCTGTTGCCAAGTTATGTAAAATTTTCATAGGTTAGGGAAAAGTGCATTTGGCAACGTCGCGCCCCTTTATTGTTATAAAAATACATATACACCACGTGCATTCTTGCGGTTATATTGTTAGTATATAGGGAGACATGACATCACGTATCTTTAAAATTTGAACTAATATTAAAAAGATAAGTTTAGTTTCCGTTTTAGCACACCAATAATGGTAAGAGTTAGTCGATTTTATTTTAGATACATTTTGTCTGTTATCCAGTGTAATTAATCTATTCGTTGCAGGTTCCATAATTTTTGTGGAATTTATTTTCAGCTTGATCAACCTTTACAGTATGCTATCCGTAATTTAATCAGAAATGTAAAAGTACTGCTGAAAACGTAGATGCTGAAATCAAAGTGTGGATAACAAATAAAAAGCTTACAAGCTCTTTGTTACCATAATTTGCTACAATATATTTGCAGTGCTAAAGAATGCGCATATTTACTTCTTTACTGGGGTGACCGGCTAAAAAACTCAGACTGGCGAGAAAATGAATGATATATTTGCCAGCTATTGTTAACTGTGAATAAATTTAGGTATGGATTTGTAGACAAAACTCCGTCAGCGACTTAAACTTCTTATAGTACGTTATTCAAAAACACTCAAAAACTAGTGGATCCACGTACAACAAAAGACAACTAAATATAGTATAGCAAAAACATGTCGAAATGGATAGCAAAGAAAATGATACTATCAAACGAAATATAAATAAAAAAATGTTAATGAGAATGAGAAAAGAGCTAATGAGAAGCAACGAAAAAAATACAAAAGAATATGTGGGACCCAACAAAACAGTCAGAAAAGTGGCAAAGTAGGATATAAAAAATTGCCAAGAGAAATAAACCAAGGAATTAATTGAGCAAAATAAGCATTTAGATATCTTTAAAAAAGAAAATACAAACAAAAAGAAATGAATGGACTAGGAAATAGACGGAGGATAGAAAACCAAAGAAATAAAAAACAGAATATGCAACGTTGGGTCTAAAACCTTCCCGACATCTACTAGGACGAAATTAAGATAGCTTTGAAACAAATAGAAAATGGAATGGCAACACGTGAAGATGACATCATACCTGAAATAATAAAGAAACGGGAAAGCTAGCTAATAAGGAATCCAAATCTCTATTTACTTCATGCCTTCACGAAGGAATGATACCACAAGACACCGATATAGTAATCCTAATTTACAAGAAATGAGACCCCAAACAATTTCTAAAACTATAGTCCAATACGCTTATTTTCACTGACTATTAATAATAACAAACCGCCTAGAACTCCACTTATAATAACCCCACGAATAGACAGGCACTAGGAAAGACTTTAATATAATAGAACACCTCCACACTGTTATAATACTAATAGAAAATGTAACAGAAAAATTATACAGAAAAGACCTTCGATACGGTAGAATTTTGGGCAATCATATAAGATAAGGCTGAATGAAGGCAAGAGATAGAAATTGACAGAAGCATTAGGGGATAGTATATCACTTAAATTATTTGCTCTGGTTAAGTAGGATATGTTTAAAGATCTACACTGGGAGAATAAAGGAATGGATATAAAAGGAGAAAGACTAGTTAGCTACATCAGATACACAGGTCATATGGTCGTTTTGCTACAAAATGTGCAAGGGAGTTCGACCTAACTATGGATCTCGAAGAAACCAAATCGAAAGATTTATCTAATACATTTCACCACAAACACATGTAAACAGATTTTTTCTTATCGATGTTTTTATGTATAGTTTTTGATAAATTAGTATTTAGTGTAGTTCCCGATTTAAAAGCTGCTATTAATGTGCATGATAACATACGATCAAAGAATCGGTAATATCCTGACAAAAAGAAAATATAGAATGCTATCCCATGATCCAACCAAATTAATAGAATCAATAAATTTACTGAACATTAAAGAAATATAAACAGTGGTCGATACTCACACCATTACATTTTTATGGGCTACCAAAAATTCACAAATTCAATATACCGTTAAAACCAAAAACTCTCTTCTTCTGAGTATTCCCAACAAGTGGATTAACGAAGTTTCTCCTAAAAATCATACAGCCTTAAAAGGTAAAATGAACTTTTATAGAAAAAATTCGACGTATTTTGTAAATATTATTGGTAAAATTATTCTCGAGCCAGATTATAAACTAATAAATTTGATGTTGAAAATCTCTATACAAATATACCATTATCAGATCGAACCACTTTACTACTGGACGAGGTGATGAAACTTTTGGATTATTGCTTTCGCAATGCTTACTTTCAAGTAAAAGAAAAGTTCTATGCTCAGGGCGACGGGCTTTCGATGGGTTCTTCACTCTCTAGTCAAAGCCAACGTTCGGAACTTATGTCACAGAAACAGCAGCAGTAAAACCGAAAGTTTGGTTGAGATATGTCGATAATATCTTTATTATGTAGAAGGGTTATGATCACGAATTAAATAGTTCCTTGACACATCTAAACTCTATTCGACCAACAGTTATATTAATCATAGAGCATACAAATGGATTATACATAAAACTCTAACACAACAGTTACTTCACCCGTACCACGTTGAAAAAGTACACGTTAGGTCTCCGGATGATTATCTCGCAAGACTTCAATACTCCAACTGGTTTATACCCCTACGGTATAATTCAAAACAAACACCAACAAAGGTGTGGGCTCGCATCATCGAAAATAACCTTATAAGTCTATTTGTTTTGGAAGGAAAACTCAATGGTGAGTTTTCAACTCCGTAAAATGATACCTGTCAAAAATTTAGTATGGCTGCAAGTCCATTCCTGATTTCTCTGGTGATCTAAAACATCCACTGTAGTATGGTTTAATGAGTCTTTATGGCCTCTATAAAATATTAAAATTTCATTAAATTATGCAAATTGGTTCAAAACGTAAAGCCGATAAACTAAATCATAGGGTAACCCTTTAGGGCTCTATCTCCGTTAAGCGGCATTTTAGGATTTTTTTTCTATGACAAAGTAGGGTTATTTTGACCTCCCCTGGATGCTTCCGAGAAGTTAGGATGTACTTACCAGACCCCCTGTATAGAACCCAACATGAAAAAAAATTTCAGAAGCAGCTTACGTTAAAGACAATAATGGGGATTCAATAAACTCAAAGTTGAATTACTTCCTAATCTTTGGTAATCACTACTTTGAAATACTAAATAATTAAGGCCTGACAATAAAATTAAATTTCTCGATCTGGTAGATATAGCTCATATATAAGCTTGTAGCTTTAGGTTAAAACATTGATAATGAGAGACCTAAGCTAATCGAGACGTCGAACAAACAAACAAAATTAAAGACAATGCAACTCCGACAACCCCATGTTAGCAGTGATATTATTATAAATTTTAAATTTAATACCCCCGTTTATAAAATTACAACGACATGTCGAACAACCTTAAAGCATTAAAATTATTAACTGATTACCAAGAGATATATTATTTTCTGATATTAAAGAACTTATGTTAACACTACAAGAATAAACATAATAAAATACAGGAAACATCTAATAAAACAAAACGTAACATCAGCAAATACCATATTTTTATTAGTTTGCAGAAACAATAGATTAAATTACAGGATGAAGCAAGATACGTGACGCAACAAAAAATATCCTATAAATCGCTCTGGGCTTGTTCATATTGGCAAAGAAAAGAATACTTTGGGAGAATACCTACCAAATATTCAAACTTTGGGCTGATGTCCTGAAAGAGCAGCATCTCATGCGTGAAAAAAATAAGTGACATTCTCTCGTTATGAAACAGGAATGGAAACATGACTTTATTAAGAATTAACCATAGAACTTACAAGATTTTGGGTTAAATTAAAAATTACATCTGTTCTATATTAAATAAAAGCAATATTTCAATAGAAATCACCAAGAAGTTTAATCTATTTTTAAAATAAATTTTATTTAGAATCCACTCATGTCGAAGAAACTCGAACAAACTGATTCGGGAGAAAAGTAAAATCGATATCGGAAAAATCGATGAATCCCAACTAAAGTCTAAGACAAAAGCGTCAGCTTTAAAGAAATTTCATAAAGATGAATTCATGGAAAACCCACCTGAATATCAAGGAAATGTAATGGTTATCATGAATACCCTAACCTATGATCAAAAAGTCGACTATATTTGATAAGAATGAATTTAGAGACTACTACATCACAATTTAACTAAATCAATAAAAGCAATAATTCAAAGAATACTAAGGTAATACAAAAATCATATACTTGATAAGGTGCAAACAGCGCTCACACCACAATATAGTATAGCCACCAGACTTTTGGAGTACAAAAATTTCTGTTAAAAGTAAAATTTTCCCCAAAAATCGTCCTGACGTTAGAAGGTAAAACAAACTAGTATGTCAAAAATTCCACACATTTTGTGAATATTATTAGTAGGAGCACCAAGTGTTGGAATAACTTAGGGTAATTAAAGCTAGGCTTTCAAATGATCTAACTAGTTCTATCAATCAATCAAGACATTGGACTCTTGATGGGTGCTTCACTCTTTTCATCCATTGCCAACGTAAACATGGAGTAGTTCGAAACTCATAGATAGGACAACAGTGGAACCAAAAATCTGGTTGAGATATGTCGATGATATATTCATAGTATGGAAGGGCAATGATCAAGAATTTTACGATTTCTTGAATTATCTAAACACCATTCCACCTACAATTAAGTTTACCATCGAAAAAGAGGTAAGTGATCAATTGCTATATTAATATGCAATGTCCGTAAAGATGTGATGGCTTACTATAGTGTGGTGTAAACGTCGCTCGTACATTGTCAGGTATATGGTCTTGGTATTTCTTTAGTATTCGGTAGATCTTTGATTCTATAGATTTGGATGTGTCACAAGCTAACTGTCTATATTTTCCTATTTTCAGAATATCCCTGACTTTTGTTTATATGTTATAATGTCCATGATTACCATTGCATTTTTGTTGTCCGCTGGTAAAATCTTTATATATTCATCCTTGCGAAATTCTTTTAAGCTTAATGTTTTTGTTTTGTGTAGGTTTTGAACGAGATTTTTCTCTTCTTAGAAGGTTGATCTTATTTTCCATTTAAACTCGTCGGAGTGTTCATCTTAGACTGTTGTTTGTTCTACGAAGCCTGGGGTAACTAAAGCAGGTACGTTTTTCGATATTACTGCGAAATTAAGCCCCTTATTCAATAGCTGTTCTTCTTCTGTCGTGAGTATTCTTGAAGATACGATTATAATGGTTTTTTTTTGGAGTTGTTTCAGGTAGGGTAGGTTGTGATTGTGATTTTAATATACAAATTAGTAATTGAGACAGAAAAAAATAAAAATGAAAATATAAATTTTTAACAATATTAAAAAATTAAATACAACAATCACAAAAATGTAAATAATAAATTACTATTGCATTAGTAATCATCACATATCTATTTCGTCATCAGAACCGTGGTTAGTGGAGCTATTTCGCCCAAATTAATTCTAATTAGTTCCGCTATCTCATCGTTCATATAGTCGAGTTTCCACATTTTGTTTTTACTTTTTTTTCATATGTCCCTACATTTTTTCAAATATTCCGCAGTAACTTTATTCGAAGAATCTTTCAAACGTAGCTTATTTTTAACAATTTTATCTTTTACTTAAACCCATATTAGCTCAAATGAGTTTACCTCACAATGTCATTTGTAAGATATTACCTAAATCTTCGGAAAGCAGTCATTGTTTCATCTCATCTTCTTTACATGCATTTGTTGTCATGCTTTCAGATAGAAATTAACTGGAGTATGACAAATGTATTGCTGCAATTAATTTATAAAAGATTATAATATTTAAATATAATTAAAAATATTTAAATTTATGTTGCGTCCTCATTTACTTGCGCCACTGGAGAGCAGATGATACTCTCTTTAGTTTTTGAAAACACTTTTTTTGTAAATTCTTCAAACAATTAAAGAACGAAAGCTTTCACGGCTTTGGTCAAGTTGAAAATCATGGTACTTGGGTTTAGATCATGTCAAATTGGAATTATTATCCGATGTTTCGCTTACGATTTGCACGAGGCATATTCAGGGATCTTTACTCTACGAGATTAGAACACTACAACTATCGAAGAGCAACAGCCCGGTATTTATACCCGTTATTCAGCGTTACAATCGATTTCCACGTGTGATGTAGACTGTAACCTGCAAGGTATCTTGTAAACGCTTTCTGTTTGAAATAGAATTATACCTCCTTTGGAAACTTCAAACATTGTCCAACTTTTTTACCTGTGTTGAAAATTGTCCGGATGTTTGATTTTCGGAGCAATCTGGCAATCTTGTCGGTGGTTCCATCTATGTAAGATAAGAAAATACTGTCCTCAGTAGGTACATTTATGACATTTTGTTTAAGAGTTGGTTTTATATATATATATATATATATATATATATATATATATATATATATATATATATATATATATATATATATATATATATATATATATTAATAGAACGGCTTATATCTTCAGAGCAATATCCGTTGCCTCTCAGACCATTAGTCAGTTTTTCTATTTCTGATTTAAGTGACTATTCGTCGCATATTGAATGTGCTCTAGATACCAAAGAATTTATGATGGATTGTTTTTAAGAAGGATGATGTGATATTGCATTGAGATATCGACTTGTATGTATTGGTTTTCTGTACACAGAATGTCCTAATTTGCCATTCTCTTTCCTTTGTACTAATACCTCAAGAAAGGGAAAGGCACCATTTGATTCAGTTTCCATAGTAGATTTTATGTTAGGATGTTGTTGATTTAAATGATCAAGGAAATTATGGAGGTTATTTACGCCATGTGGCCAAACTACGAACCTACATCTACATATCTGCACCAAAATTTAGGTTTTAGAGGAGCAGAAGACAAGACGTTTTCTTCGAAAGCTTCCATGATGTTAGCTACCACAGGTGATAGTGGAGATCTCACGGCCGCTCTAGAAGTCTGTTCGTAGAACGTTTTTTGAAAATAAAATAGGTGGAAATCAGATTTGCTTTATATTCTAGTAGAGTGGAGTCCGTGTTGTTATTTCGTAATATGTCCGATATTATGGAGACTGAATCATCTATAGGAACATTTATGTACATTTCTACATCAAAATTGACCAGTATGTCTCAGGGCTCTAATTGGATGATTTTTAATCTTTGGATACAGTGTCCAGCCTCACTCCAAAAGAAAATAAAGCCGTTAGACCAAGCAGCTCCAAGATTCCACGCCTCTTTGGACTGCCTAAAATACATAAAGAAAATGTACCTCTACGTTCAACCATCAGCGTAATAGACTCACCAACCTACAAAATAGGTAAACATCTGGCCAAATTTTTACTTCTCTTTACAGGAAAAACCAAATCCTTTGTTAAAAACTCTAGATACTTTGTCCAAAGATTAAAAACCAGCCCGGTACACAAATGTTTCTATAGATGATTGAGTTTCCCTAATATCGTCATATTACGAAATAACAACATGAACTCCACCGTACTCGAATTAATTAAAGCATGTCTGATTTCCACTTATTTTACTTTTCAAGAAACTTTCTACGATCAGATTTCGGGAGCAGCCATGGGATCTCCGCTTTCACCTGTGAAAGCTTTCAAACAACACGCCTTGTCTTCTGATCCTCTAAAACCTAAATTTTGGTACAGTTATATAGATGAGACGTTCGTAGTTTAGCCGCATGATGCAGATAACCTCTATAATTTCCTGGATCATCTAAATCAACAACATCCCAGCATAAAACTCACTACGGAAACTGAATCAAATGGTGCTCTTCCCTTTCTCGATGTAATTCCACTTCAAACAGAAGGCGTTTACAAGATTTCTTGCTCTTGTGGTAAAGTGTATGTAGGTGAAACAAATTGTACAATACGCAGTAACTGAACACCAGCATTGCTCAGTTCACATTTTTAATGTAAAAGAAACTAAGGTGCTAGCATCAGTGTCTAGTTTCTTTAAACGTAAAATTAGAGAATTAGTCGAAATTTGTAAATATCTGAATAATATTAATAGAGATGGAGCTCACACGTGGAAATCGATTGTAACGTTGGATCACGGTTCGCAATCAATTAGGTATAAATACCGGGCTGCTGCTCCTCGATAGTCCTTCAGTGTTTTAATCTCGTGAAGTAAATATCCCTTAAGATGCCTCGTGAAATCGTAGGCGAAACGTCGGATAATAATTTTAATTTGACACTGTCTAAACCTAAGAACCACGGTTTTTATCTTCACAAAATTCTTCTTCTATTTTATGCTCCATTCTCCCTCATCATTAACCATCATGATAATATTAGTTCGCGTCACCAAATTGTATTTTTCACGCCCTAAATGCTAATACACCACTGACTGCCTAACTCAGAATGACATAATATTGGGTTGTCTCACAGACTTTTAAAAAGTGATTTAATTTTTTTTAAAATAATTTTTAAATCTTATTATTTTAAGGCCAAAATAAATAAAAATCTCAAGATCAATTTGAGCTCGGGCGAAGTATTGTATCGTAAATTATCTGTTCAGCCGCCATTCCTTAAAAAAGGTACTAATAAAATATTTGAAGAATTTAAACGTGCGCACTCCTTTTATCGTCACTTTATCTTCTGCCTGTTATTTTCAGCACTTTAATTTGGAATTACTGGAGTTGCCACAGACTTCGGGGTAGGCTTTAAATTTGATACGACGTGTCACGTGCATGTGACATGCGACAGGTAAGGAAAAGGGGAGGGCATTCAAAATAATTGACTGCGCCAGTTGTTGGATAATATCCTGGTAATAATGGGGCTTTGTATAGAAAATCGATATGGTTCGTACTGAAAATTGACTGAAAAGCTACAATTTATGAAAGTATAGGCCATTCTCTATAAGGGTTATGATTAAGCCATGCACTGTGAAAGGAAACAATAAATAATAAACAAGTCCTAAAAAATATATTACCCACTTTAGTTAATGTTAATTTGATTTTATTATAAATAAGTAAAAGAAAATTTGCAAATTACAAATATATAACTGAATTTTTTGGGAAAATTTTTATTTGTAACACTTCTTTGGACTTCGAGAAAGGAATACTCTATGGCTTCATTCTAACCCACCCAGAATTTACTCTAGTTAAACACTATAAATCTGTAATCCCGCACTCAGATTATACAACTAATATTTTTTTTCTATATTATTATTTTAAGAAATCAGAGCAAAAAGTTTGTTGTTCTGGGTAAGTTAGTGATATACTTTATATTTTATTGGAACTTCAAAAAAATTCGAGTTTACCACAGTGGCTCTTCATACAGGTAGTACCAATACGCGGTAAAAAATATAGGATCGTTGTAAAATATCTAAAGCAACAATTTCATTGCCTATAATTTTTGTAACTAGAATTTAACTGTGTTTTGTGTTTATATTACAATGCGTAGAAAACCTAAACATGTTATTTATGAGGAACTCGCATACTTTAAGATATTTTATTTTATCCCGTACATGAACAAAATGATCTGTTTTCTGTATATGTATGTATTTCCGTACTCGCACAGCTTTTTTATCGTACCGTATTAAATTTGTAAATGCGATGCCTTTCTCTACCTACACTTTGCCTTTCAATTTTTAATTCAGGCGATTATTTTACTCTCGGTTTTTTCTCCAGAGAGAGCGCACTAAAAGTTGTTTAAAATCTAACAGCCGAATTCACTAACATGGTTTAAATTGAAGACTGGCCTAAATTGACAGCAGAGAACTTAAACTGACAAGAGCAACAATAAGTTTTATTACTGAACCAGCAAAAATGAAGAACTTCATTTATTTTTAGGATGTAGCTATTTCTCCTACATATTTTAAGGCTTTTTCCCAAGGTTCTTATCCTTAATATTCCTATAAAAGCGTTTATTTTGTGACATAAACAATAGAAATTATGACAATTTCATAAGCAAAACAACACTGGCCCACTGAATTTCATGGCAGCTTGATCGAATTTAGATTTTAAATCTTCTTAGTGAATCTGGCTGTAACTTTTTTTGTAGTCATAGCAGGCAATAAAACGACTTAGTAACGAAACAAAAAAAAACTGTCACCCGGTAACACATGTGATTTTGGTTCGATTTATTTAGCCTTTTAGTCTTTTAGCGCTTGAGACAAATTTTGTTTCCTTTTAAATATAGCTGCTTCATACGGAAAATATTAATCACTCAATAAGTTATCTTTCGTGCTCATATATAAGCCCCGTTGCATCTTTGTTTTTCCAGTAAGCTGTATCAATAAATGTTGCCAAAGTTAGCCAAAGTTGCCGATCATAGAAAATCTGCACTTGTAAATCTTTTGCTCTGTTTTCTGACGACCAATAAATTAATCTGGAAAAGGAAAAATATTCGTAAAAGTTTAAGGTAAAAATAATTAAAGAAATATTTTTATAAAAAAAGTAGTGCTGTTGCATTGTACCTTATGAGCCTCCACTGGTTTACCCGATAATTAAATCTTCAGATCCTAACGGCTTCTCTTTTTTTTGAATAAGGCTGAATTTGTAACTGCCTGCTTATTTCGAGCTATATAACACTAAGCTTAAGGGAAAAGTTTTGTGTCCTTTATTGGGCATGGAGTTTGCCCCTCGAGTATTAATATCGTCCATAAATTTATTTAATCTCCAACAAGTTAGTACTGTTTATTCAAGAATAATATGGGAATACTCTTATGATAATAATACTTTATTGAATTTTGAAGAAATCTGACAGAATATAATATAAAAATGACTCAAGATACAATAGAAGATAATTCAAAAAATTTAAAAAAATATATCAAGAGGTTGAGAAAACTTTCACAAAATTCAGGAAACGTTATTAATATGTGTGACAGACAAAGCACAATTTATTAAAGCTGAAAATTTCTATTGAGACAAATTCTAATACACAAATTGAACCAAAACGTATTATTAACGTCGGTTCAGAAGAGATACCTGATATCAGTAAAGATGTACTCCTATACGCTAGCAAATGAAAAATAGTAGAGTCCCAGAAGAGTATAAAATTACTAAGGAGCAGCAACTTCCTAAAAATATTCTTTTTCCTAAAAGTTGCTTTAACTTTATTTTTGCCAACAATAACTTCCGATGAATTTTTACTGGGCTGCGTTTATACTAATATATTTAAAATTGATATTAGTGATACTTATTAGTTCTTTAATACATATGTTCTATATAACTAAGTTTTACATAATCAGATTTACTTTTCTGTTTCAGGTAAGCTTATTCTTGAAATATGAAATAGAATAAGGACACTGGAAAATACAGGGCGGGTAAGATAATAATAATGTAGAATTATTTTAAATCCCATTATTAATATATATATATATATATATATATATATATATATATATATATATAAATATATATATATATATATATATATATATATATATATATATATATATATATATATATATATATATATATATATATATAGTCAAGTTAATATTAATACCCTAATTTTCGTTCCATATCGCGGGATTGAGACAAAAAATAACTTACTTCTTGTCTCAGCCATCTAACTTCTTGTCCTATCTCATTTCTTGTTTGATATCAGATTTCTCGATAGCAATAATGTGGTATTCATCTTATTGTTTAAAGTGACTTAATAAACAGTGACTCATAATTTAGTTGTCAAAAATTTAGATAAATTTAGGCATAGAGTGAGTCTTGAAAAATAACTTATTTCTCATTTCAATCAGCCAACTTCTTATCTCATTTAATTTTTCGTCAATAGTCATAACGTAATAGTTACCTTATTATTTAAAGTGTCTGAATAAACAATAACTGATAATTTTAGTCGTCCAATACTGAGATAATAATAATAATAATAATTTAGTATATTAACGAAGCAAATAAATAAAATTCATTTCAAAAATACGAACACAGTTAAAAACAAAATCAGAATTAAGAAACTTAGAAATGGAAGAATGCATAAAAGTGCTTCAAACAACAAGTATTGATCATCAATACATCCACAATAGTAGCTAATTTTTCAAGAATTGTAGGAACTGAATTCATTTCCCTACACATACGAGAAATAGTACTGTTAATGCCATAATTCGTTCGATGATATATCATCTCAAACAAATCATGAGCTCTAAAAGCTCTTTGAGGAACCGATAATCCAATATTATTGAGTAGCTCAGGAGAATCAATACAAGAGGTAACAATCTTATAAAGTAGAAAGTCAAGATAGACACGCCTCATACACAATGGTAGCAACCCCAAGGCATTAGCAATATCATTATATACAGGCCGCTTCCCGCTGTGTTCTCTGTTTAAAGACTATGAAACTTCACATTTTTCTTTGTACTCTTTCTACTTTTTCTTTGTATTTAAAATAATGAGGTAACCAAAGTTGGAACGAATATTCTAAAACTAATCATACTACAGAGCAGTACATCACTTTAAAGCAGTCCACACTATTAAAATCTATAAGCATTTACTTCACAGACCCGAGCCACTTTAAACCTCTGCTCACAATATCATTAATATGGGTGTCGAAGCGAAGGCGAAGAGCTTGAATCGTGTTATTATCAAGAAACTAATAAAAAGATATCCAATCACTTTTAGGATAAAAACTTATAATGGAACATTTATTAATATGGAGATGCATAAAATTTGATTTAAATCATCAGAGAAACGAGTTAGGTCCCTCTAAAGGCCCTCGCAGTTGTTGCTACCCCTGACATCCCGAAATATCTTTAATAAATCATCTTCATAAAGAAGACATCTACTGAAAGTTATGGTGTCCTCAATATCGTTAGTCAAGCAGTTAAAGGGGTGCGATGCGGGGCGAGCACCTTGAGGAACATCAGTGATAACATGTATATCAGATGATTGACAGTTGTTAATTTTTTCTGTCCATAATTTGCTAGACAGGCAACTATTTATCCAATGTAGAAATGATCCATGGATGTCAAAGCCTTCCAGCTTGTAAATAAGAAGCTGGTGGTCGAAAGCCTTGGAAAAGTCAGTATAAATGGCATCTACTTGATACCTCTCCTCCAAAGCCCACCCCAAATACTGCTCATAAACAAGTAGATTAGTAGTAGTTGACCGGCCTGGCATAAAGCCATGCTGTGAAGTCGCTAACACATGCCTGAAAAGAGGACATATCTTTTGGTAAACAATACCCTCAAAACTCTTATTAAATAGTGAAAATTTCGAAATTCTACGATAATTTTTTCGACGTTAGCTTTGTCTTCATTCTTATGGATTGGCACAATTTCAGTAATTTTCCGTACTTTTGGAAAACACCCGTTGATAAAGAGATATTAAAAATCTGAGCTAACACTTCAGACAAAATACCCTGACAATTCTTAAAAAATATGACTAATACCCCATCGGGATCGGTATCCAATTTACAGTTCAAGTAATCTATTGCATTGAACACGTCTACGACTCAATTTGAAGGAAACTAAGGTTTATAGTTTTGTGTAATTAAAAGTACGGTTCTCAAAATGTTCATGTGTGCAGACTGGAGAAAAAGAAAACTTTAAAAAGGGCTGCTATAGCTATTGGGTCTTCTGCTCAACATTATTATGTAACATATTATTAGGAAGAGAAATTTTCGTATTCTTGGCATTAACATAATTAATTTTAGGCGTCTAGTGCATTGGTAAATTCTTATATCTAACCTCGTGAGAACATATCAGAAATTGTCCTGTCGTAGGTTTCGTTGCTTGTCTCTTCTCAACTTCTGCAAAGTAAAAACGTTTTCCTTTCATTGTCGGATTAGATTTATTTTTTAGTATCAAAATTTCTTTTTTCTCGTGATATTACTCGAGCAAATTTCATCAGTTAGGGTGGTCTGGATCCGAGAGAACATATAACTCTGGTAAAGGCAACAAGATCATGCTGTACTGAATATTACGACCCGGAAAAACAAATGACAATGAAACAGTTTGGAAAATATGGTTCGTTGATTTAAAATATTTTGATATTGGGTCTTTTCTTGGAGCAATTGTGCGCGTCATGAGTATCCATTAATTAATGGGCCAAAAACCAGCAGAAAGGTCACCGGAAAATCAGACAGGGAATGAATCATAGTAAGTTCTTTCATAGAAAACTTTTACCCTAAACTACCTGGAAGACTGCTTTTAATGAGGGAAAATAAACTAAAAGTGTAATAACAGAACATAGAGCTGTCAATAACCACCTACACCAAATGAACGTTTGCAATGGGAAGTTTAGCTACAAAAGTCTGTGATCAAGAAGGGCGAGGGTATTGTATGCTACTGCAGGTCGTTTGGAAACCAAGTCTGGAACTGGATAAAATCCATCCTCACTTTTCAGAAGAATTATATAAGTTAGTCCAGTAAGTTCAAATAACAAAATGTATATTTGAGTACTATAGATACAAAAATATATTTATAAAAAAAAACACATGTTTTCACGGTGGCAACAAACATTCAAACGGTGTATACCCTTTAAAAGCCATCGCAATATGTTAATTAAGCAAAAAATGAGAATTACCCTAGGGCATATATTAAAAATTAACCCAATTTTTATTCAAATGGGGTTAGGGGTTGAAAACGTGGGGATGAAGTCTTGTATTTTCATTATTAGTATCAAAGAAAGGAAAATTTCGCAATAATATACCCTTCCTCATTATATTCCTATCCGTTACTTTCAAAACAAAGGGCCTTCCCTTTTCCCTTTGAGACCATTATGAAAAGGTGTTACGGGTCGGCACAGGTTCTATAATGAAATTCTGCCGAAATTTATATTTCAATTTTATCCATTAATAACATTTTATTTGGCAGATTCGGCAGAATTTATAACCGATAGCATCCTTAAGATAGTTGCGGAAGAGCAATAATGATAGTCATCGAGGGATGTAATATAAAATGTTTTTGACACATAACACGCACATTTACGATGCAATATATTCGCCGAAAAGGTATATAGTCTAAAGACGAATATATATTTTGTTTAGAATTTTACCGATGGCGGGAAAACTTGAGATATTCTTTTTTTTTCAAATAAAACTTTATGAATGTAAAACTCACAAAATCTTGAATAAAAATATCGTTTTAGATCATTTTGAAACAAAACTAAATGACTGTATTTAAAGTGAATGTAAACGTCATAACAATATATTGATGGTGCATACGAAAACAATGACAGTATGCGGTGAAAAAAATAACCTCTCAAGATATATATGTATATATATATATATATATATATATATATATATATATATATATATATATATATGTATATATATATATATATATATATATATATATATATATATATATATATATATGTATATATATATTGCTCTCATGCTAAAAAGTGCGGAGAGCTCCAAAGAACATGGAAAAACTCCGTATCCGAAAAATGACGACAGAGCTGTTTCGTCCTAGTGTGGGACTCACTAGGTCATTGCATTCGGTACTAAGCATCATCTCGCATCTGTGTCCTATAAACAGATTTCACGGTTGAAAACTAGTAAATAAGACACAGTCGTGACATCTCGATGGCTCACTCAATAACATAAGAATAACACAAAGCAACAATGTTGTATAAAACCGCCACGTGGTAGCGCATCGGTAAAATAAAAAAGAAATATATCAAAACTCGACACACGAAACTTACTACTCTAAGGATAGAGGTCACATTATCCGGCAACGGCAACTAAACCAACTTTGAATTCCACAGTTTAAGTAAAGTATCGCACCAACGATATCCCTAAGAGAGCTGTTGTGTTTTTTTAAGCCAACAAATATAAAAAAAAGGAGACGTTGTCGTGCGTGTAATTTTAAAATAAAATAAGAAATTATCGACTATTCTAACAAAGACCGTTGGTAAAAATATTGTCCGCCTTTTTAAATAATTAAAAACGCTACACAAAAAAGATTCTAGATTAATTGGGCAAAAACAAACACTTCTTATTCTTTAACATTTTTTCGACAAATGCGCCCCTTTCGAGTTATAAGCTATTATAGGTCGAAAAATGACCAAAAATGGCCATTTTCAGAAATTCATATCGCTGCTTCTACTAAGTCTCTTCGACCATTCTTATGCGCAAAATAATCGCTGGGAGTTGAACTTTAATATTTTTTTCGAAAAATGCTCCCCTTTCGAGTTATAAGCTATTAAAGGTCCAAAAATGACAAAAAATGGCCATTTTTAAAAATTCATATCGCCGCTTCTACTAAGTCTTTTCGACTATCCTTATGCGCAAAATAATAGCTGGGAGTTGTACTTTAACGTAATATTTATTTCATATAGGGTTCTTTTAATTTTCCTTGTAAATTTTGCAATCGAATCGAATTTTTCATAAGTGATGATAATATAGAGGTGTGACATAATCGTCCTGAAAACCGTTTCAATTAACTTTCAACGAAATATATTTCTTCAAAATAAATTCTTTTATTGAATACAGTAAATATTGAGCATATTATTATTGAATATTGTAAATAACCTAATTATTAATATTACTATCGTCCAGTAATAATATCATACCTTAAAATTACATGATTCAATAATGATTAAATACTATGAACTTTACTGAAACTTTATAACTATTAATCGTGTTAATATTAACATTTTCACTTTCACTCTTAGTTGTGTAAAATTGTAAGTAATCGATTTGTTCTACGGTGTTAATAAACGTAAAACGATTACAACTTTAGACAAGCTATTTAATTTAGGCTCAGTGCTGGTATTCAAAGCTTGCTCTATTATGTTAATTCACTTGTTTCGACAAGCTAAAACAATTGAAAAATGGAACTATAAAAAGTACGTGAATTTAAATTTAGTTAAAATTGAATAATGAACATGAACCCTATACTACTATATATAATACCACATATGCATACACGTAGATAAGTAAATAATTTTATATTATTGTTCCGGACGGCCGATTTTTGAATACACACATTATTGTTGAACACATTCTATTATTTCAAAAAATTTTTATTGACAACTTCACTTTTGATACTTGTTAAACAATTTAAGTTACACCGATAACGTCTCAAACTAAACTGTCCACGAACGCTGATCTGGACCCTTTATATACCCTTTTTCCGGAGGAAAGAAAATTATGGATTTTTCCAGAAGGATTTTCATGCTACATTGTGTAACAAAAATAAGAAAATGGGTAATCTGGCAATGTCTAGACCTTCTTCAATATTCAAAACAAGGAAATAGAATTTACTAAAAAGTTCCAGATCTTCTTTCATTGACGTTTCATGAGGAAATTAACAAAAGGTAAAATTAATTAAATAAATTATAAACTCACAGAAAAGAAACCTAATTCCGTACAAACTAGAAACACAAACTAATATTATGAAATGTTTAATGCTGTAAAGTTCATTACATTGCCGCCTTCCGAGTCTTGATCGCCCCGATTAACCTTTTTGATCTTGACAATGGGCTAATTTCTCAAGGTGTACGACTTTCATCTTCGTATGAGGGCTTTTCTGAATTCGGTACACCAGATAATTTAATTGGATCACTACGTGTTGTACGGACCTTCTCATGACTTCTGAAACTTTGGTGACTGCCCTTTGGTTCTTTTGGGATTGTACAACGACATTTTTTCACCAATCATAAATCGTACAGTATTGGCTTTGAGATCATAAAAGGTCTTCATTCCGTCGCTTTCTATTAACAGTTATCTCTATACCTTTCCGAGGATGCCTTGCAAGATGTTCTTCTTCCCTAGTGCCTTTCGCTGTCGCAGTCCCCCTTGACGTACTCTCTCGAGGGTAACCTGTAGAACTTCTTCTTCCGCAACCCCTTTTGCGGCCACGGTCCCTCTCGTCTCGTTCTCCACGGTTGCCGCGAGTAGTCCTTCTATGTCTTCCTTAATGGTCCTTTCTTCTATTGCCTCCATCAGCAGTAATTTCCTGGGAATCTCTGTAAAAGTGATCGTGGTATCCGCACTGGTAACAACGCATGTTATTGGAATAGTACCGGCGAATCCTGACCTCTTCTTCTTGGTCTGACATAAGTCACTCTAATGCGACAACCGCATACTTCAACTCTATCGCAAGCCTTGACGGCAACTGCAGCATTTTTTTTATTTTTATAGACAGCAAATCCAAAACAGGGAATACTATTACTTAACCAGACTTCTTTAAGTACACCATAAGGAACAAAGACTTTCTACAAGTCGCCCCTTCGAACTTCATTACCTATATTAGCAATATGAAGCCGATAGCCATCAAGATCTCTGTCAGAAACAGTACTGCAAGTGCAGTGGGTTTGTACATGTCCCTCTTGGCCACACTTCCAACAACAAATTCTATTTCTGCTACGAAAGGTTGTGCTTTTGTCGTTATGTGTTTTTTGTTTGTTCAAAAATTCTTGCACCTCCCTCATTAGCCTCATGAAAATATCCTCTATGGTCTTGCGATAATCCCGGGAAACGTTGACTCTTCCCATGATTTTCTCTTGGTTCTTTGAAGTCTGTTTGCCTACCTCAAACTGAAGGGCATAAGCAAGAGCCTCGGAAATTTTCTCCAGTCGGGCCATTCTCAGAGTTTGACTTATCTTTGAGTCACGTAAACCTTTAATAAAACCATTTACTGCTAACTCTTGCTTTATTTCTGCTGGATAGGATGAGTAAGTCAAATTTATTAGTCTCATTATATCCGCCTCGTATTCTTGAAGACTTTCATTGTATTTTTGTCTTCTTTCTTGTAGATGGGCCTTATAAACTTCTTGGAGGTGGGCTTCCCCATAGCGCATCTCCAGAAAAGTAACAATAAATTCGTAATCATTCAGTTTTTCTTCAGGATAGTTACGTAGAACTTCCATGCTTTACCTCGTAGTGCTAGAACAAGAACACGTGCCTTCTCCGGTCAACTCCAGTTATTGCCGGTGGTGGCAGCTTCGAACTGACAGACATAGGTAGGCTAAGGTACTTTGCGGTCGAAGGTAGGTGGCTTCATCACTGCTAGTTGCAGCAACACCATCTACCTTTATTATACCTATACTGGCTACCTTTTCCATTTGCAAATGTAACTGTTGCATCTGTTTGTGGATTCCTGTCACCTCATATTGTATTTCGCAATGTACGTCTTCTCTAATTTGGAGCTGTAATTGTTTCATCTGTTTCTAGATTAGTGTCAGCTTACATTGAACTTTGCCATGTACGTTCTCTCTAATTTTGCTTATCTTCTCTTGCATTTCTTGTTCTATGCGCTCCATATCTTCTTGATTTTTTTAATGTCTTCTTGCAGTTCTTGTTTCATATCTTATTGACTTGTCTTATGTTCCTGTCTCATGCCCTCCAGGCTTGTTTTTAGTTCCTGTTTTATACTTTCTTGATTTTTCTTAATGTCTTCTTGACTTGTTTTTAGTGTCATCAATTTTTGTCTCATATCGTCTTGATTTTTCGTCATATCTTCTTTCAATTCTTGTTTCATTTCTTCCTGGCTTCTCTTCATATCGTCTTGCCTAGTTTTCATATCTTGTATCATCATCAGTATCTGATTTAAACTAGTTTTCAGTTGTTCTTCCATTTTTGCTCTCCTAGTTTCCACTGGTATCCAGTTTCAATTCAATTTTTTTTTTAACATTCTAACCTCAACTAACCCCTTTTGGATTTAATCGTACCTCTGACACCAATTTGTTCCGGACGGCTGATTTTTGAACACACCCTGTATTATTGAACACACTCTATAATTTCAAAAGATTTTTATTGTCAACTTCACTTTTGACACTTGTCAAACAATACAAGTTGCACCGACATCGTTTTAAACTAAACTGTCCACGAAAACCGATCTGGACCATTTATATACCCTTTTTCTGGATGCCAGTAAATTATGGATCTTTCTAGAAGGATTGTCATACTACATTGTGTAACAAAAATAAGAAAAAGGAGTAATCTGGCAATTTCTAGACCTTCTGTCATAGGCGTTCAATGTTCAAAGTGAGAAAATAGAATTTACTAAAAAGTTCCAGATCTTCTTTCATTGACGTTTCATGAGGAAATCAAGAAAAGGTAAAATGAATTAAATAAATTATAAACTTGTAGAAAATAAACCTAAAACCGTTCAAACAAGAAACACAAACTGATATTATGAAATATTTAACGCAGTAAAGTTCATTACATTATGTATAAATAATTAATAAACTAATTTATGTATATAATTAACCTTATTGATATATAATAAAAGTGAAGCCAAAAATTAAATATATCGCTATTAATTTTTGTACGGGCACACAAGCTAATAGTATATACCATAATAATTTATTTAGTTTGTTGATTACATGTAATGCTAATTTAATATTTACTGTATTCAATAAAAAAATGTATTTTCTAGAAGTATATTGAAAGTTAATTGAAACGGTTTTCAGATAGATGATATGACACCTCTATAATTATTAACCATTATGAAACATGGCACAATTTTTTTTTAATCGATTGCAAAATTCATAAGGAAAATGAAAATGAACTTATATGAAATAAATATTACGTTAAAGTACTACTCTCTTTTGCGCTTAACAATAGTTCAAAAGACTTGGTAGAAGAGGAGATATGAATTTTTGAAAATGACCGTTTTAAGATTTATTTCGACTTTTAATAACTTATAACTCGAAAGAGATGCATTTTTCGAAAAAAAAATTAAAGAATGAAAAGTGTCTACTTTTGCTCAATTAACTTTAAAAAATCTATTCCCACTATTTCATAATTTTGCAAGTTTTTTAATAATAAGAAATTAAGGGTCATTTGGATAGAAAAATATTATTTAGGTTTTTTTTGGCAATGATGAAATGAATCGATTACAAAAGGTTTCATCCCAGCGCGTTTTCTTGGTCGGTTAAATCGTATTTTTATGAATCTTTTTAGTAGTTGGCCGCTAGCCTAAATAAACCAAATTGGTCAAAAATTAAGATATTTGATTAATGAGAATTGTCAAAAACCCGGAAAAAATAACTTAAAATCCACAATAAATGTCCAAAAAAACAAAATACGGTATATTTATTACATTGTTATATTAAATGGCCACTACCTTATTTTTTACCTTTTGGTAAAATTTCTTGAAGTCTGGCATAATTTTTTTCCGAAAGATATTTTCTCTTTTTGAGCGTTGGCGCAATGTTAATTAAAACATCCAAATCAATTACGTAATAGCAAGTTGAAAATCCCGACATTGAAAGGAAACCAAACAATTCATTTTTTAATTAATATAGTTATCTGCTACCATTAATTACTAAGCAAAATTACGATTTCCATTGTTTACAGAGTTCAAGCAAACTTTTGGCTTCTACCTCTGCCTTTATTAAAGTTGTTTGTTGGGCTTTTTCACAAGAACTAATTAATTAGTAATATAGCGCCACGTCTGCACGGTTGAACCTGGTGGGCGGCGCGGAAATTATATTAATTAAAAGTAAAGAAACTGTCTTTTCAAATAAGAAAGATTTATTAGTTCGCGGTATCCTTAATAAAGCCGTTTTTATTAAAATGATTTTGCAAATATAATGAGCGGCGAATTTTTGTCCGATAGCGAGGTTTTTCACGACTTTTTATCAGTTAAATCGCAAGATTTTTTTTGAAATATATCAATTTTTTCTCGGAGTTTTCGTCTATTTTCAGGACAAGTTATTTAAACATTTTTATCCTTATATAGTTTATTTATCTCAATTTCTAGTTTATTAGAGACATTTTCAAACGTTTTGACATACTGACACTATTTGTATGTTTACAGGAACTTCAAAATTTCATCCCGGCCAAAAAATGATATTAACTCGGACATATTTTCTTGAGGTTTTTAATCTAAGGGGTGATTTTTAAAATTTTCGTTTATTAGGCACATCTCGTATTTCGGTTATGTATTAATTTATCAAAAAGACAAAAAATTATTCCAATATACTCTTTTACGTAAAATTCAGTGACGCAGACAGTTTTTTTCTTAAAAGTTTAGTTTTTGAGATATTAACTAAAATATGATTTTTTAAACAGGACACCTTGTACATTATTTTAGATATTGATTAAGTATAATTTAGGCTTTTCAAAAATTTATAATGCGTTTATTTTATTTTAAAAAACAAGGTAAAAATTCGAAATTTTCAATAATTTACTTTATTTGTAACAAAAGGCCAATTTATAAGAAACAAAGCCAAAATTCTGACAATAATAATTACACCAAAGATTAAACACGGTTAGTCTATATTTTCAGTTATAAAAACTTAATTATTACATTTTTTATTTTAAACAACACTGTTGGTATAAAACCAGAATATTTAAATTTGATTACAAAGAAACAAGAACAACATTATTTCAAAAAACTAAAATAACGAAAACAAAAAGAAACACTGAAACTGAAAACAACCAACAGTTATTTTAAAGATAGTTTTAAAAATGACGGCCGTTTTCTCAAACGCAATATTGACACAGTTTTGTGATTCTTTTAATTGCATTTAAAATAATCATAGGTTTATTATGAAGAGTTTGGAAGGCCAAACCAATTGCCTCACGAAGTTCCGCTATAGATTCATGTCGTGTCTTATACACTTGATTTTGCATAAAACCCTACAAAAAATCCAAAACAAAAGATCAGGAGATCGTGGAGACCATCTCACTGGCCCATTGGTACCTATCCAAATTTGACGAATATTATTGTCCAGAAATGACTTTAACAGACCAGAGTTGCGGCTCAGGGCATCGTCTTGTTAAAGATACATAGAATTGAAATGAGCTAATGGACCATTTTCAAAAAATCCTCGAATAATTTCCTTGAGGATTTCTAGCTATCGACGTGCTGTGAGACCCCCTTCATACATCCTGTAGGCTGTGCGTCGGCCCAAAATAAAACACGAGACACTAACCCTGAAGCGTCCTTGTTGTGCCCTTTTGAAAATTCAATGGTGATTTTCTGCAGACCAATATCTCGTGTTGTGACGATTAAAAATTCTCACCCTTGAAAAATGACATTTATCAAACCAGATGACAAATCTGCCAAAAGATTCGTTGGTGCAGATTTGTGCTAAACCCTAATGACAAAACTTTTCTCGGAGCTCATCATCTCCGGGGTGTAAATGTGACACTATTTTAAATGATATGGATGGTATTTATACTTTTTTAAAATTCTTCCAGCGTCAGATTATGCTACACCAACTTTCTCCTCTATTCTACAGAATGAAGAAGTTGTTGCTGTTGCGTAAAATAACACATTTGTTTCTTTTCTCTCCCTATTTTTTTATGAACCTGAACTTTTAATCGATTAATATAGTCGAAAAAGGATATTCGCCAGTGGTCAATTTTATTAGCGAGGTTAGCAAATTAATAATTTAAAAAATATTTGCTCATAATTTTTTTTCTTAAATTGTTTATTTCGATGACAGTTGATAGTGAAAAAAGTATGGCAGAGATTTACTCCCCGAAACCTACTCTTAGCGACAAAAATAGGGTTGAGAATAGAATTATATTTTTTATTTCCGACCCTGTAGATTTCAATGAGAATTTTATTTTCTTAAATTATTTAGTTCGAGGATAGTTCATTGTAAAAAAAATATGGCCGCGATTTACTCTCCGGAACCCACCCTTAACGAAATAAATAGGGTTGAGAATAGAATTATTTTTGTTATGTCCGACCCTGTAAGTTTCAATGAGAATTTTATTTTCTTAAATTATTTAGTTCAAGGAGAGTTCATTGTAAAAAAAGTATGTCCACGATTTACTATCCGGAACCTACCCTTAGCGATAAAATAGGGTTGAAAATAGAATAAATTTTTTTTCCGACCCTGCAACTTTCAATGAGAATTTTATTTTCTTAAATTATTTACTTCAAGGACACTTCTTTGTAAAAAAAGTATGTCCACGATTTACTATCAGGAACCTACCCTTAGCGATAAAAATAGGGTTGACAATCGAATAAATTTTTTTCCGACGCTGCAACTTTCAATGAGAATTTTATTTTCTTAAATTATTTACTTCAAGGACAGTTCTTTGTGAAAAAAGTATGTCCACGATTTACTATCCGGAGCCTACCCTTAGCGATAAAATAGGGTTGAAAATAGAATAAATTTTTTTTCCGACCCTGCAACTTTCAATGAGAATTTTATTTTCTTAAATTATTTCGTTCGAGGACACTTCACTGTAAAAAAAGTATGGCCGCGATTTACTATCCGGAATCTACCCTTAGCGACAAAAGTAGGGTTGAGAATAGAATTATTTTTGTTATTTCCGACCCTGTAAGTTTCAATGAGAATTTTATTTTCTTAAATTATTTAGTTCAATGACAGTTCATTGTAAAAAAAGTATGTCCGCGATTTACTATCCGGAACCTACCCTTACCGACAAAAATAGGGTCGAAAATAGAATAAATTTTTTTTCCGACCCTGCAACTTTCAATGAGAATTTTATTTTCTTAAATTATTTAGTTCGAGGGCAGTTCATTGTAAAAAAAGTATGGCCGCGATTTACTCACCGGAACCTACCCTTAGTGACAAAAATAGGGTTGAGAATAGAATTATTTTTTTTATTTCCGACCCTGTAAGTTTCAATGAGAATTTAAATTTCGAAAATTATTTAGTTCGAGGACAGTTCATTGTAAAAAAAGTATGTCCGCGATTTACTATCCGGAACCTACCCTTAGCGACAAAAATAAGGTTGAAAATAGAATAAAATTTTTTTCCGACCCTGCAACTTTCAATGAGAATTTTATTTTCTTAAATTATTTAGTTCCAAGACACTTCACTGTAAAAAAAGTATGGCCGCGATTTACTATCCGGAAACTACCCTTAGCGACAAAAACAGCGTTGAGAATAGAATTATATTTTTTATTTCCGACCCTGTAAGTTTCAATGGGAATTTTTTTTTAAATTATATAGCTCGATGACAGTTCATTGTAAAAAAAGTATGGCTGCAATTTACTCCCCGAAACCTACCCTTAGCTACAAAAATGGGGTTGAGAATAGAATTATATTTTTTATTTCCGACCTTGTAGGTTTCAATGAGAATTTTAATTTCTTAAATTATTTAGTTCGAAGACACTTCACTGTAAAAAAAGTATGGCCGCGATTTACTATCTGGAACCTACCCTTAGCGACAAAAATAGGGTTGAGTATAGAATTATTTTTGTTATTTCCGACCTTGTAAGTTTCAATGAGAATTTTATTTTCTTAAATTATTTAGTTCGAGGAGAGTTCATTGTAAAAAAAGTATGTCCGCGATTTACTATCCGGAACCTACCTTTAGCGACAAAAATAGGGTTGAAAATAGAATAACTTTTTTTTCCGACCCTGCAACTTTCAATGAGAATTTTATTTTCTTAAATTATTTAGTTCGAGGGCAGTTCATTGTAAAAAAAGTATGGCCGCGATTTACTCACCGGAACCTACCCTTAGTGACAAAAATAGGGTTGAGAATAGAATTATTTTTTTTATTTCCGACCCTGTGAGTTTCAATGAGAATTTTAATATCTTAAATTATTTAGTTCGAGGACAGTTCATTGTAAAAAAAGAATGTCCGCGATTTACTATCCGGAACCTACCCTTAGCGACAAAAATAGGGTTGAAAATAGAATAAATTTTTTTCCGACCCTGCAACTTTCAATGAGAATTTTATTTTCTTAAATTATTTAGTTCCAGGACACTTCACTGTAAAAAAAGTATGGCCGCGATTTACTATCCGGAACCTACCCTTAGCGACAAAAGTAGGGTTGAGAATAGAATTATTTTTGTTATTTCCGACCCTGTCAGTTTCAATGAGAATTTTATATTCTTAAATTATTTAGTTCAATGACAGTTCATTGTAAAAAAAGTATGTCCGCGATTTACCATCCGGAACCTACCCTTACCGACAAAAATAGGGTTGAAAATAGAATAATTTTTTTTTCCGACCCAGCAACTTTCAATGAGAATTTTATTTTCTTAAATTATTTAGTTCGAGGGCAGTTCATTGTAACAAAAGTATGGCCGCGATTTACTCACCGGAACCTACCCTTAGTGACAAAAATAGGGTTGAGAATAGAATTATTTTTTTTTCCGACCCTGTAAGTTTCAATGAGAATTTTAATTTCTTAAATTATTTAGTTCGAGGACAGTTCATTGTAAAAAAAGTATGTCCGCGATTTACTATCCGGAACCTACACTTAGCGACAAAAATAAGGTTGAAAATAGAATAAATTTTTTTCCGACCCTGCAACTTTCAATGAGAATTTTATTTTCTTAAATTATTTAGTTCCAAGACACTTCACTGTAAAAAAAGTATGGCCGCGATTTACTATCCGGAACCTACCCTTAGCGACAAAAATAGGGTTGAGAATAGAATTATATTTTTTATTTCCGACCCTGTAAGTTTCAATGAGAATTTTATTTTTTTAAATTATTTAGTTCGATGACAGTTGATTGTAACAAAAGTATGGCTGCGATTTACTATCCGGAACACACCCTTAGCGACAAAAATAGGGTTGAGATTAGAATTATATTTTTTATTTCCGACCCTGTAAGTTTCAATGAGAATTTTATTTTTTTTTTAATTATTTAGTTCAATTACATTTGATTGTAAAAAAAGTATGGCTGCGATTTACTATCCGGAACCTACCCTTAGCGACAAAAATAGTGTTAAGAATAGAATTTTATTTTTTTTCTCCGACCCTGTAGGTTTCAATGAGAATTTTATTTTCTTAAATTATTTAGTTCGAGGATAGTTCATTGTAAAAAAAGTATGGCCGCGATTTACTCTCCGAAACCCACCCTTAACGAAATAAATAGGGTTGAGAATAGAATTATTTTTGTTATTTCCGACCCTGTAAGTTTCAATGAGAATTTTATTTTCTTAAATTATTTAGTTCAAGGACAGTTCATTGTAAAAAAAGTATGTCCACGATTGACTATCCGGAACCTACCCTTAGCGACAAAAATAGGGTTGAGAATAGAATTATATTTTTTATTTCCGACCCTGTAAGTTTCAATGGGAATTTTTTTTTAAAATTATATAGTTCGATGACAGTTCATTGTAAAAAAAGTATGGCTACGATTTACTCCCCGAAACCTACCCTTAGCGACAAAAATGGGTTTGAGAATAGAATTATATTTTTTATTTCCGACCCTGTAGGTTTCAATGAGAATTTTATTTTCTTAAATTATTTAGTTCGAAGACACTTCACTGTAAAAAAAGTATGGTCTCGATTTACTATCCGGAACCTACCCTTAGCGACAAAAATGGGTTTGAGAATAGAATTATATTTTTTATTTCCGACCCTGTAAGTTTCAATGAGAATTTTATTTTCTTAAATTATTTAGTTCGAGGAGAGTTCATTGTAAAAAAAGTATGTCCGCGATTTACAATCCGGAATCTACCTTTAGCGACAAAAATAGGGTTGAAAATGGAATAAATTTTTTTTCCGACCCTGAAACTTTCAATGAGAATTTTATTTTCTTAAATTATTTAGTTCGAAGACACTTCATTGTAAAAAAAGTATGTCCGCGATTTACTATCTGGAACCTACCCTTAGCGACAAAAATAGGGTTGAAAATAGAATAAATTTTTTTTCCGACCCTGCAAGTTTCAATGAGAATTTTATTTTTTTAAATTTTTTAGTTCGAGGACACTTCACTGTAAAAAAAGTATGGCCGCGATTTACTATCCGGAACCTACCCTTAGCGACAAAAATAGGGTTGGGAATAGAATTATATTTTTTATTTCCGACCCTGTAAGTTTCACTGAGAATTTTATTTTCTTAAATTATTTAGTTCGAGGACAGTTCATTGTAAAAAAAGTATGTCCGCGATTTATTATCCGGAACTTACCCTTAGCGACAAAAATAGGGTTGAAAATAGAATAATTTTCTTTTCCGACCCTGCAACTTTCAATGAGAATTTTATTTTCTTAAATTATTTTGTTCGAGGACACTTCACTGTACAAAAAATATGGCCGCGATTTACTATCCGGAACCTACCCTTAGCGACAAAAATACGGTTGAGAATAGAATTATATTTTTATTTCCGAACCTGTAAGTTTCAATGAGAATTTTATTTTCTTAAATTATTTAGTTCGAGGACACTTCACTGTAAAAAAAATATGGCCGCGATTTACTATCCGGAACCTACCCTTAGCGACAAAAATACGGTTGGGAATAGAATTATATTTTTATTTCCGAACCTGTAAGTTTCAATGAGAATTTTATTTTTTTAAATTATTTAGTTCGATGACAGTTGATTGTAAAAAAAGTATGGCTGCGATTTACTCTCCGGAACCTACCCTTTCCTAAAGGTAGGTTCCGGATAGTAAATCACGGACATACTTTTTTTACAATGAACTGTCCTTGAACTAAATAATTTAAGAAAATAAAATTCTCATTGAAACTTACAGGATCGGAAATAACAAAAATTATTCTATTCTCAACCCTTTTTATTTCGTTAAGGGTGGGTTCCGGAGAGTAAATCGCGGACATACTTTTATTACAATGAACTGTCCTCGAACTAAATAATTTAAGAAAATAAAATTCTCATTGAAACTTACAGGGTCGGAAATAACAAAAATAATTCTATTCTCAACCCTATTTATTTCGTTAAGGGTGGGTTCCTGATAGTAAATCGCGGCCATACTTTTTTTACAGTAAAGTGTCCTGGAACTAAATAATTTAAGAAAATAAAATTCACATTGAAAATTGCAGATTCGGAAAAAAAATTTATTCTATTTTCAACCCTATTTTTATCGCTAAGGGTAGGTTCCGGATAGTAAATCGTGGACATATTTTTTTTTACAATGAACCGTCCTTGAACTAAATAATTTAAGAAAATAAAATTCTCATTGAAACTTACAGGGTCGGAAATAACAATATTAATTCTATTCTCAACCCTATTTATTTCGTTAAGGGTGGGTTCCTGATAGTAAATCGCGGCCATACTTTTTTTACAGTAAAGTATCCTCGAACTAAATAAATTAAGAAAATAAAATTCTCATTGAAAGTTGCAGATTCGGAAAAAAAATTTATTCTATTTTCAACCCTATTTTTATCGCTAAGGGTAGGTTCCGGATAGTGAATCGTGGACATATTTTTTTTTACAATGAACCGTCCTTGAACTAAATAATTTAAGAAAATAAAATTCTCATTGAAACTTACAGGGTCAGAAATAACAATATTAATTCTATTCTCAACCATATTTATTTCGTTAAGGGTGTGTTCCTGATAGTAAATCGCGCCCATACTTTTTTTTACAGTAAAGTGTCCTCGAACTAAATAATTTAAGAAAATAAAATTCTCATTGAAAGTTGCAGATTCGGAAAAAAAATTTATTCCATTTTCAACCCTATTTTTATCGCTGAGGGTAGGTTCCGGATAGTAAATCGTGGACATACTTCTTTTACAATGAACTGTCCTTGAACTAAATAATTTAAGAAAATAAAATTCTCATTGGAACTTACAGGGTCGGAAATAACAAAAATAATTCTATTCTCAACCTTATTTATTTCGTTGAGGTTGGGTTCCGGATAGTAAATCGCGGACATACTTTTTTTACAATGAACTGTCCTTGAACGAAATAATTTAAAAAAATAAAATTCTCATTGAAGCTTACAGGGTCGGAAATAAAAAAAATAATTCTATTCTCAACCCTATTTTTGTCACTAAGGGTAGCTTCCGGTGATTAAATCGCGGCCATACTTTTTTTTTACAATGAACTGCCCTGGAACTAAATAATTTAAGAAAATAAAATTCCCATTGAAAATTGCAGATTCGGAAACAAAATTTATTCTATTTTCAACCCTATTTTTATCGCTAAGGGTAGGTTCCGGATAGTAAATCGTGGACATATTTTTTTTTACAATGAACCGTCCTTGAACTAAATAATTTAAGAAAATAAAATTCTCATTGAAACTTACAGGGTCGGAAATAACAATATTAATTCTATTCTCAACCCTATTTATTTCGTTAAGGGTGGGTTCCTGATAGTAAATCGCGGCCATACTTTTTTTTACAGTAAAGTGTCCTCGAACTAAATAAATTAAGAAAATAAAATTCTCATTGAAAGTTGCAGATTCGGAAAAAAAATGTATTCTATTTTCAACCCTATTTTTATCGCTAAGGGTAGGTTCCGGATAGTGAATCGTGGACATATTTTTTTTTACAATGAACCGTCCTTGAACTAAATAATTTAAGAAAATAAAATTCTCATTGAAACTTACAGGGTCGGAAATAACAATATTAATTCTATTCTCAACCATATTTATTTCGTTAAGGGTGTGTTCCTGATAGTAAATCGCGGCCATACTTTTTTTTACAGTAAAGTGTCCTCGAACTAAATAATTTAAGAAAATAAAATTCTCATTGAAAGTTGCAGATTCGGAAAAAAAATTTATTCCATTTTCAACCCTATTTTTATCGCTGAGGGTAGGTTCCGGATAGTAAATCGTGGACATACTTCTTTTACAATGAACTCTCCTTGAACTAAATAATTTAAGAAAATAAAATTCTCATTGGAACTTACAGGGTCGGAAATAACAAAAATAATTCTATTCTCAACCTTATTTATTTCGTTGAGGTTGGGTTCCGGATAGTAAATCGCGGACATACTTTTTTTACAATGAACTGTCCTTGAACGAAATAATTTAAAAAAATAAAATTCTCATTGAAGCTTACAGGGTCGGAAATAAAAAAAATAATTCTATTCTCAATCCTATTTTTGTCACTAAGGGTAGCTTCCGGTGATTAAATCGCGGCCATACTTTTTTTTACAATGAACTGCCCTGGAACTAAATAATTTAAGAAAATAAAATTCCCATTGAAAATTGCAGATTCGGAAACAAAATTTATTCTATTTTCAACCCTATTTTTATCGCTAAGGGTAGGTTCCGGATAGTAAATCGTGGACATATTTTTTTTTACAATGAACCGTCCTTGAACTAAATAATTTAAGAAAATAAAATTCTCATTGAAACTTACAGGGTCGGAAATAACAATATTAATTCTATTCTCAACCCTATTTATTTCGTTAAGGGTGGGTTCCTGATAGTAAATCGCGGCCATACTTTTTTTACAGTGAAGTGTCCTGGAACTAAATAATTTAAGAAAATAAAGTTCCCATTGAAAATTGCAGATTCGGAAAAAAAAATTATTCTATTTTCAACCCTATTTTTATCGCTAAGGGTAGGTTCCGGATAGTAAATCGTGGACATATTTTTTTTTTACAATGAACCGTCCTTGAACTAAATAATTTAAGAAAATAAAATTCTCATTGAAACTTACAGGGTCGGAAATAACAATATTAATTCTATTCTCAACCCTATTTATTTCGTTAAGGGTGGGTTCCTGATAGTAAATCGTGGCCATACTTTTTTTTACAGTAAAGTGTCCTCGAACTAAATAAATTAAGAAAATAAAATTCTCATTGAAAGTTGCAGATTCGGAAAAAAAATTTATTCTATTTTCAACCCTATTTTTATCGCTAAGGGTAGGTTCCGGATAGTGAATCGTGGACATATTTTTTTTTACAATGAACCGTCCTTGAACTAAATAATTTAAGAAAATAAAATTCTCATTGGAACTTACAGGGTCGGAAATAACAAAAATAATTCTATTCTCAACCTTATTTATTTCGTTGAGGGTGGGTTCCGGATAGTAAATCGCGGACATACTTTTTTTACAATGAACTGTCCTTGAACGAAATAATTTAAGAAAATAAAATTCTCATTGAAGCTTACAGGGTCGGAAATAAAAAAAATAATTCTATTCTCAACCCTATTTTTGTCACTAAGGGTAGCTTCCGGTGATTAAATCGCGGCCATACTTTTTTTTACAATGAACTGCCCTGGAACTAAATAATTTAAGAAAATAAAATTCCCATTGAAAGTTGCAGATTCGGAAAAAAAAATTATTCTATTTTCAACCCTATTTTTATCGCTAAGGGTAGGTTCCGGATAGTAAATCGTGGACATACTTTTTTTACAATGAACTGTCCTTGAACTAAATAATTTAAGAAAATAAAATTCTCATTGAAACTTACAGGTTCGGAAATAACAAAAATAATTCTATTCTCAACCCTATTTATTTCGTTAGGGGCGGGTTCCGGATAGTAAATCGCGGACATACTTTTTTTACAATGAACTGTCCTTGAACTAAATAATTTAAGAAAATAAAATTCTCATTGAAACTTACAGGGTCGGAAATAACAAAAATAATTCTATTCTCAACCCTACTTTTGTCGCTAAGGGTAGGTTTCGGATAGTAAATCGCGGCCATACTTTTTTCACAGTGAAGTGTCCTCGAACGAAATAATTTAAGAAAATAAAATTCTCATTGAATGTTGCAGGGTCGGAAAAAAAAATTATTCTATTTTCAACCCTATTTTATCGCTAAGGGTAGCTTCCGGATAGTAAATCGTGGACATACTTTTTTTACAAAGAACTGTCCTTGAAGTAAATAATTTAAGAAAATAAAATTCTCATTGAAAGTTGCAGGGTCGGAAAAAAATTTATTCGATTGTCAACCCTATTTTTATTGCTAAGGGTAGGTTCCTGATAGTAAATCGTGGACATACTTTTTTTATAAAGAACTGTCCTTGAAGTAAATAATTTAAGAAAATAAAATTCTCATTGAAAGTTGCAGGATCGGAAAAAAAATTTATTCTATTTTCAACCCTATTTTATCGCTAAGGGTAGGTTCCGGATAGTAAATCGTGGACATACTTTTTTACAATGAACTCTCCTTGAACTAAATAATTTAAGAAAATAAAATTCTCATTGAAACTTACAGGGTCGCACATAACAAAAATAATTCTATTCTCAACCATATTTATTTCGTTAAGGGTGGGTTCCGGAGAGTAAATCGCGGCCATACTTTTTTTACAATGAACTATCCTCGAACTAAATAATTTAAGAAAATAAAATTCTCATTGAAACCTACAGGATCGGAAATAAAAATATAATTCAATTCTCAACCCTATTTTTGTCGCTAAGGGTAAGTTCCGGAGAGTAAATCGCGGCCAAACTTTTTTTACAATGAACTGTCCTCGAACTAAATAATTTAAGAAAATAAAATTCTCATTGAAACCTACAGGGTCGGAAATAAAAAATATAATTCTATTCTCAACCCTATTTTTGTCGCTGAGGGTAGGTTTCGGGGAGTAAATCTCTGCCATACTTTTTTCACTATCAACTGTCATCGAAATAAACAATTTAAGAAAAAAAATTATGAGCAATTATTTTTTAAATTATTAATTTGCTAACCTCGCTAATAAGATTGACCACTGGCGAATATCCTTTTTCGACTATATTAATCGATTAAAAGTTCAGGTTCATATTTTTTTAGCGTATGTTTTGGGACGCGGCTGAATAAAAGATCCGTGTTCAACTAAATTTCTTTTTATACGAGCAAATATGTCTGAAAAGAGTTGCCTTCTTTCTGCATACCTAACCTGAACAAAAACGACCGCCAGGTATGAGAAATTATCCTAATGATTACGCTTTAAATACATTACCTATTAAGATATAATTCAGAAGCTTCAGAAACTTCTTGAGGACATTCATTACTTTGTATAAAATACACTAACGTATCATACTTTTCATAATTATCATAAAGGACCACTGTAAATGCAAAATGTGAAGTTTTGGACATTCGCAATTTTTTTACTGTTAGTGTTACAAATAAAGTAAATTATTGAAAATATCGAATTCTGACCTTGTTTTTCAAAATCAAATAAATATATTGCATATTTTTTAAAAGCCTAAATTATAATTAATCAATATCTAAGAAACTCTATAAAAATCTGTTTTTACCTTCTTGATAAATTAACGCATAACAGAAATATGAAATGTGCCAAAAAAATTAAGATTTTCAAAAAATCACCTCTAAATCAAAAACCAAGAAAGTCATGACAAATTTGACACAGCGTTAAAAAGTGGGAAACTAAAGTGAAAATTGCAACACTCTATCTTTAATTATATCTCCAATACCATCTAAAAGTGTCGAAAATGGAACACACTGTACAGTATTTAACACGATAGATTTAGTATAAAATTTTATCGTTGTATCATAGCAGCGTATTCGAAAAGTCGACTTGTAGAATAAACCTATTATGGGTATTGAATCAAGTCCGTGCGAGTAGTTGTGAGACATGAATCATCCCAAGCGTTATCTCTCATCTCTTGAATGCATACTGAAATTGTACAATAAATCGACTTCGTATACAAGTTGCTACTTGTAAATATTTGCTCATATTATTCTACTTTTGTGATAAGCGACACAATTTTTGGTAAATAAAATGTATAAAAAAATACAAAAATTGTAAACCGTAAAAAAATTTCTTGATTTTGTTTCGAGGAGCAGTAACCATTTTGTTAATGTAGAAAGTTTTCCTGCCTTCAAATTCTTCTCTTAAAGTTTTATTACTTATGTGACTTCAATCAAAAGGGGAAATTAAATTACGTCGATTAAACATAAAAATACAAAATTTTTAAAAACAATGGCTGTATTTTTCGTCACTGAAAAAGCAGTAATCTCAACTTTAAAATCTCTATAACTTCATTGAAAATGTTTTTTTTTGCAAAACGGGAAAATTCGTGTACAATTTTTTTGGATTTCACGGAGAAAGCATTTTATTTCTTGACATTTTACAGCATGATTTTGAATGGCATCGGTCATATTCAGTAGTTCGTGTCCAGACTGCTGTATGCCATTCACTTGTCGTTCTAATCCGTTAATTCCATTTATGGTGTGACCAGATTTTAGTAACTTGGGTAAACTTTAGACATTAAAGAGAATAAATGATTCAATAATGACCATAATAAAAAATAAATACTACTAACAGTATGTAAAATATATAAAATGTTTTCTCCTGATTACATACACAAAATTGTAGCCATTAGTATGGGAAAACATGAACATGCCTACATTTCTATTGTTTTTATATATAATAATGGTAGCATTTCGACAGGTAAGTAATGTTTTGGGGTGACAGCTAGTTATGAATTTTCATTCTTTCCATATTTTTATTATTCGATTATATCAAAAATATACATAAATATTTGAAGAACTGTCTATGTTAACAAAAAATTGCCTTTATTGAAAATGATTAATGGTAGCTGTACGTGTGTCACGGCGTCTTTTGTATTGGCTCATTCTGACGATTCAGCATTAAAAGCAGTGTATTTGACAAACAGGCGATATATGTAAATAATTAATGATGAATGGGTTGGTTTGCTACACTAGCGTAGCTGAAATTATATTATATTTATATGTTAATTTTTTTACCAAGTTATCAAATTGATAATCCTATCTGGATTAGTTGTTTTAGACCTTTTCGAAATTAATTTAAATGTAACCCTTTATGACAAAATTTGGAGACACACAAGTAGCCCTCTCCAAGTGTAACATTGACAAATATTAGACCCTTATTTTTGTAGCTGCCTGTAAAAGCTACCCCCTGACAGTGTAATAAAGGGTGATAAATAAGTGACGATACAACTAAAGACCTCTCAAGGAATGATTTCTCTAGTAAAGGTTAAGGTCACGCCTGAAGTAATTTTCAACGAGAAATCAAATGGTGAAATTAAACTTGACCTTGAAAATAATCTTCATGGTTGTTTGAAGGTCACCTTTACTTTTTCAAATGGAAGCTTGCTTTTTTAGATCTGCTATTGGACCTTCACAATGACCTTCATGATTATTTGAAGGTCAATTTTTTTTTCTATTGCGATCACAAGGTTTTGGACCATAACCCATACATACTAAGGGGTCCGAGACACCGCTCAATTCAAATCTGCTTTTAGTTTTGCAAAATTTGTTTAAATAGTGTGTTTAAGCAAATTGTTGCAAAATAAACTCTTTTTTGCAAAATAAACGCCAAAATCCGATTCTACTGGAAAAATATTTACGATTTAGTTGTTGTATTCACATATAATTTATTACAAATTATTAAATAATTAATTTTGTATTTTTAATAAACCCAATAACGCCTAGAAGAAAATGAATATTTATATCTGTCATTAGTTTTATAAAATTAATTTGCTTAAACGATTTGTTTATAATAATACCGATTTAGTAAATTCAATATGTAATTTTGGTAATTTTGGATACTTTTTTGAGGTTAGATAAAGAATCTAAAGAAATAAAATTAAAGTGATTCCGAATTTAAAATCAGGAAGTCTTAAAGCACAAAATTATGTTGCTCAAGAATGCTAAAATTACGATCCTACGTTTTTAACAAGTATTCTCGCGATACGCATGTTTTTTTAAGTTAAGTGCAAACCTAATAAAACAAGAATCGGCAATTAATTTCAAGTGGGTCTGGATGATCAAAATGTTTCAATCGAGAGTCCAGCAAAAAAAAATTAAAAGCAAATTTATATTCCAAAATAGGAACGTATCGCATACTTATGGTACCAGGAGCGGATCCAGCCTCTCTTTTTGGAGAGAGGGATTAGAAGAGTACAGTATAGCAGGCGTAAGCAAGTTGTCGATCTTGGGGGGGGGCAGCTACATTCACGTTCTTAATGTAACATACAGAAGCGAATCTATTTTCTGATTTCGAAGCTCTTTGAAGCGGGGGAGCAAGCGCACATTATAGCATGCAAGACCAAATTGTCAACGGGGGGAGAGGGGGTGCGTCTATTTTTCTGAATTCGAAGCTTTTGGAGGGGCTGTGCGATAACATGCAAAACCGATCTGTCAACGGGGGAGGGGGGGGTGCGTCTATTTCTCTGAATTCGAAGGTCTTGAGAGGGCGATCGAATAGTACAACAAGCAAAGTCGAACTATCAACGGGAGGGGGGGGAGAGAATAATAAATCAACAAAGTATAGTGAAAAGCTTGTAGTAGCACCAGTGAGCAAAAATGCTGAGCTAACCTCTATGCCGGAAAGTAGGGGTGGTTATTCAGGACGCCACTGCATCAAAAGCTAGGCTAAATGCAGAAAACGTCCTCGATGTTGTTAGGAACTAGCTTCCAACTTTATTTCCTTTAGAGTAGCAAGTACATAAAAAAATACAAACGCAAGTATCATGTGGGACACATTAAACTCGGTAGAGGAAGCAATAGTATTATAATTAAAATTATGTGGAGTTGTAGTATAAGCTAGATATCTTATTATATGAACAAAATAAAGGTTAACTCTAACAGATCCACAATAAGTAAAAGAAATAATCATGAATTTAAATTCAATAAGTCCTCAACATAAAAAAAATGTTTAATCAATTAAATGACGCAACTTGTAGTCTGTTCGAATTAGAACAAAAACATAAGGTAATTTTGTGTACACTACGAGCATAGTATTACTGTACAATGCTTTATAGAAACAATACAATTAACCAAAATGTCTTTTTTTGCAATTTAAGAATATAATAAATTAATAAGGTTATCTGCTTAAAGGATAATAAGTAATTATAAAACCTGTAGGACGTCTATTAGCAAATATATAACCAGTAAGGTGGACCCAATCATTTTGGAGACTAGATGAATTCCTTGTTAAAAACGTGCGAAGACTATCAATATCCTTGTGTCCACGTTTATCTCGGTAAAACATCAAAAAAAAAGTCATGCAGGCAATATAATACTAAAACCCTACACAGGTACCGGAATAATTCAAACCCCATTCCAGCCTCAAAGCCAGCAGGATGATTCAGATCAAATGAGATGGAAGTTTTCAGTCTTTTTTGGCTGATTCTAACAGGAAAAAGTGAAAGTGAAGTCAAAATAAGCTTCCACTTTATATTTAAGCCCCAAGCTTGCGCAACATGCTTCTTCTTTCAAGGAGCTAATAGGAATTTTATAGAAGTAGCACCTCGACAGAAATGACAACTTAAAAACGACCCGGAGCAAAAATAGTGGGAATACACAGGTTCGATAATTAATTAATCGTTAGCATTTTAGGCACTAAATCAAATAAGCATCCAAAGTTTATTTTTATTTTTAAATTAAGAAATATATATTTTCTGCCGGTCATTATGGATCCGGAAGTTACCCGTCCAAACTTCCTGCAAAAATTACAAAACAGAAATGGCAGCCCAACATAAAACTGTGAGTTGAGGGAAATTGCCTAAACGCTACTAACATACAAATTACAATGCAAATGAAATCTTCGGATATATTCAAAATAATTTCAGGAAAACTGCCCTAAGAAAGGATAAAATTAAGAATTAAACTGGAATAGTGGGCAGAAATAACGATATCTTTAAAAAAAAAACGTAACAGTAAATTCTTCATCTAAACAACCTAGCACAGTGTAGTAAAATTAATGGCATGTTGAAAATAAAATTAACTTTGAACTATATTGTATAGTTTAAGAGTATAGGCAAATTTCAGAATGATGAAGAAAACAATCGAGCTGTGAAAAAAATTTGCAAGGAAGTGGAACTAGAAGGGCTCGGAATATAGTAAAACCAAAAATGCAACGAACAATTTACTTTTATTTCAAGGATTTTTGAGAATTGCTTAAGGAAAATGATATTGTGTTACCCAAAACGTGAGTATTTGCAAAAATAAGGCAAGATTTACCAAATTGGCCATAGTGAACGTATGCCGAAATTTGAACCTTGACAACAAGCTTTTCAAAAATGTATAATACTATATATTTTTTATTAGTATTGTGTCTTAAATCTACGTTTTTAAAAAACAAATATATTAGATCCTGTTAGTAGGCCGTGACAGATATTTAAAAGAATAAAAATCTGTTACTGGTATTAACAACAAACAGTTGTGTATTACTTTAAACTATAAAAATTTTTCACAAAATTTGTTGAAATTGTTTCATATAAATTCTTATTTGAAATAAAAAAAAGGCTACGCCTGTAACTCTCCTAAATCCGCCATGGTTTAGTACTGGATGGTATAAATTTTATTTTTGAGGTATCTAAAAGAAAAAAGTCCAAAATCGACAAATCGGGAGACCTGACTGGCCATCTTATGGGTTCATTTTTCTTAATCGAGCGGCCCGGAAAATTAGTATCCAGATAGGCCATTACAATTTGCGTATTGTGTTGCGGAATTTGTAAATATTTATTTGCACTAAGGCTGCCCTCGTATTTATCATATATGACTTTTATTCCAAGTATAAAACGTTGAAGTCAATATATCGGCGCTAGTAAAATAAGCCTCATCAGACTATATATCGACTGTTTTAAACTTCTTTTATATTTTGTAAATACCAATTACAATTACAACTATCTTCGGCACTGTACATCACCAGGATGTAAATTCTGCACCAGGTGCTCTTTATTATATGATTTAAACTGTTTTATGCAGATTGTTTGAACCTTTGACTCATTATCTCTTAATGAACCTTCTAGTGTTCTGCAAGAACTACTTGGATTTGCTTCAGTAGTAGCTAATACATTAATTTCATTAATTTCATAGCCTTCCTTGTTGTAGATTTCGGACCGTGGATTAGAAAAGGAATCGTGTTCAATTAAATTTGATTTTATCCTTGAAAATATTCTTTTATCTGGCTGTACATATCGAAATACATTTCTAGCGCTTCATCAGCATTTTCGTTAGACAGACTAAAATAAACGAACATTTCGAATTTTTCGTTGTTCTCAAAGATTACAAAGCCTGTGGTTATGAAGAAGAGACTGATCAATCGAAAATTTCAATACAAAAATATGACGAATATCTAAATATTCTGATAGAAACCCCACATGACATGCTTTTGATGTTTCGTTTCTTTAAATACCTGTCACAGCCTACTAACAGGATCTATTTTTTTTTAAACATAAATTTAAGACCAAATACTATTAATAAATATAAAGTGTTATATATTCTTGAAAATCTCGTATATACAGGGTGCGGCAATTATCTTGAGGCAACGGAATATCTCGGTGAGATCACGTTTTCTCGAAAAATGTTTTATATAAAAATTATAGGGTGGCAGGAAGGCTAAGTAGTAACCGTAAAAATGACCTTGATCTTTCCCTTAAATAATCTTGAAGGTCAACTATAGAATTTTAAATGGGACTCCCAAATTTCCACCTCGGGAATGAAAAGGGCGGGAAATTTTACCACAGAATATAACTTCGACCTTAAGGTGAAGGTCAAATATTAAGATAGTTTCAAGGTCAAAACAAAAAGATCGCATTGTTTCGTGAAATGTTTCTTACAAAAGTTATTGGGTGGCAGGGGGGCTAAGTGGTAGTGGCCTTGAAAATAACCTTGATAACCTTCAAGTATTCCCCGTCCTCGGGGGGGAGGGGGTATGAAATGAGCAACCAATCATCGTGCTTCCGATAGTGGTAATTGTCGCGATTTGTTCGCAACGTACCAATTATTTGAGCACTTGCTGTTTGATCTCTTACCTGATAACATAAATTTTGAGATTTCACTTTTACATTTTCGCAATTCTCTCGCGTGAAATATTTTGATATTTCTCGCCATAATTTTGGGTTTATCAAAACTTCTTTTATCTTTTATTTTAATTGATTGTAAATAAGTTTTGTAACGTATGTAAGAAGTTCCTTGAATATTTTAGTTTCTAAAGCTTAATTATTTTATTAAACGTTTATAAAGAAAATCTCATCTGTTATTTTTTTCCTTTATAAACAACAGATGGTTCTTCGAAATATTAAGAACAAATTCTGAATTCGCTATCAAGTACGTCTAACAAAACCACATACTGTATTTTGATGAATATTAAACGGCTATGTTGAGGTAAGATAAGAAAACTCCATAAGGACTGTTTTGTATCCCACTTAATTTTAAAGCATTGACATTTCTCGATTCCTTTATATTTATATATCGCTATATTATAATCTAAAACTTTTGGAGCAACAAACAATCCGGCGGTAATGACTGAATCAAAATTTACTTTTCGAAACGCAGTGGGAGATCCACGACATATACCCTGTATAATCATAATTATGCAGACGCAGGCAAAATGCATGCAACATATGAGAAAACTTTTCAGCATTAAGTTGTCACAGAATTTTAATCGCGTTAAAAGTTGCAGCATGTCTCAAAACTAGTTCCGTTGATAATTAAATTTTATGTGCGGTATAGCGTAAAAAAAGTTTAATTATTGTCACAAGACACGGATGAATTAAACATTAAATTATTAAAATTAATTCGGTTTAATACAAGTTAAATGGGAAAACTATTTGAGCATGATAAATTGAAAATTAATCGATCAGTTGTTGTAGACAAAATAACAAGTCACAGACAAATGCACAATTAGAAATTCGATTTGCTACCACAAGTTACGTTCATTTGTTCTGAACTAATATTAATTGTATGTCAAATGTAACGGACAACAACCAGTTGCTTAATCCTTTGTTAAATAGATAGCAAATCATTAAATCCTTTACCAAATAAAATTTGTTTGTACACTATTTATTATCTTCTTAACTAATCATGTGCTAACAGGTCAAGGGACTCATTAAATAAAAAAAAACTGTTTTCTCTGTTCTATAGTTATTACCGGCTAAAATTAATTTCAGAAAATTAAATAGCAAAATAAGGTTAATCACATTTTCATAAATGATTTAATGTTTATTTATGAACTGGTCCAACTCCAAGAAAAAAAATCAATAATCTTAAACCACAATCGACTAACGTAAACACCAGCATGAAAACCAAAAAGTACTGCAGATTAGATGGGGCTCTTGATAATATATCGATATATCGAGATATTGTTTTTTTGGAAAAATGAATATTTTTGTAATATTTTTTAGGATGACGTGTGGATAGTTAAATGTTAGTATCGGTGTGGATGTTTTTTAAAGTAAGTTATTATTTCCATTTTTTCTCTTCTTTTAGTTAAACTACATTATCTCAATTATTTAAACTATACTATACCTGCCGAGAAAATACCAATGTTAGTAGCCAAATTATCTTGAATATTATATTGCAAGTCAAATATAGGGTCATCTCTAGATTGCTTCTGATGTATCCTCTAAATCTTATATAAAATATTTCAGCCGAATGTGGCTTCGTGTGTGTATTTCTCGTCAAATAAGTTGAAAAAACACGCTTTTAAATCAATAAGTTTCGGACCTTCTAAGATATTTTGTATCCAAACCAAGGCCTGCACATTCCCCATACTCGGCGATTAAGACTAAATTTTATTTTACAAAGGGAAAAAACATCTATATAGAACCTTCTTTTACTCGAAGTAAAACCCTAATGCAAATTTGGAAAAGCTGAAGTTGCGTGTAGACTGCTTAAAAATGTATTTGACAGGAATGCAAGCTGTTTTGAATTCAAGTTCTTACGAAAAATTTGAATTTTAAAAATTGTCAGAATTAATTATCAAATGTTATTTTTGAAAACAAATACGAAATCGTAAAATGTAGAGCTGTTATATCGTTTTTGGTCATATAACCGTACAATAGAAACAATTTTGGCGCCAAGTATAACAAGCCGTAAAAATGTGACAAACGGACCATAAAAGAATGCGTCACGCCCTATTAAAATAACCTTTTTTACATTAAGTTAGATTTATATTTCTCATGAAGTGTTGAATTCACGACTTCCTTGATATTAAAGAATTAAGGGGAAGATAAAGTATATAAGTTTTTGACATACATTTTACTAAACTGTTTTTTTTTAATTAGAAATAACAAATATGAATAATTATTTTGGTCTTTTTGAAACATTTTAATAGAGAATGTTCTAAAAAATCTATAATTAGAAGATTATTAGCTGGTATGGTAGTAGAGAATTATTATAAAAAAATATAGATGTGAGTAAAGACCAAAGTTTAGGTGTTAATGCAATAAAGTGACCTTTATATTTTATTTTTACCCTCTTTATACGATTTGGTAATTTAAACAACTTTACTAGTTGCTGGTGTCCTTGTGTTCTGAGGCAAATGCTGTTTTACCTTTACTTAACACTAAGTATTTAAGATAAGACTCTATTGAAATTAGTTGTACGGACACAATCGTGTGTACTAACTCTAACAACGTAGAACAACTCCTCCGGATCCAAAACTTCTCCAATATTTTTGAAGTTCTTTGTAGTTTTAAGTGCAAGGAAAGAAAAAAAATGAAGACAAATTTAGATTTATTGAGTCACACTAGACTTTAGTAACTTGATGTTTTCAATATATATATATATATATATATATATATATATATATATATATATATATATATATATATAGTTGTGATCACTGTACCCTACTACACGTAATATGATAAAAACCGTTTTTGAGATATTCCAAAATGTATTGGCATCTTGTTATATGTAATGACCTCCAGCATGTTAATTATGCATATTTTGCCAGCAGCATACACATTCCTGATATAGAAGGCAATCGGTTCTACTTTCCTTACCTCTGAGCTCTTGGGAGGGGGGGGGTGATCACACGCATACACATTCAAGAAGTAAAGAGAGTAATAAAACTGTTACCGAAACCTCCAACGTACCTGCTCCAGTGCCGCTGGTAACTGATAACTGCCGTAAATCTAATTATATTTCATTATATTTCAATATATTTTATAAATTTACTGCACCATAAAAATTCTGATAGTTTAATTTAATTTCTGTCAGTGAGCAAAGTACACCTTACAGTTTGTTCTTAGTGTTTTATCTTGTTTGCGCTTGTTTTTATGTATTATTTGAGATTAGTGAGATACCCAAAATATATGGCTTTCACCTCTATATTTATTCCAAAATCGGTAAACCAGGGCTTTTTTCCTCAACGAAAAACTTATTACGATGAATGTTTATGATGCCTTAAGATATCAATATCTAGATAATAATGTTAAAAGCTCTGTTGAGATGTGTTCCAACAGAGCTTGGAAAAGCTACTATATACCGAATATTGAAGGAGAAAGAACGACTGGAATTGTTAATACTCATAAGCCACATTCGATCACAGGTAGATGAAAAACCTCGTTGGAAGAAGAGATGAAAACTGCAATTAAAGGGGTTGCACATACATTTTATTATGAGAAGCAGATCCCCGTCTACAAAATTCTGACTAAAATCAATGAAGATCGTAATTTAAATGAAATTAAAGAATTGATCTCTGGAAATTCCTCAGAGAACTTAATTTTTGCTGGAAAAAACCAGATAGAAAATCTGTTCCTATAGATCGTCCGGAAACTGTTCGTTGGAGAAGTAAATATCTCTCTCAAGTAAAAGGTAGAGTTGCTAGAAATAACACAAGTAACAAAATTAGTAATTTAGCTAAACTTTTGAAAGATTTTTTTGAATAAAGTTACTGCGGAAAATTGGGAAAAATCCATATAATAAAAGAATAAAACAAAATGTGAGAACTCGATGTCATGATCGGTGAGTTAGAGGAACCAATTATAATTAATTTGAGCGAAGATAGTTTTACTGACTTTGATTAGGAATTAGATACGTAATGTTTATTAGTGTAAATACAATTTATTATTTAATTTTTTTTTTGTTGTTTTTTATTGTTTAATGTTGTTCATATTTTTTTTTATTTTAGTGTGTCCCACTCTTTAATTTTATATATATTTAATTCTAATTAGCTGTAAGATTTTTATTATTTTATTATTGTATTTGTGTCTTTTTCTTAAGCGTGTAGAATTAACATGTTTATCTTATTTTTTTTGGGGATATCATATTTCCATATAATAAAGTAAATTAAATTAAGATATCAGTACAATAGAAATAAAAATAAGTAGGTCTAATTTTAACTATAACATATAAAAATTAATTACATTTGAATCCCTTTTTAGTGTTTAATTGCAATTCTTCAGATGATTTAAGAAATAAATAAACTGAAACGTCAAATACACTAAAAATGTTTTTAATTAATAATAAAATAACCGATAGCCCCAAAAATATTTTAATATTATATGGACGAATTTATTTTTTTATATATGTTTACCGTTTTGTATTTTTGTCAATGGATATTTCGTAAGTATTTAAATTATAACTTCGAATTTTTTGAGAGAATAACGCTGCATTTTAGTCTATTATTATAGACCGGTATTTTTGATTATAAAATTTCTAACCCATTCCTATGAAAACTATATGTGTCTAACAGATTTTCCTAAAGACACCGGACTAGAGAACACAGGTAGTTTGTGAAGAGAAAAAGGGTAAAAAATGATTTATTACTCTCTCTAGTTCTTAAATAATCTGTAGTATAAGAGGAAAAATCGGGTTCATTTTCCTAAACTCAAAGCTCTTGGGGGGGGGGGCGATCGTCCCCATCGCCCCGTCCCCCCAACCCCCCTCGGATCCGCGCCTGGGAGAGGATATGTAGGAGAAGCAAGGTATTTTCTTACACTAACAAAACAGATCTAAGACATACTTTATCCCCCTGATGAAAGAAATTAAATTACTTAGAATAAATTATTCAATAATTATACTGAATATAAATGTCAAGTAGATTTAATTTTCTTTAGAAAATATTTTAAATTATTAAAATGATTCATAAATACCTTGTTCGCTGCTGATCAAATATATTCTTATGAAGACATTATTGTATATTATTTCAATTAATCAGCATAATTGGCTTAATCCCATAATAATCCCATCTATATTTAATAATTAATGGCACTATTATCGTTGTACATTTTTCTTTTAGAGTATTTCGTTAATTTTATTACATCATTAAGTATTCGAAACAAAACGAATAACTGTAAAATACCAATTGTACCTGTTTTTGGTATATTTATTTTATTTACATTTTGTGACAATCTTTTATGTTATTTATTAGTAAATGTGGCGAAACTTTAAATTTAAAGAGCAGAGAAACTGGGACAATTAGTATTGTAGTCAGATAGGCCTTAATTTGTGGAGAAGCGTTGTCTAACCATTCGAAGGTAAGAAGGTATTATGCTGAAAGATTTCCAGCTCAGACATTGTCAAGTCCAGAAACTTTTCAGAGGGTAGATCGGGGCTCAATTAATTTACAATGTTATTAAAATGCAAAAATAATGAAAACCTTTAAATGTTATTAGGGCAAATATGCAAATATTCAATACGGGCTTCACGTACTTCAAACATTTTCTTATTCTTCGAATATTTTCCCGCTGCACTCCGACATTATTACGGACTTCGTTAGAATATAGCGCTATTTTCGTTAGTAGTTCTCTAGTATTTACTGGTGTTGAGTAAACTAGTTCTTTTAGATGTACCCAGAAATAAAAGTCTAGGGTATTTAGGTCTGGAGATCTTGATGGTCATAAAATAGGTCCAACTTAACCTTTCCATCAAGGGCCAAAAACGTTTGTTAAGTATTGACGTACTATATGGTTAAAATGAGGTGGAGCATCATCATACAGGTACTACATTTGCATTCTTCTATTAAAAGTTCCAATAAATTGTTTCAATTTTGTTTCAAAAATTGTAAATAAATCTTACTAATGAGTATTTATTCAAAAATAAATGGACCAATAAGGTTTTTTCCAATGATGCCAGCCCACCTATTTACAACAAACTTTTGGTGTTTATTTTGAACTATAGCGTGCGGGTTTTCATCAGCCCAAAATGTAAATTGTATGAGTTTGTTATGCCATCTCGTATAAAATCGGCGGTATCGGTAAAAAAAAATACTGTTGGAAAAATTTAGAAGTAGGGTATGTTGCTCTATAAACCATTTGGAGTATTGAAGTCTTGCGGGATAATCATCCGGACTCATAGTGTGTACTCTTTCAAAGTGGTATGGTTGAAGTAATTGTTCTGTTAGAGTTTCATGTAAAATCCATTTTGTAACATTGTTTTGTGTCACCTGCTTTCTTATTCTGTTTAAAGGGTTGTCAGCAATATCTTTGAAAAGTTTTGCCTCTACGACCCTGAGTAAAACATGAAAAAAATTAATTCGTTAAATCTAATAATTATTTTTTAAACATCTTTACCTGTTTCTTTAAGGCTCCAATCAACCCTTTTAAAGATTTTTGGTCTTGGCAATGTTCGAATAGGAAATCTTTCGGCATAAAGTTTTCTTGTCTTCGAAGAATTTGACAGCGCTTCACCATAAATTAAATGCATATTAGCATACTCTGTAAAATAATATTCTTCCATTTCCTAAATTATTGTTACTTGAAGGCGATTTTGACAAATTCCGTCAATAGTATTTCATTATGTAGTTATTAACAATAACAACCTCATTCTTACCTGTTTGTGTTTGCATTGGTAACTTTTGAATGTTTCGCATAAAAATCGATTTATCTTAAAAACCCCCAGTTTAATCGAAATAAATTAAGAAATCTTTTATAGAGATAAATGACCAATGTATTTAAAAAAATCAGTCTTCAGCTCTGTGAAATGACACTTGTCAAAAGTTAGGCCCAACGAGTGTGGCTGCAAGTCCGTTCCTGGCTTCTCTGTTGGTTTAAAATATCTACTGTGGTATGTTTTAATGTGTCTTTATAACCTCTATAAAATAATAAAATTTCAATAAATTATACAAGTCAGTTCAAAACTTAGAGCCTATAAGGTAGATCACTGGGTTCTCCTTTTGGGCTCTGTATCTCCATTAAGGGGCTCTTTAGGCATATTATTTTGACCTTCCCTGTGTACATCCGAGAAATTAGGTGATACTTACCGTATACCCTGTATATATATATATATATATATATATATATATATATATAAATATATATATATATATATATATATATATATATATATATATATATATATATATGTGTGTGTGTGTGTGTGTGTGTGTGTGTGTTTATGCGACTTTCACGGATTCCTTCGTGTGAGATGCAATAGCAGCAAACGTACAACTATATGCAGCTCCATGTATGAATGAAGTAAAATGCAAACTTCGTTCCAACCATATCCTTTCCGTGTTAGAGGTTGCACAGTTTGAACAAATTGCTAAGGAAGGAAGAAGAAAGTCAAAACTTACCCTCCCCGCCACAGTGATACCGCAGATCTACATATTTCGTCTCTACTAGACTCATCAGGGTACCGACACTCGATGGTGGTGGAATAGGATAAATTGTGTTCCTTGGCAATTTGTTCAAACTGTGCAACCTCTAACACGGAAAGAATATGGTTGGAACGAAGTTTGCATTTACTGTTCGCATTTTACTTCATTCATACATGGAGCTGCATATAGTTGTACGTTTGCTGAATGTGATTTCAGCATTACAACGGCATAATGTGGATATATTCACTACTATTGCATCTCACACGGAGGAATCCGTAAAAGCCGCATAAACATATATACGCCATCCGGCGGGAGGTCGGCGAAGCCGCGTTCAGTATTTGCATGCTTCCTTCCGAACTGTCCTTTGCATAGCCAGGTGCATGTCGGTACCCTGATGAGTCTAGTAGAGACGAAACATGTACCTCTGCCGTATCACTGTGGCGGGGAGTGTAAGTTTTGATTTTCTTCTCGGTATGGTGGTACAGGTAGGCCATCGTCTCGCTGGTGGTGGAATAGGATAAATTGTGTTCCTTAGCAATTTGTTCAAACTGTGCAACCTCTAACACGAAAAGGATATGGTTGGCTCAAGTTTGCATTTACTGTTCGCATTTTACTTCATATATATATATATATATATATATATATATATATATATATATATATATATATATATATATATATATATACATATAAACAAGTAAATACTAATGCTAGAGAAAAAATCCATACGATGCAATTTGTTTGTCGAAAAATTTACTTTCGATGGAAGATGTTTCGATTTTCGAGGTATGCAAAATCACACTGCAGAATTTTTTGAAGAGAACAACAAAGAGTTGTAAGCCTCACCAATGTATTTGGACTCCGAACATGTAAAATTTTACTTTTTAATAAATACATCCTCCCTAGTCTGGTCCCGATCAGTCAAATAGTTTTTGCACAATATATCAATATACTGTTAGTCTAGCTCGTCGCTCAAACGGAATTGGAAACAGTTGTTTGGCTTTAGTAATAGAAAAAAATTAAATGTAAGTTTGTATCAACTTTGTATAGTTTTTTGAGATAATTTAAATTTTACAATAAATTGAAATGATTTTACTAAAATACCAATACAATTTAAAATATCTATCTTGAACAGGCAAGGCAGGCATGCCTCTTAAATTTTGGCCTACAATTTCACGGATAGTTAAATAGCTCAAAAATGGCTCGTCTGAGGTATATGAAACTACATGTGAAACTTTTTTTTAATCACTCTATATACTTCACGATAATTTTCGTATGTGTTCCCAATAAACCTTGACATCCCCTACAAAAAATATTTTTAAATATTTCATCATGTGAATCGATGGAAATGTGCTGTTATATAAATATCACTTTTATTTTAAATAAAATATATTCTTAAAAAGTAATTTTTCATTTAGCTAAAATACTTTCTAAATAATGTAGTTAATTTTCGCCAGAATTTTTGTTCTCATAATGAAAGCATCACCACATGAAATATTATATAATTTATATATAGAAGCGAGCGTGTCCAAAACATTATAATTTGCTACAGAAAACCAAAATTCAATCTGAAAAACGTCCTTTCCATTTCCCATTCCTTAATTTTGTTATAGAATCCCTTGTCTGTATAATATATACCAAGAAAATACCCACCGGTACGCCACTATTTCCTGACGTGTGTCTTGCAAATAACACACAATTCCAGGCATCGTTTAATATGTTTTATGTCAGTCATCATAATGATGTGATATTCCCAAGGGGAACCCTTTTGAGAGCGCGAAGGTAGCGTGGCGCCATCTGTGGCAACATTACTTCTTTCGCATGACAGATTTCGGATGATGGATTTTGCATCCATTTACAGCGTCATGTTATCCTTTAAGGAAACTTTTATAATTAATGTATCATGATAAATAACTAAAGTGAGGACAGAATATAACTAAACCGTTTTCGAAAATTAAATAAAATATATAGAAATATTAACGGAGCAAATGGTTTAATTAGATTTATATAGTAAACGAAACAATTTAGTAATAACAAATAATAAACTGGAAAATAAGAAAATCATTGTAGATATACAGAGTTTCCCATTTTCGGCACTGTTAGGGGGTATTGGAATTATTATCAAAGATATTATGTTGCGGTTTCACTTTAGTGCCCTACTTTTTAACGAAATGAAAGATTCCGGGTCAAATTTGTCACGGCTCTTTTAGTTTTTAATTTACAGGGTGATTTTTAAAATCTTCGTTTTTTTAGGACACCCTGTATATTATTTTAGATGTTGATTAAGTATAATTATATATAAAATATATGTGTGTTTACTTTATTTTGAGAAACAAAGTCGATATTTTCAATAATTTACTTTATTTCTAAGAGTAGGCCATGGCCAATTTATAAGAAACAAATGCAAAATTTTGACAATAATAATTATAACAAAGATTAGATACTTTAAAAGTTAATTTTAATGTTTTTCTATATTTTTAATTGTAAATGCTTAATTATTATTACATTTTTTACTTTAATCAACACTGTTACTATAAAACCAGAATATTGAAATTTGATTGCAAAGAAATAAGAACAACGTTATTTCATAAAACTAAAGTAACAAAACAAAAAGAAATACTGAAACTAAAAACCACCAAGAGTTTTTTAAAGATAGTTTTCAAAATGACGGCCGTTTTCTCGAATACAATATCTGCACACTTATATTATTCTCCTAATTGCATTTAAAAGAATCATAGGTCTATTATAAAGAGTTCGTAAGACCAAACCAATTGCGTTACGAAGTTCCGTTCTAGATTCATGTCGTTTCTTATATATTTGATTTTGCATAAAACCTAAAAAAAAAACCAAAGGGAAAGATCGGGAGATCGTGGGGGCTATTTCACTGGCCAGTTGGTACCTATCCATCTTTGAGGAAAGTTATTGCCCATAGATGACCCTAACAGCCCATAGTTATGGCTCGGGGTACCGTCTTGTTGAAGATAACTGGAATTGCAATGGGGCAATGGAACATTTCAAGCAATTGTGGAATAATTTCTTCAAGGATTTCTAGGTATCTACGTGCTGTGACACCACTTTCATATATCCTGTAGATTATGAATCGGGCCAAAATAAAACAAAAGGCACCAATCCCGAAGCGCCCTAGTTGTGTCTTTTCGAAAATTAAATGATGATTTTCTGCAGACCAATGCCTCGTGTTGTGACAATAAAAAATTCCCTTACTTGAAAAATAACATTCATCAGATGAGGTGACAAATCTGCCAAAAGATTCGTTGGAGCGGATTTCTTCTAAATACCATTGACAAAACCTTACTCGGCGCTTATTATCTCCACCTTCTTCCTTTATTTTTCTGCAGGATGATATTGTTGTAATGTAAATGTAATACATTTGTTTCTTTTCTCTCCCTGTCTTCTTTGACGTATGTTTTAGGACGCAGCTGAATAAAAGATCCGTGTTCAACAAGATTTCTTCTTAAACGAGCCGATATGCCTGAAAATTATTGTCTTCTTTCTGGATACCTAACATGAACAAAAACGACCACCAGATATGAAAGGTTATCCAAATGATAACACTTTAAATATATTACCTTTTGAAATATAATTTAGAAACTTCTTGGGGACTTTCATTGCTTTATATAAAAACCTACTAATTTATCATACTTTTCATAATTATCATAAATGGCTATTGTAAGAGCAAAATTAATAAAAAATAAAATAAAAACGCTAACATAAAAAATATTTCAAAAATAATAACAATCTGACAAAATTGTGAAAGTTTGGGCATTTGCCTTTTGTTTCTTATAAATTGGCCATGACCTACTGTTACAAATTAGGTAAATTATTGAAAATATCCAATTCCGACCTTGTTTTTCAAAATAAAATAAACACGTGACATGTTTTTGAAAAGCTTTTATTATAGTTAATCAATATCTAAAATAATATACCTTTTTCAAAGATCAGAAGTTTGGTTAATATATCAAAAAATAAACTCTTTAGAAAAAAAATAGACTGTGCTACTGAACTCTACGTAAAGAACTCTACAAAAATCAGCTTTTATATTTTTTATAAATTAACCCATAATGAAATACGAGATGTGCCTAAAAACGAAGATTTTCAAAATCACCCTATAGATTAAAAAATTCGCTATGACAAATTTGACACCGGAATCTTTCGTTTCGCTAAAAAGTAGGGCACTAAAGTGAAAACCGCAACATAATATCTTTGATAATAACTTCAATACCCCCTAAAAGTGTCGAAAATGGGACACCCCGTACATGGTACTCAAATTCGATATTTTTATGGAGTTTCTCGTTAACGACTGGAGTTATTAAGAAACTTATGCAGCATTCCGAGAGGTTTTTTAGAGAAACTAAATATGTCGAAAACAGAACTTAATTTTTTTTGTTTTGAAGATACAGGGTAAAATTCCATTTTTGTAATGCTCTTTAACGTTCTTTTTTGAAAACATATTACTACATTTTAAATGGCTTATTGTTATATAATTTTAGGAGCAATCTAACAGTGTAATCACAACTTAAATACGAGGTGGGTTTAAAAAGTTATTCATCCCAATTTTAATATTTTAAATGAAATACCCTATATATTTTTATATAATAAGGTAGAGATTTCAATTCTATTTATAACAATATACCACAATTTATGTCAAAATAAAAATACCCGCTAGATTTAGCGATTTTTTCATTAAAAATCGTAGTAAGCCATGAATGAAAAACAAAGGAAAGTATTATGATACTTATATTAAAACTTAACAGATATCCTTACTATTTATTTAATTACAAGACAAGACAATGACAAATAGTATTTAAAAAAAACAAGAACATTTACAACATATAATTTATTCTAAATAACAAGCTATACCCTTTTTAGAAAAATCAAGCCGGGACGAAACTTAAAAGGACCCACATTATTGTCAATACACTTTTGAACAATGTAACGTTTCTAAACTCGTGAATTAGTTTAAGAAGTTGTTCCTGAGTATTAATGGTTTCCTTATATATTTTGTTTTTAGAAATTCTCAAAAAAGAAAAATCTAGTGGTGTTAGGTCTGGAGAGCGTGGCGGCCAACTCACCGGTCCATTCGCAGCAACTATCTATCAGAGAAAATTCCTGTTTAAATACCCCGTTTACTCTTAATAAGTTATGACTAGGAGCACATGTTGTTGAACATAAATGTTGAGTCATCATCCAATAAATTCGTGACATTAATTTTTAATATATTAATATAAACCTCTGTATTGAGATTTAACTAATGTTATTAGAAAATCTGTCCTGTTGACGAACTTCTCGCCTATATTAGGAATACTATCGTTCCAGTATGTTTCATAATTTTAGTTTAGAATACCATTACTTGTAATTCTTGTTACGTCATATTATACAACATTGTGGCAAAATTGCAGTCTTCTTTCACGATTTCCAGAAAATAGATGTTGCCTCATATTTACTTTGTACGGAAAATAGTGATTATTCTCCAGTAGTTTTGAACTTTGTTTTTGAAAATCCTACTTCTTTTTCTGTTAGCTCTTAACGTTGGCTTTCCTTGTTAAAAATAAGTTTGCAATACAGCCACACAAAAAAAATCTAGCATATGATTATATCTACTATATGTTTTTGGGGTCACTGAATACGAATTTGGGGTCCAGTAAGCCTCATCATGTCAGGATTTTGCCATAACCTCAAAAAATCTAAAAAATATTAAGCATTATTGAACGCTTTTGAACCAAAGCAATGCTGTTAAACCTTCAGTAACCTCATGACCCAAAGACCCCATAACCCCATGATTCCATGAACCCATGGCTCTATAACTTCATGACCATATAACTGAAATCATTACATTCATTCTCCCATTGCGGAAGAGCTTGTCGTTGCCCCAATTCCTTCAAACTATAGCTGTTGAATTACATAATTGTATAACCCCATAATCATGTTACCGAAACTATTACACTCAATCTTCCATGGCGGAAGAACTTGTGACCTTAATTTATTCAAATCATGGCTGTTGAACCTCATGATCTCATAACCCCAATGATTTCAGTAACATGGTTATAGGATTATAGAATCATTGAGTTGCGGGGTTATGGGGTTATCGGGTGATAAGGTCTTGGGTCATGGAATTATTAGGGGTTTAATAGCATTGATTTTGGGTTAGCAACGTTGAATAGTACCTAATGTTATGAGTTTTGGGTTTTTTTGAAGTTATGATAAAATCCTGACTTGTTGGGATTTAATGAACCAAAGATTCGAATTCAGCGACCACGAGAACATATAGTAGATATAGTCAGACCTCATGACCCAAAGACTTCATTACCTGATAACCCTATAACTAAATAACTCCATACTTTATAACCCCATAATAATGTTATTGAAGTCATTGAGGTTATAAGAAAATAAATTTCAACAACCATGGTTTGCAGGAACTAAGGCTACAAGTTCTTCTGCTATGAGAGATTGAGTGCAATGACTTCAGTAACCTGGTTATGGGGATATAGAGTCATGGGGTTATGAGGTCATTGGGTCAAGGGATTTAACAACCCTAGTTTAAAGGAATTAAAGTCACGACCAGCTCTTCCGCTATGGGAGAATGAGGGCCATGATTTCAGTAACATAGTTATGAAGTTATAGAGTTATGGGCTCATGGGATTATGGGGTTAAAGGACTACAGGATCATGAAGCTCAACAGCCGTTGTTTACAGAAGTTGATGCGACCACAATTTCTCCCGCTATGAAAATTGAGTTTAATTATTTCAGTATCATGGTTTTGGGGCTATAGAGTCATGGCAACTATAGAGTCTGGATTATTGGGTTGTGGGGTCTTTGAGTCATAGGGTCTTTGAGTTATGGGGCTATTAGAGGTTTAACATCATTGGTTTTGGTTTAAAAGCTTTCAACCATGCTTAATAGTCCTAATTATGATGATTTTTGAGGTTATAGCAAAACCCTGACATGATGTGGCTTAATAGACCCTGGATTAGTATTCAGCGACGTCAAAAACATATCGTGGACATAGTCAAAACCGCAGGCCAGAAAACTGTTTTTTCATGTGACTGTGTTATAAATATTTAATTTTTATTACTTTTTCCCTATGTAGATCATGACTGAAGATAGTTTTTCCTAAATTTGAGCATCCGCACATTCAAAAACATTTATTTCATCAAGTATCATAACACCTTTTTTTGTTTTTTATTCATGGCTTACTACGATCTTTAATGAAAAAAATGGCAAATTCCAGCTTGCCTTTTCATATTGACATAATGTGTGGTATATTGTTATAAATATAATCAAAAACTCTACTTTATCATCTAAAAATATATAAGGCGTTCCATCTGAAATAACCAAATTAAGATGAATAGCGTTTTAACCACGCCTGGTATTTAAGTTGCTATTTCACCGCTCAAGATATTATAAAAATAGGTCGTTTAAAATGTTGTAATATATTTTCAAATAAGAATGTTACAGGGCATTAGACAAATTACCAACTTTTGAATTTTACCCTATATTTTCAATACAAACGGAAATTTTTAGAATCTGTTTGCGATATATTTAGTTTCCCTAAAAAAGCTCGTGAATGCTCTATTAGTTTTTTGCTAACTCTAATAGTTAACGAGAAATCCCATTTGGGATATCTTGCATAAGATATTTTCTTACAAGAAGATTGTAATTTCTTACAGTATGCAATAAAACTAAATACAAATAATAGAGATATAAAGTCTGGATGGGGGTTGTAATCTCTCTTAACCATATGGCAGAACTTACTGAAGGAAATAATTTAATTGAGGGTCATGAATATGTTTAAAATGTACAGGGTCCATCACTACACCTTCTTAAATTTAGAACGTGGATATTGCATATCTCACTATGAGTAACTATCACTTAATATTCTGACTCATATATTTCAATTTTTTCGACAAATTTTCTTTTCCAATTTACCTACTTCCTTTTGGATATTTTCATATATCAATCGAAGTTGACACCTACTTCCTTTTGGATATTTTCATATATCAATCGAAGTTGATACCTACTTCCTTTTGGATATTTTCATATATCAATCGAAGTTGATACCTACTTCCTTTTGGATATTTTCATATATCAATCGAAGTTCAAGTTATCGTTGTTTTATTTTCTGAGTATTTACACTTCTTTTCCTATATTTTCTTGACCCAAAAAATTGCGATTTAACCGCAAGTCTTGCTTTTTATTTATTTCTTTTGTCAAAAATTTCCGTCATATGTTTCGTCAGTCTTTAACCTCTCTACATCTTTAATAGTAATCACTTATTATCAAGACTTTTCTTTCTTAATGTTTAATTTTTCTCATTAGTTTCTTTCTATTTTTTCCTAATATTTTATATTTCTTATTACATCATTACAACACATTCTATCAAATTTCAAATTTATATGTCTTTTTTAACGTTCATATTTTGAAGTTTTTATTATTCTCAATTGTACAATATACAATTGACAACACCAAAGCAACAAATAAAGTGTTTTTGTTTCTTCGAATTAGAAAAAAATTGTAGGAACCATCCCAATTAAATTTAATGAAATGTTATCTTCAAAATTTTAATAAAATTTCACAATATCTAGATAGACTTTATAAAAAATTTTGGTTGACAAATATTCATAATTATAAAAATTAAATGCTACACAAGGAAAACAACAAAAATTATAATTATATAACGATTGTTTATACGTTTGTGTACGAATCCTAAGTTTACCTTCTACCCACAGATTTTCAGCGGGCTTAAGGTCAGGAGATTGGGCCGGACACTCCCGAAACGACTATAGAAACACTTGAAAAGTGCTTGGGATCGTCATCCTCTTGAAAATTAGAACTCAATGGCATTTCCCTTTCTACATAAGATGACGTTGTTTTTTGTATTATATCCCTATTGGCCATAAATTCCTATACTTTTCTGTACCACCGCCACTGGTTCAAGAAAAAATTAAATTCAACGCCCCCCTTCTCATAGCTGTTGTACATAATATTAACATGTCGCATTAAAGATAGAACTTTTGGTATTCATTCCTGAATTTTACTTCCCTTTAGTTGTGAGTTCAATCAGTTCTTCTTCCAAATATGATGATTCTGCTGTATCTACGTTTAAAGAAAGATCTAAAATTCAACTCAGTATGTTCATGTTTAGAATATCCTGGAACAGCTCCGTAAAATCAATTTAAAGCAGGTCTAAGTGTTCCCAGTAAGTAAAACTTCTGATTGTGCAGCCACTGCTGATAATGTCGAGAGTTTTTCTATTGATATTTTGCTTGAACAGAAGAAGTTTACCCACAAAGGGAACTATAATGTTTTTTGTTTTAAATAAATTCAACTCATTATCTTGCAATTGCAAATTACACATTAATTCAGGTGTTCCAAATAAGCTATGTCATTTTTCATTGTAATCAAGATTGACGCCCAGTTCCTCATCGCTGTTTTTAAGGAAATCCAGTACTGAGTCAAACAGACTATAAAAATGATTCAGACAAATACCTTTAGAGAACTAAAGTTATTATATGTGAAGCAGCAAGCGATTGAAATATTTATGATTTTCACTAAATAATTGGCTCAATAATCTCTCACTTTGTGAACTGCGTCTAACTTTATTGATTGCATTAATAACGTAATGGAGAGACATATGCAGGTGTTCATTTCGATTCTTTACAACTCAATACTGATGGTAAATAACCTATACATACATAAATACAGCTGGTGTATTTGATAGTGCTTGTTTTAGATGCGCTATGAAACTCTTGTGATGCCCCTTGATTACTGAAGCAATTTAATAAATTTCATAGGATTAAATAATGGATCTCCCTTTATATTGGTTTCCAAATTTTTATTAAATAATAATTCTTGACAAACTTTTTCTTCTTTTATATATGATAATAGTAATGCTTTGTTAGTTGGTGAAGTTAACTCATCGAGTTGAACTGAAAATTTGCATATCTTCAAGTAATTGCATAATGACATTTCAACGCTTTTAGTCATATCAGTAATTCTTTTTTCACTAATTTGATGCTAAAAGGTATTTTCTTGATGATGCCTGCCTACAAGGTGAATTCTTCACCAGTAGTGTGTGATTTTTGCACCTTTGGGTTTAACAATAAAATATTATATGAAGTGCGACCAGAAACCAAATAAAACAAAAATGATTTTTTAAATTGTAAGTTAATTTGTTACAATTCATAATGTAATAAAAAGATATCTAAATTTATGTTTAAGTCGGTACAAACATAGCTAATTTAAACAACCATCAAAAAAAATATAAGAAATTTTAATATTTTTTTCTGATATTTCCAACTTCCCGATAGAAAAAATACTTATAAATCTATAACTTTTCTACATAGTTAATACAAATATCATATTTATAAATTGAATGATGTGATTTCCCAAAGGAAAACCCTTTTTAGGACGCTTTTCCGGAGGTAACGTGACGCCATCTGCGACAACATTGCTTCTTCCGCATGATGAAATTTGAATGATGGATTCGCATCAGTTTACATTGTGGTATTTCTTAGGCCCTCCATTCACGCTTAACAAATTTGTACAAGTTTTATCAGTCAGTGTTCCATTCAAACAGGTATTATTTCAATTGCAGCTAAATTTTGAAAAGTGACTGAGGAAAGTTAATTTTATAGCTATCGTTCCTAATTATCTATTATAAGTATAGACTACAATATCGATTTTTCATTTCATTTCCATTACATATATATCAAAGAATGTTTGTCATCCTAATAGATTGCAAAATAAAAAATGCGTATTTTATTTATTCTCCATATTACACAGGGTGTCCGGTAAGTCCCTCCTAATCCTTGGGAGCATATAGGGGAGGTTGAAAAACCCTACCTGGTTAATAAAAAAAATCCTAAAGTGTCCCTTAACGGAGATACAGAGTCCTAAAGGGGTAAACCGATTTGTATAATTTAATGAAATTTTAATATCTTATAGAGGCCATAAGGACTCATTAGACAATACTACAGTAGATGTTTTAGATCATCAGAGAAGTCAGGAACTGACTTTCAGCCAAACTCGTTGGGCCTAATTTTGACAGGTGTCATGTTTCCGAGCTAAATACTGATTTTTTAATTACTTTGATCAACCATCTTTAAGAAAGCTACTCTTACTTTATTTCGAAAAAACTGGCGATTTTCGAGATAAATCAATTTTTGTGCGAAAAACTCAAAAATTACTAATGCTAAACACAAACAGGTAAAAATAAAATACGCAGGGTGTGATGATGTGCTTCAATTTATGGGGAAGCATGATCTAGCTCTTCGAAGGCAAGAATATGTTATGCTTAAAAATCCCCAACTCAGACATTGTCAAGTCCAGAAACCTATCATAGGATTGATCGGGGCTCCATTAATTTACAATGTTATTAAAATATAAACATAGTGAAAAACATTTAAATGTTTAGTTATTTTGGAAAATGTTCAATATGAGTTCCATGCTCTTCAACATTTTGTCTTATTCTTCGAATATTTTCCCGCTGTACTGCAAATAATATTCCGGAATTATTACGTACTTCTTTAAAATGATGTACTATTCTCGCTAGTAGTTATTCTCTAGTATTTACTGGTGTTGATTAAAGCAGTTCTTTTAGATGTCCACAGAAGTGAAAGTCTAAGGGATTTAGGTCTGGAGAACTTGGTGGTCATAAAACAGACCCACTTCGATCTATCCGTCAAGGGCCAGAAACTTTTGTTAAGTGTTCACGTACTATAAGTTTAAAATGTGGTGGAGCATCATCATGCGTGAACCACATTTGCAGTCTTCTATCAAGAAGTACGTTTTCCAATAAATTATTTAAATTTTGCTGCAAAAATTATAAATAAATCTCGCCATTCAGGCTTCTTTCCAAAACAAATGGACGTATAAGGTTATTTCCGATAATGCTAACCCAAACATTTACAACAAACCTTTGTTGCTGTTTGTTTTAAATTCTAGCGTGAGAGTTTTTATCAGTCCAAAAATGGAAACTGTGAGTTTATTATGCCATCTTATGGGAAACCGGCTTCATCGATAAACGAAATAAGGTTAGAACAACTTTGATTTAGGTTATGTTGCTGTATAAACCAGCTGGAGTATTGAAGTCTTGCGATTTAATCATCCGGACACATAGCCTGTACTTTTTCAAAGTGGTACGGGGCAAGTAACTGTACTGTTAGAGTTTATTGTACAATCTATTTTGTAATATTGTTGTGTGTCGCGAGCTTTCTTAAACCGTTTGAAGATTGTCAACAATCTCTTGCAAAATTTGTTCCTGTACGTGAGAGTCTCGTGCTTTCCTGGGCGGATCCTCACCGCCACGTCGCGGCAAAGTGACCTTGAATAAAACATGTAAAAAATTAATTCATTAACTCTAATAATTATTTTCTTATCATATTTTATCTGTTTCACTTAAGCTTCGATCAACTCTTTGTAAGGTTTTTGGACTTGGCAATATTCCAACTGGAAATTTTTCAGCTTAAAGTCTTCTTGCCTTCGAAGAATTTGACTGCATTTCAACATAAATTAAAAACATATGAGCATATTCTGCTTAAGAATATTCTTCCGTTTTTTGGAAAGATTTTTACTTGAAGGCAGTTTTGATAAGTTCCGTCAATAGTAATTAATTATGTAGTTATTAACAACAACAACCTGATTTTACCTGCTTGTGTTTAGCATTAGTGACTTTTGAGTTTTCCGCTTAAAAACCGATTTATCTTATTGAAATAAATTAGGTGTACCTTTTTTGAAGAGGAATGACCAAAGTAAAATGACACCTGTCAGAAATAGGACCCAACAAGTGTGGCTGCAAGTCCGTTCCTGACTTATCTGATGATCTATAATATCTACTGTATTATGGTTTAATGAGACCTTATAGCCTCTATAAAATATTAAAATTTCATTAGATTGTAGAAGTCGGTTCAAAACTTAGAGCCAATAACGTAAATCGCTGAGTACCGCTTTTGGGCTTCGTATCTCCCTTAAGGGGCACTTTAGGAATTTTTTTCTATGACAAATTAGAGTTATTTTGACCTCCCCTGTACGCTCCCGAGAAATTAGAAGGTACTTACCGGATACCATCTATATGTTTGTACTCAGTGATAAACGTAAATGGCATAAGGTTTTTACATTTGACCGCGTCATGTAAATAAACAAACAGGATGCCAGTTTACTACTGATGCGCGATGTTAACAATTCCTAGTGTTATCTAGCGGTTTTCATGTTAACTACTAATATATTTCTTAGGAATCTTTTACAGTTTGGTTATTTTTCGAGTTACTTTGTAATGAATTTCAAAATGGAGAGAAGTTATATGCAAGCTGATCACAGTAACCTTCCCATAGTAGATACACTTACGATTTGACTTTTGTTTATAAATAACACAGTACGACGTGAAATTCGTGCATATAATAATAGTCATTTCTTATAGATTTTCGGTCGCTGAATTTAAAACTGACTTTTTCCAATTGCTCTATCAGATTAGATTTTTCAAATATCCTAACCAAAAAATGCAAATAACGCGATTGTGGGCTATATTTTGGGTTATGTATCATCGCGACATTTTTTTTACCAAAAAATTGTATAGGGTATCCCATTTTCTATACTTTTACGGGATATTGGAGTTATTATCAAAGATAGAGTATCATGTATATTATTTTAGATATTGATTAAATATAATTTAGGCTTTTCAGGTCCGAATTCGATATTTTCAATAATTTTCTTTGTTTGGAACAGTTGGCCATGGCCAATTTGTAAGGAACAAAAGGCAAATGTTCAATATTTCACACTTTTGTCAGACTGTTATTATTTATGAAATATTTTTTTACGTAGGTATTTTAATTTTACTTTTTATTTATTTTGCATTTACAGTGGCTATTTATGATAATTATTAAAAGTATGATATGCTAGTATGTTTTACACCAAGCAATGAAAATTCCCAAGAAGCTTCTGAATTATGTTTTAATAGGTAATCTATTTAAAGCGTTATCATTAAGATAATTCTCATATCTGGCGATCATTTTTGTTCATGTTAAGTATCCAGAAAGAAGGCAACCCTTTCGAGACATATTTGCTCTTTTAAAAAACAATCTAGTTGAACATGGATCTTTAATTCAGCCCCGTCCCAAAACATACGTCAAAGAAGACAGGCAGAGAAAAGAAGCAAATGTGTTATTTTAGGCAGAAGCAACAACTTCGTGATTTCGTAGAAAAATAGAGGAGGAAGTTGGTGTACCAAAATCTGAAATTTGAAAATGTATAAATGCCATCCATATAAATCTAAAATAGTGCAATATTTACACCCCGGAGATAATGAGCGCCGAGTAACATTTTATCAATGGTATTTAGAACAAATCTGCACCAACGAATCTTTTGGCAGATTTGTCATCTGGTCTGAAGGATGTTATTTTTCAAGTGCGGGAATTTTTAATCATCACAACACTGGGCATTGATCTACAGAAAATCACTATTTAATTTCGAAAGAGATTCTCAGCACATAGATAATTAGAAATCCTTGAGGAAATTATTTCAGAATTGTTTCGAAATGTTTCATTGGCTCATTTCACTTCCATTTATCTTTAACAAGACCGTACCAAGAGCCAAAACTCTAGACGTTAAGGCCATTTCTGGACAATAACTTCTCTTAAAAGTGGATACGTACTAGTGATCTAGTGATATGGCCACCATGATCTCCCGATCTTTCCGTTCAAAATTTTTTTTTGGGGAATTTTATACAAAATCAAGTGTATAAGACAAGACATGAATCTATAGCAGAACTTCGTAAAACAATTGGTTTGATCTTCCAAACTCTTTATAATTGACTTGTGATTCTTTAAAATGCAATTAGAAGAATAACAAAACTGTAGTGGCCGACATTTTATTTTGGAAACAATCTTGACAAAAATTCTTCTTTGTTTTTAGTATCAGTATTTCTTTTTGTTTATGTTACTTTAGTTTTATGAAATAGTGTTGTTCATGTTTCTTTGCAATCAAATTTAAATATTCTGGTTGTATAATAATAGTGTTGTTTTAAAAATAATAATAATAATTAAGTGTTTACAATTGAAAATACAGAAAAATATTAAAATTTACTTTTAAAGTATCTAATCTTTGGTATAATTATTATTGTCAAAATCTTGCATTTGTTTCTTATAAATTGGCCATGGCCTAATCCTACAAAACAAAGTAAATTATTGAAAATATCGAACTCTGACCTTATTTTTCAAAATAACATAAACATGTTACTCCTTTTTAAAAAGAATAAGCTATACTTAATCAATATCTAAAACAGTACTCATGCCAGTGTCCTATTTAAAAAAATTATAAGTTTGGTTAATATCTCAAAAACTAAACTTAAAAAAAAAAAATTGATAACGCCACTGAACTCTACGTAAAAAACTCCATAAAACTAATTTTTATTTTTTTTGATTAATTAACGCATAACGAAACACTAGACGTGTCTAAAAAAATGGAGGTTTTCAAAATCACCCTGTAGATTAAAAAATTAGAGAGCCATGACAAACTTGTCACCGGAATCTTTCGTTTCGTAAAAAAGTAGGATACTAAAGTGAAAACCGCAGTACTATATCTTCGATAATAACTCCAATACCCCTTAAAAGTGTCGAAAATGGGACACCCCGTATATTTTTATATAACATTCGAAAACAATAAAAAACCATCATCGTTGAGTATCATTAATATGCTGACGGTGTAGTATTTAATGACAAAACATCCTTCGTTACATAGAATGAGTAGCATATGTTTGCATATCATAAAGCAGAACTGTCGGTAGCCCTTTATGAAGCTTTTTCTTATACATGAATCACTGCTTTGCAGTATTTACTAGGAATACACAAACAGGTGCAAGAAAATAGTGCCAAACACAAACACGAAATATCATTCTAAATTTAATTTAAAATTTTTCTTTAGAAGTCAACTACGACAATTTGTACAAAATATTATAAAATCAAAATAAATATTTTATAAAATTTTATCATAAAAAATGCAATTCCAAATGGAATGGAATTTTCAAGTTTTATCCCTCTATCTATACATATATATTTTTAAGGGAAATAATTTCAAGAATTAAACAAGCTCTGGTTCTGTTCCGAGGCAAAGTTCCGGTTCTGTGAGCATTGTGTTTTGTTTTACCCTAGGTAGAGTGCTGGTCTGACCCAGGAACCTTCCTTCTTTATCCGGGCTTGGGACCGGCAGTGGCAGTTACCAAGCTACTCCATTCACCCGACAGCCAACCCCAGGCGAAGTTAATAATGGCATCCGACAAGGTGACTCTCTTAGCCCCCTACTATTTACCATCATCATGGACGAGTTGATAAAGCAGGTGCATAGATTGAAAGGGTATAAAATGGGAGACAGGGAAATCAAAATATTGTGCTACGCCGATGATGCAGTGTTAATAGCTGAAAGCGAAGACGATTTGCTAAGACTACTGCACCAATTTAACATAACAGTGAAAAAGTTTAACATGAATATATCAGCGTAAAAAACTAAAGCCATGACTACATCTAGAACACCACTCAGATGCAAGCTAGAAATAGACAACAAAATTATACAGCAGGAAATGTAATTCAAGTATCTCGGAATAGAAATATCCGGATACGGGGATGTTGAAACGGAGGTGAGGGGACAAGCCATGAAAACAGCAAGAACAGCCGCATGTCTTAACTGTACCATATGGAGCAATAAACATATAGGAATCAAAGTTAAATCCAGAATTTATAAAACAGCAATAAGATCCATACTAACATACACTGCAGAAACCAGACCAGAAACCTCGAAAACAAACAAATACTGGAAACAACAGAGATGCGAGTGGTGCGCAGGATAGCTGGCAGGACAGTTATGGATCGGAATAGGAGCGAGGATATAAGTAGATTGTGTAAAGTCGATAACATCAATGACTGGATATTACAAAGAAAAAGGGAATGGAATGAACACATCAACCGCATGACCGACAACAGAATAGTGAAGATCACGAGAGACAAATCACCAATATGACGTAGGAGCACCGGAAGACCCCGTAAATGATGGAGTGATAACCTCGCAATAGACTGAAATCAGGCAAAGAGACGAAGAATAACAAGCAAATTGCTTATATATAAGAAGGAAGAAGAAGAAGAAGAAACAAGCTCGAAAAATCTTTATGGACATAGAGCAATAGTTGATAAGATCATAAGTAAGTTTAGAAATAAGAAAACGCATGTTGAGATACTGTTTTTTCAATAGTTTTTTACTTCTGCATTTGGAGCTCTTCTCTTGGCTCTCACGATTTTTTGGCACCAAGCGTTTGGTTTTTAGAGCCTTGTCTATATGTTTTTTTTGCAAATTGCAAAGATGCGCAACAAGTTAAATGGCAGATATGACACTCAGCGGTTGCATAATACTTGGAAAAACCTGCTAACCAGTAATAAGTTGTAAAGAAACGCATCATAACTCGCAACATGATCCCAAATCCTGCCAAGAGGACCGATGACACGAGACAAAGCTCGCAATCTGATTGGCTAGAACCATCCAGCGAACGAACACGCCTCACGTATATACGGGATCGGCAGCATCCGAGTAGCAAGCATCACTTCCCCCACAGACACCGTACAGTGAGCTTTGAAAATGGTGAATCTGATATCATGGAAACGATATATATATATATATATATATATATATATATATATATATATATATATATATATATATATATATATATATATATATATATATATATATATATGTCGTTTGTCGTTCTAGACACCTGGTCTCAATTATTGCTCTAACATCGTTCCTTGGATTTCCTTAATCTAAGTTGTCTACCCTTTTTCCTTGTCTCCCGAAGTCTGCAGTTCATAAGTCGGTAGGTTATTTCACCATCTCGCATTCGCTGAATATGGCTGTAGCAACAAAACTGTTTTTCTTCAAGTCACTTTATTATAATTTTTTAACATGCATAACCTTTCTTACTCTTTAATTTGTTAGGTGTTCCATTCTTGACATCCGAACAGATCGATGCTAGAATTTTAGTTTTATGTCGTTCGTTCGGTTGCCATACCTCTGAATCATACAGCACCATGATCTCCATTATTGTACTGCAAATTTGATGAGTTTTATTTCTGGAATCAAAAAATTAAATAGAAGGTTCCAATGACTTTTCTACCCTTAAATCACAGAATATCTATTTGTGTTCACAACTGCCGCTGTTCATGATTTTTACTCCTAGGTAATAGTCTTCAAAGGCCTCTACTGTTTTGTTGTTATTTAATAGAAGATCTTCTTTATCCCCTCCAATACACATATATCTAGTCTTATTCTGGTTGACCTCTAGTCACAATCTTTCGTATTCTTTCAGTAATTTTCTTGTCATGTACTCAAGACCTTCCCATTTGATGGTCTCAAGAATAGATGGTGTATAGTAGTAGGTTGTCAATAGCCCCATGCTCCCATGTTTGTTGCGCCACTGTTTATGTACATGTTAGGGATATATTTTAAAGAATCTCGGAGAGAGACAGCACCCTTGCTTTAAACCCTTGGAAGTAGTAAATTCTTCAGACAAAAAGCGAATAATTTTTATCCCCGGAAAACAAGTGTTATATATTTGTTTAACTACTTTTATAACAGGTTTTATCTAGGACTTCAAACAGCTTTTTAACAGGAATACTGTCATACGCTTTTGTCAGGTCCACAAATAAAAGATGAAATTAATTGTTAAATGTTGTCAACTTATTCTCAATTATCTGTATAATAGGAAATATATTATTTAGGCACGACCGACCAGCTCTTAAAGCAACATGTTTCTTAATGTGTCTTAATGTCATGTGGATGAAGTTCGTCTTCAATTAAGCTCTGTACGATTTCCCCATACCATTTGCTGAAGGAGCTAATTACCGATATAAATCTGTAATTGTTAGTGAGGGTCTTCTCTCATTTTTTTGGATGGGAGTAATCTAGATGACTCTTCAATTTTCTGGGATTAATTCTCGGTTAATGCACCTCATAAAGAGGTCAGCTAATAGAGCTTTAAGTTTATCAGATCCGTAGCTCTACAGGTATATTTTCAGGCCAGCAGCTTTACCATTTTTTATTAGTTCTTAGGGCTTTCCTAACCGCCTATTTACCTAAAATTCGAACTATTTTTCTTTTAGCTTTTTAATTTGATAAATTTTTTCGTAAAACAAAGTCACTATCTCATACACTAAGATTGGTACACACAATGTAACATGTTATAGACATGCAAAGATAATTTTTCTAAATATTTATTTTAACCGTTACAACATTCCAAACGCTAAAAGCATCTTAAGAAAACAAACATGTACTACCTAATACCCAAATGGACTTAAGACCAGATGTATATTATTTGTTGTTTAAGCTTCACATTAATAATTAAGCTTAAATCTCGCCAATCACTCTCGCTTAAACCCAGAGTTAACTTTCGGACAGAACCTATAAAATCTAGTCTTAGCTGCAAATCGGAAAAATTCTTTATGTAGGTATCAGATTCCCATAAAGGTCTTCCGAACCATAGTCCGTGTTTCTTAAAACAATAGGCCGTGTATCGACTGAGCAAATAGAAAATATGCAGAGTAATTTTAAAGATGGCATATGGTCCGTTGTAGCCATAAAAGATGTCAAGTTGTTTGTTATTGTTTACATGTACGATTGAGTAAGTAGCTGAATTAATGAATATTTATTTTAGTGAAGCGAATTGGTACAAAATCGTTCAAAATAGTATAAATGTTTAGATTTCAGTCAAGTACCTTTTCCGTGATCACGTAACGAATTCTATATTTTAATTTTCTACTAAATTTGATTAATCAACAAAACTCAAATAAAAAAGGGCATTTTCCGTACTTCTCGAAATATTTGTGGATTTTTTGCAACTTTTATTTTTTACCAAACAAAAAGAAATATTATCATTAAAAATAATAAAAATAAAGGTCTTTATTTAATAAAATATTTTACAATAATATTTTAGAAACTATTTGCAGCTTTTCCTAGATATAAAATACCTGTGATTTTGATTATTTAATTTAATAAAAACATAAACAATTTTTCCTTTATTTGACATTAATGGTGTAAAAAGTGTTGTGGTGTGAAAAATTTGTCCTACAATCTTTCTGTATATTTTTTTAATACAAAATACCTTTACGCTGAAGCGTATAAAATAATCTATGGAAGTGAAAATACAGTTAATTTGCAAAAAAATACTTTAATAGACCTCTAAGACAAAAAAGAAATTCCATTTTGTACGGTCCGCGCTCAATAATTATCGAAATAAATGCAATGTAAAGTTTTAAAGAACATCTTGAATGTTCTGATATTGGATACATAGTTGGAAAGGTTTTATTGAAAATAATATGTAGACTCGTTGGTTAAATTTGCAAGAGTTATGTTCTTAACATATTCTACGTCTTTTTAAAAAAAAAACGCATTTTTTTTACCCGTTTTAGTTTATTTTCTGTAATTCCTATTTCTTGCTATTTCCTTTCCCAAAATTCTTTTTGAAAACTACTTCTTTTACTGTAAATAATCTTCAATGAACCTATTTAACTTTTTATATCAAATTCTCATAAAAAGTTTTATTCGTTTTGACATAAAAACTATTATATAATTTTCTGTTCAAAAACATGTCAGAAGAATATTTTTATAGGTTTAAAACTGGTCCGTTAAGGCAATTGAAATGATAACTTTTAATTTCCATGAACACAATTGTACACTTCTGACGTAATGAAGGTTATGCCAGATTGACACAGATATTGATATTATGGTTGAAAGATATTGCCCTCCTTTTCATCTTATTAGAAAAAAATATCCAAAATTTCCTTCAAAGTAAGCGTTTACGAAATAAAGACTACATATGTTTCCAATTTAGTTTAATCGATGATGGATCACAATATCACAAAATTGAAATATGACTTTTCAGATTGTCCGCAGCTGCAGTTATTCAGTTTTCTTTTTTAACAGCTCGCGCGAAATTAAAAAATTGTCATTCATAAATTGTCGTTTTTCAAATGTGACATTCGTTTAAAAACAATTGAACGTTTTAAATCATTTTTAATCGAGACGACAAACAAGGACGTAATTGAAGGGGCAACGTTTGCTTGGCAAAAAATGAAAATATGGACTTAAAAACTTTAAGTGAAAAAATAGATTTTTAACCTTGTATTTTAGAAATTAAAAACTAGTTTAAGGATTACTTACTTTTTACAAAAAAGCTGCCGGTGTGAAAACAGCTTTTGAGTCATAGTCGAGCGAATATTTAGAGATTTCATATGGCTCCTCCAAGATGACTCGGTACTCTAACATTTGTCGTAGCGACGAAGATTGCATGTTGTCATTTCATGTAAGCCACTTTATCATGCAAAAGTACTGGTGTTTCTGTTTTAAAGATGCTTTCAAATAAAGCAAAACGTCGCCAAAGGGAAACAATTGTTTTTCCCCTATTAAAGATTCGAATTCCATCCCCATCGGGCAGCCGTTTCCGAGATAATCGAATTTAAAGTATTTATTGTGCACTGAGACTCAATGTAGCCCCTATTCAAATTTTGCCACGCTTAGGAATGGTTTGTAAAATTTGGTGAGTGTTTAATGACCAAAACAAAAGAGTCGGTAAGAGTATATACAGAAAGATTTACAAATAGACGAGTATCTGACCACCACCATTTGCCTCTGTTGAAGGGCGTCTCCGACAAATTCATAGTTGTGGTCTTGCAACGATTGATTATGGAGGGAATCCTACGACTAGTACAGGAGATGTTGCAGAAAAAAATTTCAGAACGAGTTGAAGAAAATCAGAGCTCCAGATACTTAGGTCTAGATTTTGGAGTTCCTATAAATACAGTAAGCAGGACTTTAAATTAAGAGCTGTTACAATTATTTCACGTCCAAACTCTCAACCTCGAATTGGGACTAGGCTTTTGTCAAACGTAAAGCACATAATAAATGTACATAAAGAAAATATTTATAGTGATGCAAACCCGTATGCAAGAAAGTTTTATCAGCATGAATGTAAACTTAATGTATGGACAGAAACCATTGACAGATTTATTATTGGTCTTATTATCTTACCACCCCCTTTAAATGGTTTAAATTACCTAGAACACCTAGTAAATTTGCAAAATTTATTCGGTGATCTTCGTCTAGCTACTAAACCAAATATGTGGTTTATGCACGATGGTGCACCACCACACTTCACATTAAATGTTAGAAATCATTTAAATGAGAATTTTCGAAATCGTTGGATAGGCAGAGAAAATGATGCTTCTGCAGATTGGCCACTCCGCTTGCACAATTTAACGTGTTTGAATTACTTTTGATGGAGAACTATTAAACATAAGGTAAACTGTAGATGTTTCAGAAAACGCTTTATGTTAAGATGCAGGGATAATAGAAAAGGGTCCAATTGCTAGTTAATTCTTCCAGTATTATCATTATTAGCTCATTGTCAGATTTACAAGCAAAACGGCTTTTCAGTTCTTCTAGGGATTATTGACTTCTGTTGAATCATATGGACTCTGTTCATTACCCACTGTCTGCAAATTTACACCTCCAGATTTCTGTATTTGGCGATCTTCTTATTGTATTTTAGTCTTAGGTTGTTGTTATTAGGTATAGTAATCTCAATCAGTGTAGTTCGCCTAGAAATTTTATCTGTTAGTTTAATGTGTGCTCTATTATGAGCAATAGTATATTCTGTCAAAACCGTTCGGTCTCAAAATAACTTGAACTCGTTGTTTTCAAGAATAGGCTCCGGATTATATTTATAGTAAGGCACAGTTATGTGTTAGATTGTCTCGTCGGAATAACCTGGTCTTGGATAGCTAACAAGAAGCCTTTCGTTTCCGGAAACATCTGTTTTGAAATCAACCAATAGTTCGACGCTGAGTTGTCGACATTGTCCTGGATGACCTCATTTGGATGCCGTCCATGAAGTGGTTTCTGTAGCCAGGCCTATAACTTTTCTTGGTTTGTTCGACGGTGAAAAGCAATATCCCGTTTTCTCAGCTGTAGTGCCGTTGAATCATCTGCCTCGCAGATTGCTCGATGCAGTGTGTAAGAGTCCGCTAACATGTGGAAATAAGAACGTAAATTTATTGTTTGTTGATTATTAGCTCATAATTACATAAATTTTTATTATTGTTAGTCTATTGGCCTGTTGGCCCTTAAACAGGTTCCAAATTTCTTGGACCTGTCCTAAGCCAGGATAAAATGGAAAGGAAGACTGCGGTGAGTTTCAGTAAACAATAAAATATTTATATTCGATTATCTCAGAAACGGCTCCTCGGTATAACTTTATTAAATAAAAAATTTCAAGGAATAAGAATTTTAAGTTAGAAATTTAATATGTCTTGGCATAAAGAAGTTATGATGCTTTAGATATAGGCGAAGTGTTGCCGATGGCGGCCTCTGCAATATACATCGAAAATGTAACCAGATCTTAATTTCCCATTCTAAAAGAATCCAAAGTATCAAATTTAGTTCAAATAAAGCAATTAGTAAGATAAATACAAGAAAATTTGAAAAAATTCAACACTTCAACAGTTTTCGCACTTTTTTGTCACTAAAGATATAGTTGTTAGAATGAAATAATCTTATTGTCCAAATGTTTTAATCTAGTTGAGAAATAACGAAGTATAATAGATTAAGTGCAAGTATAATGAACAACATAATTTTTAGTTCTAAATAATTTACCACAAATTACCGAATAACTACCTACCAGAACACAAAATAATGTTCATGCATAATTTTACTTGAAACTGTAATTTAGAGCTCTATATGAAATAATAAAATTGCTATTATTTTAAAATGGAAATGTGAACGTTTAATCCTAAAATGGAATTACTAATTTCAACTTACTCGTAGACTGGCAACAGATTTTAGAAACTCCAGCCCTTTTATCAGTTTAACTTTTTCTGAATTCTCAAATTTACATTTTTAAATATAATGTTTTTCAAAGCATGAATGCAAATAAAGGTTGTTAAATTTGAAATGGTGATAAATTACAGTTATTTGTTAGGTAAATATAGAGTGTTTTTTAAAGATTTCTTTTCGAGTTTTAACTGTCCCATTTTATTGTATTTCTAAAGGTGCGTATAAATAAGATGAATCGTACTCGTAATGAACCTCCTTTGAATATAAAAAACATTAAATAATTTTCACCTCAAAAACATATCAGAAGGAAAGTTCTATAAGTTTATAACTAGTCAGTTTACGTAATTGAAATGGTAACTTTTTAAAATAAGATGTTCTTTTATTCTATCGCAATAAATTGATATTTTCTAAGGACTGGCAAATTTGTATGTCTTACATACACTGTTAAAAATAACCTTAAATTAAATGTAAATTTAATGTATATTTACTTTTAATTTAAAGCAATTCATTCAAGTACTAGTTTGTTGTATATTAAACTTGAATGACTGGTATCTTAAATTTCAATAAAGAAACCGAATAGATATTTCAACTTTTTGTACATTAAAATTAATTCACATGAATATTAAAAGACTTTATATTATTATTCATGGTACAATGCACCAGATTACGGGAGATGGCGTAACTTGTATTGAACTTTTTATTTAGTATGATATAAGTTACGTAAAGGACTCAATTTTCTTATAATGAGGTGTACATGTCTGTTGGTACTGACGGAAACCAATGAGTTCAAAAGCGGTTTACAGATGACGATATACTACCTATGGAAAAAATTTCCACCTTTTCGTGTTAGCAGAACTTTTTGACCTCATATTAATATTGGTGCATTACATATGTGGTAAAATATCTTAAATTCAACGAACACTGGATATATATTTAATATACATAGTCACCTTAAAAAGTAATGATCAAAATTTTAAATTTTATATATGATTACATTAGATTTAACGGGATAAATTGATTTAGATTAATGTATAACGTTTAGGAAATTTGTTTACAACATATTTACCTTATATTTAAAGTATTCTCTTTTTACAGGGTACACTGTAAAAAAACTTCACATTAATTTTAAAGTAATGTGCTGGAAGTAAATTTCATAAACCGTTTGTTAAATCAATTTAATGTCACTGTATTAAATTTAGTAATTTTTACATTAAATCTAATGTAATTATACATTAAATTTGGTATGCTTTCAACTACTTTATTGAAATTTAAGGTAACATTGAATTAAATTTAAGGTACAAATCTTTAATTTCAAAGTACATATAACTTATTCATAATATAAGGTACAAAACCATTAAATTTGATTAAGGAACGTACATTAAATTTAAGCTTATTTTTAACAATGTAGATAATCATTGATATCGCAAATTAAGAAAGGTATTGATGTTAAGATTGAAAAATATTCCGAACAATTTCATCTTCTTAAAAATGAAATTTCCAAAATTTTTTTTATGGTGAGCTTTTACCAAATAATGACTATATACTCTCTAATCACAATATCATAAAACTGAAATATAACTCTTCTGACAGTGTAGTTTTAGTTTTTAGCAACTCGCTCGAAATTAAAAAAAAATTTGATTTATAAAATGTTGCTATGCGACTGTAGCATTCGTTTAGGAACAATTGAACGATTTAAACTATTTTTAATTGGGATAGCAAACGTGGACGTAATTGAATGTGCAACGTTTGGTTTTGGAAAAAACGAAAATGTGCAATATGGATATGAAAATAAAATTTTAAGTATTTTTCTTTAGAAACAAGATACTCAAAAACTTTCAGTGTAGAAACAGTTTTTTTGTCATAGTCCAGTGAATCTTGGTTCTAGATTTACAAATTCCATTCAAGATAGCGGAAAAGTTTGAGCGTTTTTATTATAGGGCAATTAAAAGCATAGCTGTAAGAGTAAATGGATATAAAAGCGAGAAACACCACGAATGGCCTACAAAAAAACCAGAAACAGATAAAGATTAAAATATCAATCATAGCAGTAAGTTATACTAAAGAGAAAAACACGAAAGACATTCCAGAATTACAAAATATTGTACATTGAAGCTTTAGCAAAACAATGTATAATAAGCAGCATAAAATATATTAAAGAACTATACTAAATTTTTAAAAGTCTTTGTAGAATAAAATACAACCAAATAGAAAAGTCAATAAGAACGAATAAAGAGAATTGAAATAAGTTAAACATACGTTAGAGAAACAAGAAAAAAGGACACAACTATTTAGGGTGATAAAAAGGCATTACAATTAGAACAAATAGATAATTAAACACCAATGTAAAAAAATCGGGGCGCGAAATCAGAAATAATGTGGAATAATGCATGACAAAAGAGTAAAGAAATACAATTAGAAGAAAGCTAAAACAGAAAGGATATATTAATAAATAAGCTTTAAACTTCAACACGCCAGGAAAAAGAAAATTTGATCAACCACAAAGTACATAGAAATTAAACATACGGAACGATAAAACATAATATGAGGGAAATAAAGACAATAATGTCAAGAATGTGGAAAGGATAACAGAACCTAGTAGAAAGAATTGTTCAAAATACCACCCATATACCACAGAAATATCAAACCGGTTAGTATTGACTATAAGTAGAAGGCGAAAGGACTTTAGTGTTCCGGTCGGAGTAATAGGAAGAAGAGTTTGAGTCAAATAAAGCTGAAATCACAGTAATAATATAAACGAATTTAAAATAAAAAGAGGATCCAATATCTGTGACAATTTTGCATTTTTTAAAATGTAATGTACACATTCATTTGTCACAACATATTTTGGCCCTATTTTTCATTAACTACATTACTGCGCACATGCGTTTTGTCGACAAGTAAGCATTCTTTCTCCTATTGGCTTGTAGCAAGTAATCCGTCAGTCATTTCTTTTAAAATTTCAAATCGATGTTTTAATCCTTTTCATGATCATTGCAGGCATTAGCAAAGTATTCGGTCTTTACCTAAAAGTATAAAAAAAAATCCCATTTTAGCGGAATATGAAAAAATTATTGAAGAAGAATTTTGGATGAAGAGTTGGCTTTGAGCGATTATTTTGAGATTGAATTTGAAAATCAGTTTGAAAGTATTTTACAAGGTGGCAGGATTGGCAAATGCTAAGTTTTCGAATTGATCGCATAGATTTGCTGCTAAGTCACAAAATGTAGAAAATGAAAATCAGCATTTATAGAAAGATAAAAATCGACCTAGAGTGTCGACATGGTCACAGCATTTTACGAACACGATGATCACAGCCGAGAATTATGCGCCACTGTTTTCTTACATTTATATCTCTAAAACCCGAAACTCCAACTTGAAATTTGAATAGGCTGTTAAAGAGTTGATCTTGCGATTTAAAAAAAAATGTTATATCACATAGACGATTGAAGAGGACTAAGCATTTCAAGATAATATAGTGGCCAGTGAAAAAAAAAAGTTGTTACGGCAAAGGACAACAGGAAAACTGTGATGTGGGTACCAGAGCACAAAGTAATCAAGAGAAATGAGCAAGCGGACAGCCTCACAAAAGAACTCTTTTTCTCGATAAGGAACCTTTCTATAAATTATCAAAAAGCTACACGGGAGAGAACCAGAGCTGCAAATGAAATGAGGTAAAGTTAAGGCAGAATAATACGCCTAGTCTCGGTAAAATTCTTTTTGAAGTTGCAAGTAACACTTGCATCCAAAAAGGCTGGACTAGGCGATTTTGAATTATCTTATTTTTCACCAATGGGTGAACTTTAGTATTTAAGATTAGTTTTGGACGACAAATAAATAAATACAGGGTATCCGGTAAGTACCTCCTAGTTTCTCGGGAGCATATAGGAGAGGTCAAAATAACCCTACTTTGGCATAGCAAAAAAATTCTTGAAGTAGTCCTTAACGGGGATACAGATCCCTAAATAGGTACCCAACGATTTACCTTAACGGCTCGAAGTTTTGAACCGACCTGTATAATTTAATGAAATATTTATATTTTATAGAAGCTATAAAAACTCATTAAACCATACTATAGTAGATGTTTTAGATCATCTGAGAAATCAGGAACAGACATGAAGCCACACTCGTTGGGCCTAATTTTTGACAGGTGTCATTTTACAGTATTGAAAACTGGTTTCTTATATACTTTAATCATTTATCTTCAAAAAAGTTACTTTTAATTTGTTTTGATAAACTGGCGGTTTTCAAGATAAATCGGTTTTTATGCGAAACACTCAAAAGTTACTTATGCTAAACACAAACAGGTAAAACTCAGGTTGTTATTGTTAATACCCTCAAAATAAATTACTATTGATGGAACTTGTCAAAAATGGAAGAATATTCTTACGCAGAGTATGCTGATATGCATTTAATATATGGTGAAGCGCTGTAAAATTCTTCGAAAGCAAGATGACTTTATGCTGAAAGATTTCTTGCTCGAACATTGTCAAGTCCAAAAACCTTTCAAAGGGTTGATCCAAGCCTAAGGGAATCAGGTAACAGATGATTAGAAAATAATTATTAGAACTAACGAATTAATTTTTTATATGTTTTATTCAGGGTCATCAAATTTTGCAATATATTGCTTAGAAAGTTTCCATTCAAAACAATATTACAAGATGGATTGTACATGAAAGTCTAACAGAAGAGTAACTTCACCCGTACCACGTTGAAAATGTACACGCTATGTCTCCGGTGATTATCCCGCAAGACTTCAATACTCCAACTGGTTTACACAGAAACACAACCTAAATCTAAATGTTTTAACCTTTTTTTTTTACCGATAAGGCCAGTTTTACAAGAGATGGCATTATAAACTTATACAATTTACATTTTTGGGCTGATGACAATCCTCACGCTATAATTAAAAAAAAAACACCAACAAAGGTTTATTATAAATGTGTGGGCTTGCATCATCGGAAATAACGTTAAATGTCAATTTGTTTCGGAAGAAAGACTCAATGGTGAGATTTATTTCCAATTTTTGCAGTAAAATTTAAATAATCTATTGGAAGATGCACCTCTTAATAGAAGAATGCAAATGTGGCGCATGCAAGATGGTGGTCCACCTCATTTCAACAGTATAGTACGATAAAACTTAACAAACCTTTTTGACCCTCGATGGATAGGTCGAAGTTGGCATGTTTTATGGCCACCAAGGTCTTTAGACCTAAAACTCATAGATTTTTAGTTCCAAGGACATTTAAAAGAACTAGTTTATTCAACACCAGTAAATACTAGATAAGACCTACTAGCGAGAATAGCATAGCATTCTAACGAAGTCAGTAATAATGCCGGAATATTATTTGCAGTGCAGCGGGAAAAAATTCGAAGAATAAGAAAAAGTATTGACATACGTGGAGCCTATATTGAACATTGGCCGAAATAACAGTTAAACATTTTCACTATTTTTGCATTTTAATATCATTGTAAATCAATTGAGCCCCGATCAATCCTTTAAAAGTTTTCTGGATTTGACAATGTCGGAGTTGGAAATCTTTCAGCATATCATCTTCTTGCCTTCGAAGAGTTAGACAGCGCCTGCGTCTTTAATTTTAATTGTTTGTGCATAGTATTAGTAACTTTTGAGTTGATTTATCTCGAAAACCGTATTTTAAAAAAATCGGTTTTCAGTTCTGTAAAATCACACCTGTCCGTTCTTGACTTCTCTGATGATCTAAAACATCCATTGTAGTATAGTTTAATGAGTCTTTATGGTCTCTATAAAATATTAAAATTTCAAAAAGTTCAAATCTTAACCGATAAGGTAAATCACTGGGTACCCCTTTAGGGTTCTGTGTCTCCTTTAAGAACCACTTTAGGAATTTTTTTTCTATGACAAAATAAGGTTAGTTCATGTTAAAGTAAGGTTATTATGACCTCCTCTGTGTGCTCCCGAGAAAGTATAAGGTTCTTACCGGACACTCTGTATAATGGATTAAATACTAGCAAACTGAATAATTGTAAGTAATTGACCACCAATTAGCGAGAAACGAACTACTAAAACACAAAATAATATTCATACATAATTTTGCTTGAAACTGTAAGTTAAAGCTCTGTATGAAATACTAAAATTACAATTATTTTTAAATGGAAATGTAAACGCTTAAAGCTAAAGTGAGAATATTAATTTCAACTTAGTAGGCAGATAACAGATTTTACATATTGCAGACTTTTGTTCGTCCAACTTTTTTTGAATTTTATTAAATTTGCATTGGTATATATATATTATATTTTAAACAATGAAATGAAACTATTTTTGTGAATAAAAGTTATTAAATTTAAACTGGGTATGAATTATAGCTATATATAAGGTAAAAATGGAGTAATTTCTGAATATTTCAATTTGTTATTTAACTTTTCTAATTTCCTTGTATTTCTTACAAGCAGTATAATCAGAATTTATGCATGTAGATAATATATATTTGTTGAAAATATTTTTAATCAGTTGCAGAATAACAACTAGAAATCAATATTAGCTATGATATAAAGATCCAGGATTTAAAAGCCACAGTTTATATTTAAATATATATTTTTTTAAATTTCTAATTGTAACTACAAAAAACTATTGTTTCGTTAGTCGTACACCTTCTATCCGGAAATAAACCAAAAGTCTTTTTAAACTTAAGCTTCTGGAACAAAAAGAAGTTACACGGTGCAGTATTAGTACTTTTGGATAATATTGTTTGGGAGTGAGGTGAGCGAAGTGTATGCATTTTCGTGTCGCATTTTTGATTGCTTTTATGCATATGGCCTCATTTAAATAACACATAACAGGCTGAACAATATCGCTTTTTAAAATCTGGCCCTCCGGAAGCAATTCTTGGTGAACTACACCTTGACAATCGGGGAAAACAATGAACATGACTTTTATTTTTTACCTACTTTGACATGTTCTTTTTGACTCTTGCTCGTCTTTCAGCCTCCATTCTGATGATTCTTGGGATGCTTCCATAGCTAACCCACTCACAGGCCACGTCTCATTGCCGGTAATAATATATTTCAAGAAGTTTGGATCTCTCGTTTCGTTTGATATATGCATCGATTCACGTCCGGATTTCTGTATAGAATTTACATATCAGTTTCAGTGAAAAGTCATTTTATGACTTAATACAATCAAGAGTTTGACAGTGACTATGTAAGGTAGGCAAATTTTATGGAAGGACTAAGAAAATATAAAAAAAAAATATTACATTTTCTCTATAAAAATTATCAATCCGAAAGCGTAAATTTAAGAGTGCTACAAATGTTTGTAGAATTGATTTTATTGAAAACATAAAATAAAATGAAAATTCTTGACTCAATTGGTAAAAATCGCCACGAACCAAAAATAACTTCAAACCAAAATTACTGTAACTTGTTTACCAATATTAGTATCATCACGAAATTTCATATTATTGCCCAATTACAACAACTTCTATAAAGTATACATGCACAAAGAATATCGTTAATAATTTTAGTCGACAAACAATTTTTTATGAACCAAGAGCCAAGACTAAATTTTTCTATCAAATTAATTGCTTTCGATGACAAATATCACTATTATCGTATGTAATATCAAAAAAACTGACATTCACAAAATGCGCCACTTGTAAATGTCAGCTTATATATTAAACTGTTACGATAGCTAAAAGAGGTTCATTAAATCGTTGTAATTCGATACATTATTGGGACCGAGTTGGAACTGTTTCCTGGTCTAATTAAAAACAATGAACGGTATTTATCTGTACAATTGCTTCGCTTCGTTTGCTATCGCTAGAATTACGTATGCATGGGGTCCGCTCATGCCGTTTTGTTTTACCTGTTTTTTGCCGTTCCATTGTTTAGAGTATCGATTTATAAATTCCAATTTAAAAACACCGTGATTCGAAAAAAGCTAGATGCTATCTGCAGTTTGCATATATATGTGGAGCTGCCTTTTCCCTCTTTTATGAGTTGACTTTTTTAGTCAGATATTTATTTATGTTTTTTTTTTTCTAACGATTCCATATAAAAGCAAATTAGTATTTTTGTAGGTACATTGAAAAACATTATTCGTATCCATTCCTTTATACTTCAGGTTCTTTTTTTAAACAATATTAAGTTCTTACCCGCTATTTCTTAGGATCTGTGCTATTGAAAACTTATAATTTCCTCATGTCTATCCGTCGGACCACCTCCTAATAACTTCGAAGTTTTTTTCTTTTTACGATAGAATTTTACAACAATATGTATTGAATTCATTCAAAAATATCAGAGAGAAAAATATTAGAGAACATTGAAAGATCAGCAGAATATTTTCGATATTTAAGACAAAAAATTCACTAAAATAATGACATGGAGAATCTAAAATCCTTTGGAATTATACAAGGTACAACAAAGCTCCCGTGGAAATAGATTTATTAATTCGATTTTTATTAAACGATAACTAGCAGAAAAAGGAATTGAGTTCATCAAACTTGTTTTCTTTTGCATTTTCTTCTTCGATCATTATGTGTTATGCCGGATGTCTACAATCATTTGTCGATTTCATGGTTTTGCTATAACTAGAGTGCTCTTCTCAGTTTGTGTAAATATGGTTGCGGTGTAGACATATCACACCATTTTCTTATATTTCAGTGTCAGGGTTCAAATTTTAGCGTAAATTTACTATGCCCAGTTCAGTTAATTTTACCTTATTTTTCCAAATACTCACGTTATGGGCAACACAATATTATTTTTCTTAAGCATTTATCATAAATCTTTTGAATAAAACCATTCCATTCATTGCATTTTTTTCCCAGTATAATAGTTTTTTTTTATCTTTCTGAAATTTGCCTATACTCATACACTACAAAATACGGTGTTGTTAATTTTATTTACAATTTGACCATTTTACTCACCTTTTTCTACACTGTGCTTGGTTGTTTTTTGATCGATGCTGAATTTACTGTCACTTTTTCTCAGATAGATCTCGCTCTTCCTGCCTACTAGTATTTGAGGAAATTTTTTTTTGATATTGTCTAAAATTCTGTAGCTTAAAATGTATTTCTTAATTTGAAAATAACTATTGGGATATTTATTTAATTTTTGAGTGAAAAATTGTAACGATTAATGATTTGGCTTATTTAACAAATTTATCAGTCGACTATTGCCCAGGGTCATTTTTGAGCTGCCATTTATTTCAAACGTGTCAACTGAACGCGCCTAAAAGAAGTACTGTTGTGCGCAAGCAAGGATCTTGGTTATAAATGGAGGTAATTTTGCCTTGACTTTTCCTTTTTCCTGTTCGACTCGGTTGAAGAAATTGAAGACTTCCATGTCCATTTATTTGAATCATCCTTTGGGATGTGAGGTTGAAAAGTCGTTTAAATTATCCGATAATTTTGTTGCGTTATTGAGTTTCGTTATTTTTTGCCTGTTTGAAGTTTTTGTGTTATTTTTATCGGAATAAACCAGGAAACAGGGATTTTGGTAGATTCGCATATTTCGACAAAGAAATTCTGTTAAACTCAAATACTAACAAGAAGGATCTTACCTACTGATTATTTCACTAGCATAATACTAATAGTATCCGTGATGTTTATGTTTTGGTGTATTTTGTGCTTCTACTCTTTTGGAGTTACCCTAGTACCTACGCAGCCAAGTAGAGGGACTTCCAAGCTAGCACTCTCATCATCAGACAAGCAAACTTCTATTAATCTTTTTTTTTTTGTTTTAATGACAACTTATAAATTTAAGTTAATTCATTCTGTTTCTTTTTCTAAGGCGTTGCGCAATTTATCAACATTCTATGATCATAAAATTAACTGGGTTTGCGTTGTTTTAGCGCCGATAGGTAATAGTATGGGTTATTTCTAACTTTTATTTGATTTCTTTCGTTAAGGCGCCTTAAGCTGGCCATATCTCCATGCTGACTCAACAAAATACCTGTTCATGAACCTTCTAGAAAGTCCATGTAAAAAAAAAATAAAAGAGTTGGGAACAAAAGATAAAACATTTTATTGGTTGGTTGCATAGAATAAACTAATCAAAACCCTTAGAACTATCTGAACATACGGCATTCATGACTGATGCTGCGCTAATAAAAGCTGGACCTTGGAATGGACATAATGAATCCGACTATCTTCAAATTTGCCAAAAATTACGAACACTGGCTTCTCTACCTAACACTAATATTATAACAAGGTTCAACAGGACCAAACCTTTTTGCTAGTTCAGTGAAATGTCAGTTTAAAGCAAAGCATAGTGTGGTAGTTACATGTTAAAACATGTCTATTCAGCGGCTATAAAATTCCATTCGTTTTTATGGAACTAATTTTATGTAAGCAATAAAATATTTGGTATATTTTCGAATTTCTAAGTCTTCTCTCCCCATATTCTCTGCAAACTCATCACCTTTAAGATTTATCTACAAATACAGTATTAAGAGTGATTAGAGTATTATTGGAAGTAAAATTAAAAATAAATCTTAAATTCACAAGAACTATGCAAGTTTTATCCTTTTCATTACATGTATTACCATAATCATAATAATACGAGTTACTGGAGGGTATTTCAGATTTGTTTTTATTATTAATGATATTTTACATGCAAGTAATTACTTCCGTATTGTTAAGTAACGTATGGATTGTATCTAAACATAAAATGTTATTAATGCTTTTAGATTGTGGTAATTGAGAATTATAATATAAAAAGTACCTGTTTAATAGCTTTATTTTCGTTGCAATATAATTAACAATAAGTGAGAATTTAAACCGTTCGTTCCGCACGTTTATAAGTGTTATTTCTTTTTGCTCCTGGGTAAAGATGTAGACACTCTCCTGTTGTAAAGATTTTATAATTTCTATACAGCGTGTTACAAAGACAACGTTTTTACATATGTCGATTTTCGAATGTTTAACGTAACAATATTATTATCATTGAACATATTTTTAGCGGTACATATAATTTAAAAAAAGTATCAATATTGAGTTAGAACATGGTGTAGATAAAAAAAGTTATCTGGTTATTAAAAGAAATAGAAGACTTCCGTTTTGGCTGTCGAACGAACAGCACGTTGCTAGGTGGTGCTTGTAGCAAGCAAGAGAAAAACGTTATTGGAACATCTGAGGGTGAAAGCGGGAGGCCGAGCTGGTTGTGCAGTGATAGGGAGAGCGCTCGTTAGAGTCCTATTGTGCAAGGGGAAGTTGGTGCGTGATCGCGTGCCCTATGGTGTTTTTTGCCTTACAAAATGAAGCTCTGCACTTTGACAGAGAAGAATATACTTGTGATGTGCGATCATCCCTTCATCCAGCAATTTCATGCAGTGAAAGGTTATGTTATTATTTGACACATGCCAATTGATTAAATTTAGTAATAGTCTAGGGTTTTCGAGGGTACATACCCGATTGTCCGACAATCCTCACCGTAAGTATCCACAAATAGGAGTTCGTATGACGTATCCAGAAGGGTGCGCCGAATCATGGGGACAAGCTGGCGAACCATCTCTGATGAACGCCAGTTTGGGAAAGCAATCAAACAAGCAAAAGAAATTGAATATAAAACGAAAATATTTTTTTTTTCAAATAAGGAAAGTGGGCATGCAATACCACGAATACAGATCAAGATATAATTTTCTTATTTCAACGCAAAACTTTCGAAATTCCAAACAATCTATGTCATATCCCGATGACAAAGCTCTTTAAATGGCATGAAATCCTGAAATAAGACTTACGTCCAATCCTGTAATTTCGCTGCTCAATTCTGCTTTTGAAAAAATCTTCAAACTGTGTTTCTATTATTCGTGTTGCCGCAGACAGGTTTTGGTTTATCTACTATGAGACCCATGTAATCTTTAAATGCTTTTTGGATCTCTTGTGAGCGTTACTTAAAAACAGCTTTATCGTTATCCGTTGTGTGCCATTTTTTTATTTCTAAGCGATAGCTGATGTGAAGCATATATTTAAAAGTGCGGCTCCATGCACGTAAAGTAGATAAACCAAATCCAAAGCATTCTTCGTTGCTCGGATAGGTCCTTGAATCCTCCTTCATACTAGATAGAGTGGCACCACAAAGAACATTTTTTGATTAAACATATGTCCGTCAAACCATTACACACTGTACCATCAGTCATTGTCAAAAACAAATTGTGTTTTACAGAGACTTGAGATCCATCAACGTTGCATAATGTTAGAAGTTGCTGACTTATGTCACATAAAATTTTAGAAGTTTCTTGTTTTGTCAACTTAGTTGCCTCCTTGGCAAAAATAAACCTAATAAGATGGTAATATAATGTAGAAAAAGGTCGTGGATTTTGCCAGTAACAAGTAGATTTGGAATCAACATATTACGTTAACGCTTCATGCGGTGTAAACTGCCTACATTATTCAGAACACGTCTTCTTTTTTGAACTTTCACCGACTTTTATTTGTTTAGCCGCACTTCGATGTAGTGTTAGTGTTCTCAAATTTCTGCTTATAAGTACTATGAACCGAACTCCCATCAGAACCTCATTTGCTCACCAACGTATAATATGAGCGAGCTAACATGCTTCTAATAACGACAGAAATGTGTTCATCCAAGAAGCTTTTGAATTATCCAAACTGTAAAATAATAGATTCACTTTAAGTCCCACCCTCATTGACCTCTTTCTTGTTTATTTATAATAGTAACAAGTAGATTTGGAATCAACATATTACGTTAACGCTTCATGCGGTGTAAACTGCCTACATTATTCAGAACACGTCTTCTTTTTTGAACTTTCACCGACTTTTATTTGTTTAGCCGCACTTCGATGTCCCACCTTCCAAGTGGCTAATTTTGCGGCTGTAGTTAGCTCACTTACGCTTCGAGTTTCTTTTACTCTCCATTTATTTGTTTTTGTTGATGAACCATGAAATAATTTTTTGGGGTCGGCCTACAGACCTAGCTCCGAATGATGTTGATAGGTACGGTTGTTTTTCACACACATTAGTCTCTATTTCGGGTCCCTCTAAGCAATTTTAATGTTTAATTAAAAGCATTTCTTTATTAGACTTACACGAAGTTTACTTTTTACTTAATTTCGCGGAAAGACTTACTATTTTCAACTTAAGTTTTTTAAAGATTTGTCGGAAGCATCAGTAATACTTTTTACAGGAATTATCAAAAATAGGACAGATTCTTTCACTTTTCTCATGTTTCTTTTAAAAAATTTAAATTCGTCATAGTTATGATTCGTTCTGAAACAATTTAATTGCGGGCCTTTTCGGGGTCTAAAATATGTATGAATCTATGCGTGAATGTTCTAAATATAACATACAAAAGAATCTGTATGGATACATTTGGATACAAAAAGCTGCAATCTATTAAAATTTACAATTAAGAAGAAATGTGCAGGATTCATTTGTAGGTTTTCGAACTCATATTATACCAAAAATACACATTTTTTTGCCTAAAAATATATGACAACAGTGTACATACCTTGAATAAAATATTCCATCATAGACAACTTGTTTCACTTTACCACCAATTTTAAGAGATATTGTCATAACTGGACTAGAAAGGCAACTAATTTGCAAATGCAAATCAAACTCTTTTTAACCGACTTCTAAAAGAAGGAGGTTCTCAATTTGTCGAGTATGTATGTTTTTTTTTTATGCATGTACACCGATTATTCCGGAACGGCGACACAGATTTGAATGAAATTTTTTACGTTATATTCAGGAAGTTGCTGCGGTGGTCCCATATTTTGTTGGACGAAATTGGTGCAGTAATATCCAAGATGGCGCTCACAATATGGCGGCTAAAAAATTATTTTGTTTGATTTTCTCGTAAATTGGTATGGGGGAATTTTTGGGGTCGTATACAACGAATCTGATATTATTTTTAAAAAATTCAACATGGCGGATCCAATATGGCGGACAAAAAAATTTAATTTTGTCTGATTTTCTCCAAAATTGGTATGGGAGAGTTCTCGGCATCGCACATAATGGATCCAAAATATTTTTAAAAAATTCAACATGGCGGATCCAATATGGCGTACAAAAAAAATCAATTTTGTCCGATTTTCTCCAAAATTGGTACGTGGGAGTTTTCAGGGTCATACATAACTAATCTAAAATTATTTTTAAAAAATTCAATATGGCGGACGAAAAAATCAATTTTGTCAGATTTTCTTTTTCAGTTTTCGTGGTCGCACATAATGAACCGGAAATTATTAAAAAAAAATCAATATTGTGGATCTAAGATGGTGGATTAAAAATTCTACATCTCCCGATTTTGTCTAAAATCAGTATTGGGGTATTTTTGTTAGTATTAATTATGAAGTTAAAATATTTTTTGAAAAACTCAATCTGGCAGATTCATTATGGTGTTGTAAAAATTTTACCTTTTTCGATTTTCTCCCAAACTGATATAGGGGGTACTTGAGGGTGTAAATTATGAATTTCAAAGTACTTTTTCTGGATTCAATATGGCAAATCCAAGACAGTGGACTAAAAATTATACATTTTTCGTTTTGTTCAAAGGTGGGACTGAATCGTTTTTGAGGATGTGAATAGCGAATATAAGTCTAGAAATTTTAAATACCCGGATTTCATCCAAAATTGGTACTAGGAGGCTTTGAAGGGTTTAGATTTAGATTAGATCAAGACTTAAAATAATTTTTTTGAAATTCAATATAGCGGATGCAATATAGTGGGTTGAAAATTTTACCTTATTTGCATTTTTTCAGATTTGGTTTTAGAGGGTTTTCGGGGTCATGTATTACGAATATGAAGTTTTTTTCACAAATATTAGGTTGATAAGATACAATATGAGGGACAGAAAATCTTACATATTCCGATTTTGTCTAAAATTGATATTGTGGGGTTCTTAAGGCATATACAAACTCAATATGCAGTATAAAATATATCGAGCTAAGAAATTTACATCTTAGGTTCTTGAAACATTGATATTGGAAGGTTTTGGGGCCTATATTATCAATCTAAAATTAATTTGAAATTGAAGATAGTGTATTTACTATGACAGACTAAATATTTGTTTGACACAATTTTACTGGTATTTGGAAAACTCTAAGAACCAAAGAATTTTTAGTGGTTCATTTTAGGGTAATTTACAACTTTGGATAAAGTGGGTACTTTTTTGTCACCTTGGAGTCATTGCGAGGTACACTAATCTCGATTAGTATTTAGTTCAAATAATTTATGGATATCATAATGAATTCTAAAACTAAAAATAGAAAAATAAAATTTTTATACAAAAATTGAACCGACTTCTAGAAGTGCGCTAAAAAGTTAAAAATAACTAAAAATTTTTATATGAAATTGAACTTTTTGAAATCGGTGCCAAATTATTTGTAAATGAAATAAATAACTACTAATATATACAAATTATGGTAAGAAAGCAATTACAAATAAAGTATTTTTAATCGGTTTATGCAAATCACATTTTGTCAGGTATTAGTTTGGCGCCGACTTCAAGAAGTTCAATTTTATATAAAAATTTATAGTTGTTTTTCACTTTTTAGCGCACTTTTAGAAGTCGGTTCAATTTTTTTATAAAAATTTTTATCACTTAACTTTCGATCCAGAAAAGTACTTGAATTAGGGGGTTAACGTAATAAGTTCTTGGAATTCGATACCTGGGGGAGGGTTACAAGTTGTTGTCACCGATTGTTGGAAATTAGTTCATTAATTTTATCCCACTAGCTTGTACTGGACAAGACACTGTGCGCCAATTTATTTTTATTTGTATGGTCCTCTGGAAAAATTGGCATAGGAGGTTGCAATTGTTAAAAGGGGGCATTTAATTTTTAGGATAAATAATATTTATGTCAATTTAAGAAAAGAAAATCAGTTTAAAGAAGGGCTGCGAAGCCCCCTTATACTGCTGCCTAGTTCCTTATTGTGCCCCCTATTATATCTGCTCTATGTGCACATGTTATCTGCCTTACTCAAGTCTAGCAGTCTGTTCACTAGATCGTCCTTCGCATATGTCTTTCAGATTAATTGATTCTTGAAGGTGTCTCCAGTAGTAGGTAAGAACTTTGTATTCGAAGATGATATCTGAGGCTGTTCACAAAAAGGGGAAACGTCGAGATCGGGTATGGCAGAACACTCCTGGGATAAACAACACCATATAAAATGGTCTGAGGCTGCGGCAATATATATGGAACCCAATATGAAAAAAAGAAAATTTATAGAAGCAGCATACATTAAAAACAATAATTCAGTAAACCGAGTGTTGAGATACCTAATCTTTGGCAACCACTACTTTGTAACATCAAATCATTGAGGTGTGTACAGTGAAGCGAAACGTTGCCCTTTAATGGACACAGTTCCTATATAAGCTCGTAGTCTTAAGACAAAACATTCAGTTTATACTTGATAACGATTAGAGATACAACCTAATCGAAACGTCGTAAAAATAAAAATAAAGACAATGCAAGTCCGACCACATTTTAATTAATTTTGTTATGTTCTGCCAGTGCGATAATAAAGAAAAAAAAGAGGGGCTCGAGCGTACATCCACCATAGATGTGACAAATAAAGCAAAAATATTAAAGTTGATATCCAAACACAAGAAGAAGAATTACTATCCATCCATATGTAGGTTTGTAATTGCGAATGTTTTCTTCTTTTATAATACAATTTTGCAGACATATGTTTCAATTAACTAAGACAAACATTAGTGAAAAATTTTTTATCGCTCATCCACTCAAGTGAGACATCTTTATGTGGGTTACACAACATTTTTAATCTAGTTCCAAATGGAAGGCTCCAATAAATAATTTATTCGATATATTTTGTAAAGGCAAAATAATGAACAGTTCGAATTTTCAATAATATTAATGATAAAAAATTAGATAATATGGGAAAAATAAAAAAAGAAAAGCAACTACTATAGAACCTTACTCTCACACCGACTTTTTTTATGTGAAAAATTATCTATTATTTCAAAATAACCGATGCAGGTTAAGCCCAAAGCAGCAAATTTAATGAAGAATTAGTTTTCCTTACCACACAGCATAAACAAAATCTTTTTCGTTTGAGTACAGCTTTTCAAGACACACTGTATAATATAATTTTATCTAAAAAAATCATATATGTTCAGTAGTAAAGCTTTACGATTGTAATTCATGACATTTTTGTGTCAAGAGAAACAATTCAGTCGCTTTACAGCTTTCCAAGTGGGACTATACGACCCGTAAAGATAATCATCTTCAGAGTAGCGTTAAATAAAGGTACTTCAACGAATTATATGATGTAATATTAAACAAGTAGGCTAAAAGTGTGTATTTAGTTCTTGACACTGGTTTTTAGTAGGATGATAATTAAATTATAAGTAGTTGGTTACAGACCGTGCTGAACATATTTACTTATATTATAAAGTGAGTCAGATAGTTGACTAAACCCAGGGCAAAAATAATATAATAGAAGTGATAGCCCAAAAACTTTGGGAAATAAATTCTGTTAATGAGAGTGGACAAGAAAAATTGCTGGAAATAATTTTTGAGTTCCTAACTTAGGGCAATAGAGTAGGTGGAAGCTATACTGATAAAAATTAGAGTGATTTTCACATCCCTTGCTGGAAGGCGTTATTTGGAACCCTTCTCCTTTTTTCAATTTTACTCCGAAATTTTAAATAGAAAAACATAGTTTTTATATCACATTCGGAAAGAATAAATTTGCAAGAGAAAATGAAAAAAAATTAATTCGGTATCTTTATCTGTTTTGGAATTATAGCCAAAAGAATAATTGATATCACGTTGATAGGATAAACCAATTACTTTCAACGGTCCGTAGTCAAGCTTGCTACGAAAAATAATAAAAATCTTTTTGAACTTTTCAAGGTGATGGGTTTTTCCATTTTTTAATAATTTTTTTACTTATTTTTTTATTTTACGGTCATAATCAATTGGCACACCAATTACAGCAGCTCGACTCTTAGATACATTTCCGTGCATTCTCTCACTTAACTCAGGATTTCGTCTTAGAAATGATTGGTACCATTTTTTGCTCAGTCTGTTATTCACAAATGGATTAGCCCTGTTTTCTTCTGACATAATATTATGGACGGTATTTAGACTATCAAATTTTAAAGGGAATCCACATTTCGCTAAGGCTATGCCCTAGTCTTTGAGGGCAGTCTCTTCTTCTTTAGTAAGTATTGAGTCTGGTCCCATGTTACGGGGCATTTCTGGGATCCTTAAATATAGTCGATCTTGCAGAGATCCTCGTGGAACACTAAAAACTCGACTAGCTTTTCTAATCTTCTTCCCATTTCTGATCGCCACCATTGTCTTTGTTAATTGTTCTTCTTTGTATTGATTGATCGGTCTTTTCGACATGATAGAATCCTAAAACAAAGAATTTTTTTATACTAAAAGACACAAATATTCGACCTTAATTAAAATGCTATAAGATTCAATTTTATTTAACAGAACTAACGGCTAATTATTAGATTTATAGATACATTAGTCGGTCCCTCACATCTACGTACATTTATATGGGCCGACTGCTGGTGAAATGAACTGTTCTAAACTTATGCCCAATGTAATGTGCAAATAAGAACTATTCTCCTACCATCTACCTTAAAAAACACCAGTAGTCGGCCATATAAACTAAAAAGTAATAAAGAAATAAAATCATTGTGAAGCTTAAATTATCACAAAATAAACATTTTATAGTTGCATATCATAAGAATCCACAATAAACTATAATAAATTTAAAGAAAAACTTACCGAAAACTCGAACACGTTCCCTTGTGAAAAAATAGCAATAGCTACACACGACCTTTTTTGGTGTCGGCAAGTTTGTGAAATAGAACAGCTTCTGCAGTTTTGCTGTGAAATTAACTCCAATAAGTTAGAAATATAAATGCTAGTGAATGGACGGGTAAAAGAAGGCTTCATACTGCTGGATGGTCTTGTAGAATTATGGCTTCAGGTTCACCATTGCAACACCGGCATCGAATTGCAAGATTAGATTGGCCTGAATTCACTTGGCATGGAATAATGAGGATCGGAGCAAGGTACCGTTTTCAGATGATTCACATTTTTGCCTAAATGGGTTAGACGGAGGTCGACGAGTATGACGATGACCTGGAGAAAGATATGTGTCAATTTGTATTGACGAGCGAATACCATTTGGCGGTAGGTCGGTAATGGTTTGGGCGGGAATCTCATCTCAAGCACTCATAGAGTTTGTCTTTATACAGGATGGCTCTCTAACAGCTCACAGTTACGAAAGTTCTAAAAGACCATGATATGCTTTTCATGATCACTATGGGCGAGCTTGACATTTTCATGCAAGATAATGCTAGACTTCACGCAGCCAGAGTTGTTAGAGAATATCTTGGTGAAGTGGGAATTAGGCGGTTTGATTGGCCGGCGCTCAGTCTAGACATGAATCCCATCGAACATATCTGGGATGAGTTGGCCGACGTATACGAAAGTATACACGAGCTCCAAGAACTGCTCAGGAGCTAAAAGATTTGCTATTGCTGGAGTGGCATACCATCGACCAGAATGTGATCCTTAATTTAACTGAAAGTATGTTTCGTCGTCTTTAAGTAGATGTTAACGCAAGAGGAGGGGATACACGTTATTAATAATTATTTTTTTTCATTAATGTTGTTTTTCCATTTTTAAAGTTCCTGATAACAATAAGTCGAACATCGTTTTAAATATAAATTTGTTGCTTTTTCAGAATAAATCATAAGAACCAAAAAAGATATTTGCCGACTTAATATTGAATATTAAATTTAGTTTACAAAGTATAAGGTTAAAGCAGAAAATTTTAAAAAGACATCACAATTTCATTATATTCTAAATTTTTTGCTCGCCAGTGTATATTAGAAGCTAATGTTAGCAACTTTTGTTTTTTTTTTTTAAATTATGTTTGTGATAAATCAAGGTATTGTAAACTTGTATTTTATTAAGTAATAACAAAGACTTTTGTTGGTATATAAATCAGTTTATTCGTATTTTTACAACTAAGCTCCAGGAAAAGCTTATATTTAACCGAGAAAAGATCTTGCTTGCAACATCAAAGAGCTTTAATTAAAGCACATAACCTTATATTAGTCTTGTCTCAGTTTCGTGGACCCTAACCGAAAGCGTTCAAGAAAATATAAAAAAAAGGAAAAATTGGAAAGAGGATTAAAAAAAAATTATTTTATTGTAGCATGTATTAACTTTTTTAAAATATTAAATAATTTAATTATGAACCTCTTTTAGTATGGATCTTCTTTGGAAAATTAAATCGGTATAGACCCCACTTGTTTGCTCTGAGTATGGACTTTTAGCAGGCTTGAAAATAAAGATTCTATTTGGCTTTTATGCCAGTCTCGGAAGAATGTATTGTATTGTCGTCGCGTTCTGGTGAGGCTGTGGGATTGCTGTATTAATATGTTAGTAGAGTTAGGGGCTCTATCCATATATTGTGTAATGATGTTTTTAATAAAGATGTCGAAGGTATCACACCTTAGGTCCCTATTTATGATTATGTTTCTGACAAACTATGGAGCTCCGCATATCACTCGAAGCCGTTTAATTCTCGTTCTGCCTGTGGTGATCCAGGTTAGAGCACCAAAGGAGAGAAGAGATCTGAGAAAAAGTTTGTAACTAAGAAGTTTGTTATTTACATTTAATTAACTATTCTTCTTAAGCAATGAATAGAGAAATAACAAACGATTGGCCTTTGCTAGGATGAAGTCCGTATTAAGTGCCCAATTAATTCTTCTATCGCATTCGCTCACTAGGGAATGCGAGTATTTAAGATGGATAGCTGCTCTTTCGGAGTTGGAATTCTTAATTGTGAAAACATGACAGATTTTGTCTTGTCAGGATTCAACTTGATCTTCCAATTTTCTAATTTATTTGTATGATGTTGTAGGCATAAAATAATAAGACGAAAATATCCTGATGAGGTTGCAAAGGCGGTGTTCATCAAACAGGTATAATTTGCTACTGTCGTCGACCGGAATGTCAGCTCTGTACAAGTTAAAGAGAGCTGGAGATAGAGGAGAGCCTTGAGACACTCCAACTCTAACCTGTTTGACTTTGGAAATAGCACCGTCTGATGACACCACTAAAGATTACCTCTACTAAGGATAACGATATAATATAAAATCATTTAGTTCATTTGTTTAATCACAGTTTCTTAACCTATAATGTAATAAGTATTTTAACTGATCTCGATTAAAAAGAAATCTAAATACTTAAATCATTTCCATAGGTTCCTGTCTAGAACACTTTTTAAGCTCGATGAATATAATATATTGTATATTATGTTTTAAAAGAATATGCTGTGACACAGGTTAAATAAAAGACTCACTTTTTGAGGTCTATTAGCTTGTTAACTTGCAACTTGTCTCTTTAAAAACTCAAAATAAAAAAATTGCAAAATTTCGAAAAGTATAATATGATTGAATGTAATAAAGCTCGAACAACCCAACCCAACAATTTTTAAGAGACTAAAGCGAGGGCCAAAGAAAGAGGGAAAAAGAAGGTAAAGAGAATGAAATTATATATGTACCTGCATGTGTTACGGTAGATCCTTCCACGTCGAGCAAAACTATTGAAGTTGATGTTGGGGTTTCATAAACAATCATTAGCAATTTTAAAGAAAGATAAGTTTAAATGTTACAAGGCAAGAAAAACTCAGTTTTTTCTCTCTGGCGCCCTTTACTTCTCTAATTGGTACATGATATGTTACGGATGAGTCAAAAATAACTAGTAATGGTATATTTAATCGCTATAATAATCATCTAAGGGCAGATCGGAACCCTCACCAAAAAAATAAGTAGGGTAACACAAGGACGATTTCAGTGTGGATGGTTTTTTTGGATAATAGAATAATGGGCTACGAGGTATATGAAGGGAATTTAAATGCTCAAGCCTACCTAGACATTTTAGTAAGACACATCGTCTCATTTATGGATAATTTGTCTTTAGCGGAAATTAACAGATTGTATTTTCGAAACAATGGGGCCCCGGTTCATAACGTGGAAATTGTTGTTGAATACCTTAACGCTAATTTCGCACAGAAATGGATAGCAAATAATGGATCAGTCAGGTGGCCACCTAGATCACCTGATCTTATCCCCTTAGATTCCTTTTTTGGGGGTATATGAAAAACAAAATCTATTTAAATAGAAATAGACCTCTAGAGGGATTATAAGAAAATTATGTGGCGGATATACGAAGTATTACTAATATTCATATTCATAACGCTGCGAGTAGAGGGGTGCAAAGATATTGCCAACTATGTCTTTTAGCAACTTTTTGGTCTTTCAAAATGTGTGAACATAGACATGTACAACTGGGCTCCTCTGAGCCATCAGTTTTTACGAGCTAGACTGTGAGTTTAGTAAAAAAAATTTAAAAATATGTTTTTACCTTTTTTGTTGACAATTTATTTTTTCAATATAAAATATTCTTAAAGAAAATGCAAAATGCAAAAAAGTTATGTAAAAAATACATGGTGCTGCTTTTAAAAAAATTAAAACTTATATCGATATATTAATTTTTTTAGTGTTATATCGAAGGTTTAGGATTTAGACTCGATCTAGTTGCCATAGAAGTTAGATCTTCTAGATGGCCACTTTTGTCTTGCTTATGATATTGTTATGATTTGTGTTACATATATCTATAAATAAACGCTTATACAGATATATTAAAGATAAAAATTTAAAGATAAATCCTGGGAATTGGTGAGAACAATAGTTGTCCCCTAAAAATGAACAGAATGTTCCATTTTTGAGGGTCTAGTAATAAATGGAAACGATTTTTGGTTCTTATGTTTTTAAGATTCCTGTTTGACTTATTATTATACTTGTCCATTTAAATCGTTTACTGTCAAATTAGGTTTTAAAGTTAGACCATGGTAGTGAAGTAGGGGGCAAAGTCTAGCCAAAAACATAACGCTTTATTAGTAGGCATCGAGCACCAAAAATTACTAATCGCTGAGTATGTCATTTACCTACACGCGGCTAACATTTACTTTCTCACTTTTCACTAAGTTCTTTCATACCTTGTTTAACTTTTTCATGGTATGGCACCTTTCACATTCCCCCAGGATAGGTACCTTGTATTTTTGTATTCTCTCTAACGTAAGGCAACAAACCATTTAGTTTGATGATTTGATGTTACAAAGTAGTGGTTGCCAGAGATTAAGTATCGCAATACTGGATTTACTGAAGTTTCCATTATTATTTTTAATGTAAGCTACTTCTATGCTGTTCTACCTGAAACAACTTATAGAAAAACCATCATAAACTTATCTTCTAGAATACTCTTAGCAGCAGAAGAACAACTATTAAACAAGAGGCTTAATTTCGCAGTAACACCTAAAAGCATGCCTGTTTTAGGCATCATAAGCTCTGTAGAATCCACAAAATTCGACGAAAACCATTCCGACGAGTTTATAGGTGGAAAATAAAATCAACCTTGAAAGACAAGAAAAATCTCGTTCAAAATCTCTCCAAGTTAGAAGCATCAGCCTTAAAAGAACTTCGTAAGGATGAATCCATAAAGATTCTACCAGCGGCAAGGGAAATGCAATGATGATCATGGATATTGTAACGTACGACCAAAAAGTCAGAGATATCCTGGAAAAAGGAAAATATAAACAACTAGCTCCTGATTCCACTAAATCTATAGAGTCAAAAATCTACAGAGCATTAAGGAAATACCAAGACCATATACCTGAGAACCTACGATCGGCGCTCACACCACACTACAGTAAACCACCACATATTTAGGAACTACTGAAAATTTATAAAACGAACATACCATTGCGACCAATAATCAGCTCCAGAGGATCTCCAACAATTGCACTGACAAAGTTTCTTTTAAAAATCATACAACCTTTAGAAGATAAGACGAACACATATATTAAAAATTCCACACATTTCGTGAACGTTATTAGTAACATTAATTTAGAGCCAGACGACAAACTAATAAGTTTTGATGTGGAACGTCTGTATATTAATATGCCCTTAGGGGAATCACTAAACATAACCAAAACTAGACTTTTAAATGATACATTATCAGATCGAACCACGTTACCACTGGACGGGGTCAGGGACTTTTTGAAGTGTTGCCTACGTAGTGTTTATTTTCAAGTAAAAGATAAGTTCTACGCTCAGGATGACGGGCTTCCGATGGGTTCTTCATTCACTTCAGTCGTCGCCAATATATATATATATATATATATATATATATATATATATATATATATATATATATAGAATATTTCGAAGTTCATACCGTAGAAACGGCAACAGTAAAACCGAAAGTCTAGTTGAGATATGTCGATGATACCTTCATCGTATGGAAGGGAAATTATCAAGAACTTAATGATTTCTTGAAATATCTGGACACCATTCGACCTACAATTAAGTTTGCCATGAAAAAGAAGTAAATGATCAATTACCTTTCCTAGATGTCATGGTGACCCGTTCAAACAAGACTAGTGAAACTTCATAACTCGTATATAAGAAGCCAGCACATACTGGGCAATATCTTAACCATAGTTTTAATCATTCTGTTGTAACAAAATGGTAAATTATATGCAACCTCTATATTCGTGCTATATCTGTATGCAATAATGCAGATTCATTGGAAAAAGAGATAACAAACATTAAATCCGATTTACAACAGAATTGTTATTCGTCGAAGAAAAGTTCCATATATATATATATATATATATATATATATATATATATATATATATATATATATATTAAGGAAACCAAGCGACTGTTAAAAGTTAGGATTAAAGAACCTAAAATTCATACACAAAAAAGGGAAACGTCGAAATCGGATTACAGAACACCTCTGGGATAACACCATATAAAATGGTATAACGCTGCGGCAATATAAATGGAACCCAACATGAAAAAGACAAAATTTATAGAAGCAATTTATAAGCAGCGTACATTAAAAAAAATTGAATCTTCAGTAAACCCAATATTGAAATACCTGATTCCTACTTTGTAACATCAAAACATTGAGGTGTGTACAGTGAAGCGAAACTTTACGCTTCAATGGACATAGTCCTTATATAAGGTCGTAGCCTTAAGACAAAACGTTATACTTGATAACGATTAGAAATACAACCTAATCGAAACTTCGTAAAAATAAACAAAAATAAAGACAATGCAAGTTCGACAACCGCATTTCAATTAGTAACAACGCAGATTTTAAATATCATGATGTATCTATCAAATTAGTGGTAGCAAGCAGTCCTTAAAGTAATTATTTTTCGAGTTTCTTTTGGCATAGAAAATCGTCCCGAATATTTGAAAGGAAGATGGAAAAATATATTTTTACCTCCTTTTTCATATACTTATCCACAGCAAAAGGAAAAATTTAATTTAGAAATGTATTTCATCTTACTTTTGAAGCTGGATTCGATTCTGTACAAGCACCTGTTCATTTCAAAGCTTTTGTAGCGTAACTTACAAAATATATTGTGTCGGTTCTTTCAAAACATCCATTACAGGATTACTGCGTCTAATATATCGTAAGAAAAATATAAAAAGAACGCCTTGAAATGAGATCCGGGGAATTTATCGTCTCTCTTATTAACACTGTAACCGTGGTCGACAGAATTAGACCTGATACAAACCAGAGACTGGAAAGATAGAGAAATTATTTAACTGAGATGACAAGTTTAAGAGGCATTTTTCTCGTTATCTTGTATCTCATTATATGTTTTGAATGGGAAACGTTATTCACAAAAGATGCAGAGTTATTTAAATTACCCTGGTCTTTAGAAATCAAAAAAAGTTGAGAATCTACGAATAAAATTAAATATATTATGAACATAATTATACTATCTGCTGAAACGTTATCACAAAAGCATTTTCCTTGTTCAAGGATATTCATTACTTTGTTTAAAAAATTGAATCACTGTGTGCATAAAGCATGTAAGCCAAAATATCATATTCGGGAAAACTAAAAAATCTATTTATAATTCTAGTTATGTTTTTTTAAACCTTTTACAAATAATTCCTTATGCACAAGTGTAATAAAAACAGCAATTTAAAATTTTATAAGTATTGAGGCAAGCTAGCTCACACCTAAAAAGAGAGCGAGAGAGAGAGGATTTTCGATGATTGAAACCTCTCTTTCTAATGGTGGAGCTAAGCACGATACTCCAAAATCATTGGATCCTCCTGTCACCTGACCGAAATTAGAAAGAAAGGTATTATGCATCGGAAACGCTCTGTCTTTTTTTTTAAGGCAAGGCACAAATTTCTTTTATAGGATCCTCACTCTATGTTAAGTACTATTTATTACTCTTATATGCGTAAGGTGCAAAGTAGCCTTATTATCTTTAATATCATGTATAAAAAATACTTTTGCAGTAAGTTCTTTGTAATACAATATTTCTCCTACTAGTGTAATGGAAAGCTTGATGTTTTGCATCGAAACAAGAACCGAAGTCAGAATTTCCATTTTTTCATTTTGTTGCATCAAAGAATGTATAGAATAAAATTGTCTAGTTCTTCTTTGATTAATTCTATACTCAGCTATAGCTGCCCTTTTTCGCTGTTTCATTTAAGGTAGAATCTTTTAGTTTTATTTGAAAAGTTTCGTAAAAATCGCAAATATCAACGTCAATTATGTACGGAAAAGAGATAGTAGGATACATGTAATATATAATATTTGATACACAAATACATGTTCCGTCATATATAACCTCGCTTCTTCTGAAAATGCAATTCCACTAACTTTTGGACCCGTCACGTCTCTTGGACTTTTTCCTACTACAGATGATTTTTTGGTTTGTAAAATTTTCTTTTCAATAACTGACAAAATGGACAACAATGCTTTTAAACAAACTTCACATCTAGAATCTCCCGTTTTTAAAACGTAATATTTGTATTTTCTTTTCTGGGTCGACGCTTTTAAACACCAGTAATATCGATCAACCCTTGAATGAAGATATCTTGTTTATCTTTAGATTTTAGGTCATAAAAATTAGTAAATATATTATGGTGTTCCTGTTCCGTAACTTTATTGAAATATTTTTTTTACATACAAAAGACAAGTCCCTACAGTCCTCAGAAGTAATATATACCCAAGATATTATTTTCATGATTCTCCTATTCTATTAGCCAGCGGCGGATGCAGCCTCTCTCTTTGGGAGGAGGATGATATCATAAAAATACAGTATGGCAAGTGAAAGCAAGTTGTCGACGGTTGGGGAAAAAGGCCAGCAGTTCCGAATTTGAAGCTCTTGGGGGGGCGATCACAAGCGAGAGCGACTTGTCTACGGGAGGGGGGGGGGGAGGCCAATAACATTCACATTCTTAGATAAAAGTTAGGGTCGGGTCTTTTTTTCTGAATTCTAAGGAATCGCCGCCAACAGTTTTTAGTATCTCATTAGCATCAATGTGTTAGTGCGCTTTAGAGGTTATTATAATGACGCATAACACAAAAGTCACTGCTTCCAGCGCACACCCAGACCGACGACGAAAAAGACATCTGATTAAAAAACATTCGAAAATGTTTGATGCCAGTTGCCATACGTTTCTTTCATATGGGCTTAGAGAGGGGTTTATTTGGATCATTAATATCAAAGATTTGTAATGCTGTCAGGCACCTAGCTATGTAAAAATAAGCTTATCGCTTGACTAACTGGCATCAATATATTTATACTGAGTAAAATATAATCGTTCAATAAGTTATAAAAACTTGTACTACGATCAAAATACACTGATCCACAAAATTAAACTTTTTGTCTGGTAAATTACTTATAATGGTTATTTGTTATGGTATATTTTGCTCTGATTCCAAATTTACATTGTTACGGATAAAGCTTATTTTATAATGCAAAATTGAAAAGTTCATACTGTTGTAAAGTGACTAGTTCCATTCAATTTAATAACATAATCTAAATTAAAATTTAATTTTTAACTACATTCTACTGTATTTTTCTTCATAGCGGCAAAATTGCTTTTCGAATTAGTTCAAACGTATGTAATAGTATATTAATTATAGTGAAGAATATTTTGAAAAACAATAAAACCATTTTCAATGATAAAAATTTATTTTTATTTGTAATTCTGTATATATAAACGGTCACCATCGTAGTATCAGAAACTATTTCTTATCATGTCTAGAAGACAGCCGTTACAAAAATATCCATTTTATGAAAAAGTTGGGCCTTCACGAGAGATTATACTTTATATATCATTAGTTCAAAGGGAAGATATTTCTATGTCGCCATTGTAAGTAATATAGGGAAGAATAAAAAACTTTGTAAAGTCACGTAATGAAAGTGCTTTTCAGCATCTTAAAGAATAATTTCTACAACTGACAGATAGGAAATGTTGATTCAGAAAGAAAGAGAAACGTGAAAATCCATGGTATAGGTTTTCAAAAACTTATTAGGATAGAAAAGCATTGAATATCATACATAATATGATGCAAATGAAAAATGTTCTTTAAAATACAGATTTTGGACTTATATCTAGATTTTGTCCCTAAAATATGGAGATAGTAGCAAAGGTTATATAGACCATCTTTATTAGGATATATTAGGCATGGAACAGCTTTATAAAGAAGAATGGGCCATTCCAATTTCAAAAGGACTTAACTCACCTCTGAATCCTTTATTTCAACCAACGAATTAATTCCCAAAATTAGGATTTGAAAATTGTCAGCCAAATTATTTATATTTTAAGTATTAAAAGGGAAAAATATTCGAATTCACAGGTGTATCAAAAGACAAGAACTCTAGTAGTATAGGGACGAAAAATTAGTTTAATGATTCATTTGTAAAATACATAAACACTTTTGTCTAAAATAGTAGATATGTCCTAGATTACGTAATTTTATTTATTCCCTTTATACAGTGTTTCCAAATAAGTGCGAAAAACTTTAAAGAGTTATTCTTGAACTAATTTTAAGAATAAAAGTTCGTATAAATATTTGTCTGATAATGCTTAGTTTTTAAGATACAGGGTGTTAACTTTTATTCTAATTTTTAGTTTTTTAGATTTATATTTGTTTATTAAAGATAAATAAGTAAAATTTGGAATATATAACACTTTTTACAGTTGTTATAAAAAATTATTATTATGTGAAATAATATACAGATTAGTACTCTCTCGAATTTTTTTTCGGGCATCACTGACTCGATTTGATTAGTCGGATAGTTTTCCCATCTTATTGTGAAACTTTTTTGTCTCTTAAGTTTTCTTCTAAAAGTCAATAGTTATTCCACAATAAAAGAAAATACATAAGTAAAAAATCATAATGTAATTGTTTTAATCAATTTAAATTAATTTTTTTATGGAAAAACTATTGTCTTTAGAGGAAAACTTAAGAGACAAAAAAGTTTCATAATAAGATGGGAAACCTAACTGAATAATCAAATCGAGTCAGTGACGCCCGAAAAAAAATTCGAGAGGATAAAATTTTACAGACTCGGAAAAAAGTACCACTTTGTATGTTATTTCACATAATAATAATTTTTTTAAGAGAACTGTAAAATGTGTTATTGTAAAAAGAATTTATATAAATTTAAAAAAAAACAAAATATAATAATAAAATTTAATATCCTCTATCGTAAAACTAAGCATTATTGGAGATATGTTTATGTGAACTTCTGTGCTTAAAATTAGCCCAATAACTCTAAAAAATTTTCGTACTAATTTGGAAACACCCTGTATAAGAATAAGAGATAGTGTAAAAGTGGGAGAGACGCCAAACTTTTGTAGAAATTAAGTAAAAAATAAAAAATACAGTATAAATGAACCCTTTATTTTTCATTTTAAAGGTACACTAATATTAAGTATTAAAATTACAATTAACGAGTTTTCGACTTAAATCAAAAAGAAATAAAAAATAAAGATTAAATTAAAAGTTGACGAGACGCCATATAGTGTGGGGGAGATGCCATTTATGTTATTATTCCGTTTTTTGTTTTTTTTATGCGGATCATTTCCCTACCATAATTATTGCAATGTAATGTACATGACTCATGCAGCCATTTTTGGCATAAGTTACATTTAATCGAGTCAGTCTTTTTTTTTGTTAAATAATAATTTTCCCAACATTCCGCGTACACATTGTTATCTATCATCTTCGATTGGGGTGGATGCTAAGACAGAAGATGAAGACTTTAATTCTGCACTAGCTAATTTGCGTTTTTTAGCTTCTCCTTTAATTAAATTGACATAGGAAATCTCCTTACAAACGTTCTCAGGGGAAGTCAAAACACAAGCAACTTGTTTTCGCTTCACTGTCGAGCTAGGTAGTTTTGGGACTGGATTAGACTCTCCAAGAATCTTTGTAAGGGTTTCTTTACTAGTGGATGTTTGTCTGGAAGTTGATGGTTTTTGTGGAGACAGAGCTGCAATGGCAGCACTTTTAAGAGGAATGGCAGGATTAGTTACTTCAATTAAATCAGATATGGCAAAGAAATGATCTGGAATAGCTTTAGGATTGAGTGAGAATATTCCACAAACTTTAAAACCACTGTTGCAGCGTTTCCTCATGCTTGTCTTATTAATGACCCAACCTGTAGTCGTGTTATAGTTCTATTCTTATTTCTCAACATCCATGCATTTGATTCTTGATTATAATAGGTTTTCAGAGGTTTGAAAAAACTGCGATCAAGAGGTTGAAGGGCTTGTGTAGTGTGATTCGACAAGCATATAATTATGACATCATTTTTATTTGCTAGGCCTAACAGATTTATTGAATTGGAATGTGAGGTGTGGCCATATAAAATCAAAATTGTTTTACCTGTCTGGTTTTTTGGGTAGAAAATGTTCCTTAAACCAACGCAAAAATAATTCAGAATTAATATAAGATGACTTTTTATTCATATAGACATCAAACCCATTTGGCAAACCATCAAAAAACTCTGACTTTTTATTGACTCCTTTCATTATTAACACTGGAGGTAGAAAACGGCCTTCAGCACTGCAACATGCAACCAGATAAATTATTTCTCCTTTTTGACGAGGTGTGATCACATGAACGTCCTTTGCTCCTTTGGCCGTTAATACTTTTCCAGGTTTATTTATTAGTTGAATTCCACTCTCGTCAACATCAAAAATATTTTCATGTCTATTAGTTAAATCGTGCTTTACCATTTCTTCTTCAAGCAGTTTAAAAAATGCACCTACTTCTTCTCTGTTTATTCCCTGGGCTCTTGCAATAGATAAACCTTCTGCTTGACGTACTGAGACATATTTGCTTCTTTCTAGAAAAGAAGAAAGCCAATGTTGACCTGCCTTCTATTTTTCTTTAAAAAATGTATGCTTAATTCCAAGCTTTTCGGCAAATTGATAGACAAGAGACCGAATAGTAGACCTATCAGGTGCAAAACCAGCGTTAGCTAGGCGCTTAATATAAGAAGCCAATCGTTTTCCATTCTCTGTCCTAAGTGATGCTGGAACAGTAGTTAATATAATTACTATATCATTACATATAAAAACAATAAGTTCTTACATTAATAACAAGAGTTTCATAAATACCTGAAGGATCTAATCCAGAATTTTTAGTATCACCAGTCATGAGATGCCTACTCAAGATACGAATCAATATTCCATAAAGTTTTTGAGCTTCATTTTTCGATATTTCTTCTTTTTTTTTATTTTTTCAATAGCTAGAATTAAGTTCTCTTCACTCCACTGCCCCCCTGACTACCATATGCTTCCTCACGTATTTTCTCAGTATTCTAAAAACAATAAAAATAATAAAGAAAATACCCCTTCATTTATACTTTTGCAAAGGTTAGCATCTCTCCTCATTTTGTGGGAAAAATGGTATAAAGTACGTAGGTATTAACATATATTGCAAAATGTAGTTGAAATAAGTTAATTACAAACTAAATAAAACATTAAAATCAGTTCTTACCTTACGGTGTCCTTGTTTTACATTTAACACTCATTGAAATAGCAGCGACTCAAAATTTACATAGAAAAATTCTCGCGCTAAAATAATCTTTTCGTCATACACTTGTCACATTCGAGCGGAGTCGAACAAGAACTGACACGTTGAGAAGGAAGCGTGTATGAGTAGTTAAAAACAGTAAGAAATATAGCCATATCTTTCTTACTCACCGAATTTCCGGAGGTATGGCGTCTCATCTCATATGGCGTCTCTCTCACTTTTACCCTATTCAATTCGAAAATAATTTAAAAAAAAACTCATGAACATAATTCCAAAATATAGCTGCACATAACAATTCTCCCTTTATAGAAAAAAGCATTAGCACTCACTTTTCCTCTATGTCAAGATCTTCCAGCTATGTTTATATTGGAAGTTTCAAGGGCGCTTCAAGTCAAGCGCCTTCTACAAGCAACTTAGAAATAATAAATTAAACTCGCGAGATTATATTTGAAGATAGCTTGGGTTTATTTAGTCAAGCCAAAGATGTGTTGACTTTATCCAAGAACGCTTCGAATGTGAAATAAACACCTCAAGCACGCTTGAAATCAGCTGTTGACTTCACAACGATTATGTTATGCATCAAATTTGCGTTGGTGTTGTATTTTGATTTATTTTAAATTTTTTAGAACACGCAACACAAAGACTAAACACAGAATAAAGCCAGAGTCTCACTATAGGGCCACTCTCGATACGATCTCGATACGCTCTCGATCCGGTAAAATATTCTTACAGGAGAAACAATGAACCTATTCACACTATCGGTTTCGTGGACATTTCGATATCGTAAACTCTTTTTCATTAAAAAAATGTATTGAATCGAGAGCGAACCCAGATCGTATCGAGAGCGGCACTATAGTGACAATCAAGCCTAAAACAAACTGCCACTTAAAATAGTCAACAATTGGTTTTAAAATAAAAAATTTCAAAAGAAAGCGTTATTTTAAGGTTAGGTACAGAAAAGACATCAGCGTATAAAATTTTACGAAAATGGGTCATACTGAAGACTTTGATATGAATGTCTGGGCTACAAGTAAGATTTGAAGTGGCTTCAGTTTGAAGCTGACTTGAAAAATCTCGATTTAAATGTAGTCATGATCGACCGAATTAGACTTAACACAAAACAGAGATGTAAGAAGGCAGGTTTGGTAGGGATTCTTCTGCTACTTTTTATTTGGTCATGTTTGTAAGAAAAATATTTCTTATACTAATTTTTAATTTAATAATTATAAATGGATACATTTCAGTTGTTCTTTTGTATTAATAATATTTTTTTTTTCAGGTAAGGCAGCTACTTGCAAATGTTAAAAATTCAATAAGCCAGGTAAGATATAACGTACATGTAAAGAAGTTTATCTTTGGAAAAAAAAACAGAGAAACTTTTTGTATTTATTTATATAAACGTACACACATAAAAAAAAATGATAGTGCTATTTCGTCCTCATCTGGGACACATCAGGTCACTGTCGTAATTTTCCGGATCCGGAGCTTCTCCATTGCTTGGAGTTTTTCGTACTTTTTATTACGAGAGTAATGTTTACCAAAATCTCTGTCGGCACGGTCGAAAATATACAGGGTCTCCAGAAAATATATGTATAACGCGTTATGGCAGACTCTTGACGTCAAAATAGGTCGATTTAAATCAATTTAGTTATATGTGATACTGCTTCGTTTGAGCGATAGAAGACATCAGATTTCTTGACGTACTCCTGGCGTATGAGTTTCGTGAAAGAAATGGACATCGAAGTGTTAGGGTTTACCTCCAAAGATTTCCTAACCGCCGAATACCAAACGTCAAACACATGCCATATTATGTTATCTTTGAGAAACGAGGAGTTTTGAGAAAAAATTTGAAGGTAGGAGGAAAATATTCAAACAGCTTGAATAGTCGAAAAAGAAGAGAAAATTTTGGAAAAAGTTGAGGAAGAATCAAGTGTAAGTACCAGCCGCTTAGAATGTGAGTTGGATTTCTGTAAAACTATTGCAAAAAATATTTTAATAGAACAGTTGTTATATCCATATCCGATTAAGTAAGTTATACCGATTGATTCCTCCATGCGCCTAACATTTTATGAATTGATTCGAAAAAAAAATTCGTGATCCAAAATTTGGTAGAAAAATTTTGGTTACTGACGAGGTGTGCTTTACAAGATCTGTAGCCACCAACCTGCACAACGAACATATTTATGAGGATGAAAATCTATATATCATTAAGGTTGCACACCATCAGAATAATTTTAAAATAAGTGATTGGGCAGGTATTATTGACGCTACCTTATTGGTTTTGTTGTGATTTCAGATAGTATAAATGGAAATATTCATCTAAATTTTTTACAAAACACATTACCAGTTCTTTTGAAAAATTTTCCTATTTAACTTCAGCGAGAACTATGGGAAATGCATGATGGTGCCGCACACCATTTATCAGTGGTTGTTCGGCAATATTTACACTACCAATGAGGCACCAATAAGTTGTCCACAACAATCTCCAGAGTTAAATATATGTTACTCCTTGTTGTGGAGCGCTCAGATAACAGAACTATACAAGACTCCGCTGAACATCAGCTAAGAATTATTGATGTGGATTTTAAATGCTAGCAACCGTTTTATTAATCCTGAGATACTAGAGTCCAATTTTATATTTTAATAAGGGGATTCCTTAATTAATGTTTTCTTCGTTCTAGTTAGTTTTTTGGATCTTTTTAAGTTGCATGCATGTACTTCCAAACTTTATTTTAAAAATGGTTTTATTATTACAGAAAATTCTAAATACAGGGTGTCCGGGAAATTGTGGGAAATCTTCCGGATATGAAAAAAAAAATACGTGAAAAGAATACTAAAAGTTTATATAAACTTTCTTCGTATAGGCGTCCTCTTCGAAGATATGGGCTCCCAAAGAGCTGCAATGGAATCAAGTATTTTACACATAATTATTGAACCTCCAAATATATTTCAATTTTTTCATGTGGTGTTGTGAATTACTCACAGCTGCAGGGACAGACTAGCTGTGATATTCATGACTCTATTTTTTTACCCCGTATATGATAAGAACTTTGGACAACGTTTTTTACATACCTATAACTATTGACTAAAAATTAAGTACTCTTCATTCATGTCGCTAATCCTAACCGTTTTTGAGAAAATCTTATTGTATATACACTGTTAGTTCCCTAACTTCTGTTGGGTTCAATATGAAAAAAAAAAGGAATGTCACCATAGTTTCAATGAAAAGCTCATATAACTGCTTAGTTAAAAATTTCGTAAAAGGGTTCAACACGGGTTCCATGAAGGCTGATACACTCGCAAGCACAACGAATTGAGGACTGCTATACCCATCACATCAACTCAGCATCGTTCCTATTTGATCACAGTGAAACATGATTTTCCGTAAAAGTTCCTCCCTATTATCGAACGGAGTGGAATACATCAAGATTTTGAGGTGTCCCCAAAGGTAAAAGTCAAACGACGTTAGGTCGGGAGATCGAGGAGATCAGGTAATAGGTCCTCCTCTACCTCCAATGGTTTGGACCGTTTAATAGTTAAATACTACAACATATTATAATTTTCACAATATTACATTAACCATAACAATTGTTTCAACACACAGTATCTTCTTCAGATGGTAGATAACATCTGGATATATATTATTCAGGTGCTTCCGCACAGCAACGCTGAAATGAAGTGGTACCCCATCGTGTGTGTAGTACATATTTCGGCGTGTTCAAGTGATAATTGCTCTACTAAATCATGAAAAGCATTCTGGAGGAGCTGCAAATAAAGTTCTCCATTTAGTCGGGACTGCAATACGAATAGTCCAATCAAAAAATTGCTAATGATTCCTTCCCAGATACTAATTTATTTGAACCGATGTTGATGACCCGAAACAATAGTTGCATGAGAATTTCCATCGGAAAAGTTTACCCCATATATTATTTCGTCGCTGACCAATAACCAGTTTGCAAACTGTATTTTACGGAGAAAATCTCCAAGAATCAGTTCATATACATTTTTGAAATGATATGGATGTAACAGCTGTTCTTGAAGAATTTCATGTACTATTTGTTATTACATGTTTTCAACGTATTAAACTGCGCTGATAATTTTCGAGTGCTCGTTGAAAGAGTTTCATCTACTGCATTTAAAATATTTTCCTCTAATTGTGGCGTACGTACTGTCCTTTCGCGATCAGCATCAGTGCTTCTTTCCCCAGAATTTTCTAAAAATATGAAGATAATTAATATATATTACTTTATTAAATGGAATCGCCTCCCATTCTCCCTTAGATGTTGGTCAACTCGTTGAAATGTTTTCTGATCTGGAAGAGTATGATTAGGATATATGTCGTGATACAACTTCCTAGTTTCCAATGCATTGAAAGATGCAGGATCATACATCAGATGCATATCTGCATACTCAATAAACGTATATTCCATATTTCTAATTATTTCACAATTAATTTCACCACGAAATCCAAAAATCAGTAAAAGTTCTAAAATGCAGGAAATTTATTTCTTTCGTACCTAACAACTTTATAACAACAATACTTTGTTTTTGTTGCCGATAAACTAACACGCATAATTTTTGTTAACCAGGGTCTAACTGCAATTCACAGAATTAGTCATTTTTAACTAAAGATGTAAACTCTAATTTTGGTTCGAATTATTTTTATCATAAAGTTGGACATTTGATAGGAACAGAGTATATCTTCTATCGAAATACGCCAATACATGCTGTAAATAAAGTGAACGATTGGGATTAGCGACATAAATGAAGAATTAACAGATCAAACGAACTTACCTGAAGTGAAGTTCGATCTGGATTATATGAGGCCTCGTTGAAGTAAATAAGTTGAACAGGTAGTATCTCCGCTATGCGTTGAGTCTCACACAATTTTAAAGCAAAACAAACAATCCTATTGCTCTCCCTTCGAGACCTGCATTCCTGGTCTTCTCCAGTCTTCTTTAAAGCCTAAGTGTTGCAACAAATGGGAACGAAATGGGGTAGGGAGGGACTTATTTACTTCAACGAGGCCTCATATAATCCAGATCGAACTTCACTTCAGGTAAGTTCGTTTGATCTGTTAATTATATTTCGGCCTCGTTTCGTAAATAAGTTGAACAGGTAGCTGTTTAAAGCAAGTTGCAACAAAATCACTAAATCGTTTATATCTCCAAATATGATAATAAATTAGACATTTTACTAAAATAAATTTGTAATTTAACTTATAGTCCATAAATTAACAATTTAGGACAGAGATGGCAAAATTATTCTCTTCAATAATGGGTCGATTATAAAATCGTGCGAATGCGGTTGATTAAGTAGTCAGTCGAATTGTATCATATGATATACCTTTTCTGACAGCAGCTGAAGTGGACGCACGGAGTGTACTGTGTGTTGTGAATTGATTAGTATTCAACCAGTTCTTTTTAAAATTATTTTTAACCATCTACTTATCGTTTGGGAAGTGGCCCCGTAATAAGGTTTTCTAAATGTAATAATGGAATAGAAAAGTGAGAGTATATTTTTCTCTTATTTTTGCTGTTTTCTCTAAATACTTCAAGAGAGCTTTTGCTGGGTAAATCGATTTATCTAGATTGTAAAAAGGCAATACAAGAAGGGATTGGATTCTGCCGATTCGTGAAGACTTCAACCTACTTGCTACTTTGATTTCAATCTTTTTGTCGAACTTAACTATGTCTTTAATATCAATAAGTCTAAAGTCTGTACCATCTGTCCGTCGCAAGTGCTACAAGTGTTACTAATTTGTAGGTTAATTCTTCTAAGGAAGCCTCATCTGGCATGGTCTTTAAATATTTAAAACCACCGCCGGGTTCAATGTATGACTATTCTTTGGTTAGGAGGTCTTAAGCTGTGGACCCCTTCGAAAAATCTGCTTATTCTAAAATCTGATGTAAACTTCGGTTATAAAATTTGCAAGCGCTCGATAAGAATTTAGACTCCCAAAGGAAGCTCCTTTCTTGAACTGAACAGTAAGAAAATCTAGAACCCCTGAAACAGAGGCTGTAATTGAATCTAAACCTTTATTTCTCCTAAAAAACCACCATTGCTTTAGACCAACCTCATACTGTTTAATTGTACTGGTGGTTATGGATACCAAACAAGTTTTTAGGGATTTATCTGGTACGTTACCCAACTTTAATCCTTGTAAGATAAGATTCCGACCACCAGAGATATTTTCTTCCATCGTGGGTGTGGTTATCCGTTGAAAAAAAAAGCAATTTTTCATTAGGAGAAAAAATAATAGGTTCTTGCTCTAGCATTGAACAGAACATTGGATACGAAAGCTGAGAGGTCCAGCGTGGTACAATCAAAATTCCTCTTATTTTATCATTTCTGATTCTTTGTAGCACTCGGCGAATTATTGTGACTGGAGGAAAGGCATAAAAGAAAAATTTTTTCAATTAAATATAAAGGCATCTACAGTAACACATTCTAGATCTCCTGGTTATGATACAAACTTCTTGCATTTTAAGTTATGTCTTGTAGCAAAAAGATCGATATCTGGCTGCCCAGATTCTTTAACTATCTGGTGAAAAATATTGATATAAATTTCCCACTCCGTTTTTTTTTTTTGAATATTCAAGTCGAGATCTGTGTCAGCTATAAAGTTGTCCTTAAATTTTATATAATATGCAAAAGTAACAATATTTCGTGATTCACACCATTGCCATATCTTTCAAGATAAAAGGTTTGAAACTGGATACTGTACACTTCTCATTTTATTAATGTAGGCAAGTGCTGTTGTGTTGTCACACGACACAAAATATTCCATTTCAACATGTTGTTAGCAAAAAACCTTAATGCTAAAGATGCTGCTTGAAATTCTAAATAGTTAATTTGATTTTCTTTTTCATCTGTCCAAACCCACCAGTGCTTGATACATTCTGTAACCACCAATTAAGGTCTGTTTGTGTCGGAAGATAAGTTCATTTTAGCATTAAAGTTACCTAAGGTATTTTTAAATACTAAAAATGTTTGACGTTCAAACAATTCGGTGTAAACCCACTCATATTTAACTGCGAGATAAACAGAAGTTAGCGTTCCAATGAATCTAGCACAATCTCGAATGTAGCAATTTCTAGAAGCTGCAAATTTCTTTAATAATTTATTTATTTTTAAAATATTTTCCTTTGGAAGAGATACCGTCATGTCCAGCGAGTTATACACAAAACCCAGATAATTTACATATTGGGAAGGCATCAATTGGCTCTTATAATAATAAAATTAATAATAAAACCAAGCCTGTTCAAAGTTACTATTGTGATCTTGATATCATCTCAACATTCTTCATAGGAATTTCCTATTAACAAGAAATCGTCAAGATATAAAACGGAAATATGCCCTTTATTTCTAAGATATGATAATACTAGTTTCATTAACTTTGTAAAAGTTAGTGGTGCAAAATTTAGGCCATACAGTATACAATTATACTGTTCTAGCTGATTGTTAAACTGCAACCTCAAATATTGCCTCTGAAATTTATAAATGGGAATTAAAAAATATGCATTTTTTAAATCCAAGGTAGCCATAAAGCCATAAAGCTTCCTCTTTGTATCATTTTCGTTATTCTCTTCTGATCTTCAAGTTTAAAATACGAGATCAATAAATAGTTATTATTTGAAATTAACCTTTGGCAGCTATCTGGCTTTGATACTAAGAATATTTTTGAAAAATATTGGTTCTTACTTGGCTTAACAAGGGTTAAAGCTTTCACTTCCAATAAATTTTGAATACAGTAATTTATTACCTTCTGTTCAGCCAAAGGCCATTTAGGTTCTTTAGGACTAATTTTTTGTTTGGGTTTTTTAATAAGGGGCAATTTGTAACCTTGAATATATGGTAAAATAACTTGATTCGATGTTATTTTATCCCATTTGTTTACAAAAAAAATAACAGCATAAGGACTAACTTCAGAACGAGTTATTGGTGATGATGATGTCGTTGTCTGCCTACTTTTTGTTTGAAACTGCTCTGACTTATTGTACCCGGTTTCTTGAACTGATTTGTTTGATGATCTTGCTGGCTGTACCTCTGAGGATTATTATGACGTTGATAAGGAGCATTTTGGTACTGCTGTCCAACTCCTTGGCTGGCTGAGATGGACTTCTTATGTTTAAGGTTTGAACAGGTTTCTCTATTAACTTAGGTTTCGGCGGTTTTAGCTCTTGGCTTGACTTTTATAATTTTTTTTTTTAGCTTTGAGCCTTTCTTCTAGTGCCTTACCACAAAAAAAAAACTTATTCGAAGGCACATCACATAGTATTTCCTTAAGCCATTTATTTAAGTTGAGTAAAATCAACTCCCTACGTGTTAATGTCTCTATGTGATGAAAATCACAAAGCATGCGTCCAGCATTGCTGAGCAATGTATAAGTTCACGACTTTCCCCGTTGTCCTTGGCCAGCAAAATAGTTATTGTATTACCAATAGCTGTGATGCTCGCCTCTAAGTATCCTTGCTTATGTGTTAGACATTAACCCCTACATAACAGGGGAGGTGATACAGCAGCATTTACTTTTGGATTTAATATGGTTACTTTTAGGGCCAAAGATTCTTTGAAATTGAATGCCTTTTCATTAATTCCATCTCAATGTCATCTCTTAGGCCATTTTTTGAAATGTCTGTTCAACGTGACATAATGGCGTTGTGAACAGACCATACCTGTAAAGAATCATGCGCTGGTTCACTTCCCAATAATTGCAATAAGTCTTCACCTAAATTTGAATCTGTCAAATCTTTCGCATGTTTAGTAAGGCTGCTCGTCTGAATAATATTTTCCTAGTCTCGAGAATTATTTTCTTCATTTTCCAAGTCAAGATATAGAACACCATTAGTGTTATAGATATTCATAATGAATAGGCCAGATAACCTCTCCTTCAAAAAAAGGGAGAAAAAATGTGCCATCAAAAACACATAAATTAGGCTGTTATCAACAACGGCCTAAATTCGTATAACTTCCTTTGACTAGAAAGAAAAATGGAATACGAAATTAGTGTGTCATCAAAAACACACATGATTGTTATCAAAAACAATCGAATTATTGTGTTTTCAAAAACACAAGGTAGATGTTATCAATAACAAAAGAAGTAGTACTATATTTGCGTGTTATCAAAAACACATATGGTTGTCATCAAAAACAACGAAATTAGTGTGTCATCAAAAACACATATGATTGTTATCAAAAACAATCAAATTATTGTGTTTTCAAAAACACAAGGTGGTTGTTATCAAAAACAACAGAAGTAGTACTATATTTGCGTGTTATCAAAAACACATATGGTTGTCATCAAAAACAACGAAATTAGTGTGTCATCAAAAACACACATGATTGTTATCAAAAACAATCGAATTATTGTGTCTTCAAAAACACAAGGTGGTTGTTATCAAAAACAACAGAAGTAGTACTATATTTGCGTGTTATCAAAAACACATATGGTTGTCATCAAAAACAACGAAATTAGTGTGTCATCAAAAACACACATGATTGTTATCAAAAACAATCAAATTATTGTGTTTTCAAAAACACAAAAAGTTGTTATCAAGAACAACGGAATTAGTGCGCTATCAATAGCACGGTGTATAAAATCCCTTACCAGTAATATTTTCAATATTGCCATCTTCATTACTTAACAAAGAGTGGCGAGTCGAAAAATCATCCAACTTTAATAAAGCGTCCCGACTGCTTCCAGGCTGCGCTTCTTGAGATATCTTACTTACATTCTGGGCTGCCTGCAAATCGTTTAATTGTTTCTCTTATGTTAAAACGTTTCTGTAGCCATTCATCGTCCATTGAACGGAACGACTTCGCCGTTTTTTCCTGTGTTTGGGCATATTACACTATTTATTTTATATAAACAACACGCAACAGGCGGCGGTATTGTACTCTGGTACTTGCGAGATTAAAAATCGATATTTGACGCACGAAGGGAACTACGTGATCGACTCGGCACACATACGAAGACTGGAGAAGACCAGGAATGCAGGTCTCGAAAGGAGAGCAATAGGATTGTTTGTTTTGCTTTAAAATTGTGTGAGACTCAACGCATAGCGGAGATACTACCTGTTCAACTTATTTACGAAACGAGGCCGAAATATAATACCTAAGTTTTAGTCAATAGTTAAAGGTATCCAGAAAATGTTGTCTAAAGTTCTTATCATACAGGGCGTAAGAAAAACGGGGTCATGTGTGTCTCTGCACTACACTTTTCTGGATAGTAATTTGAAGGGTATTATCTGGTATATATCATATTAAATGGTGTTCAATAATTATGTGTAAAAAATTTGATTCCATCGTAGCTCTTTGGGAGCCCATATCTCCGAAGGGGCGAGCTATACGAATAAAGTTTATGTGAACTTCTAGTATTCCTTTCACGGTTTTTTTATATCCGGATAATTTCCTACATTTTTCCGGATATCCTGCAAAGGCGATTATCCGATAGAAATATCTAGGTCCTTAGAACGTCGAGAAACTAAGAAATCAAAAGCGATGTTTACAAGTGACGTCACTTTTATAACACACTACTATACAGCCGGTCATTATACCATTGCAAAACATCATAATATAATGTGTTCACACACCAAAAATCATTAAATTCATTTACCGTTTTTTCAAGAAATTTGAAAAAAAAAACAATATTTTCTTAAAACTTTGACGTCTTCCACCCTCTAAACTTATTAGGAAACTAAGGTGCTAGCATCAGTGTCCGATTTCTTTAAAGGTACAATTGGAGAATCAATCGAAATTTGTAAATATCCAAATAATATTAATAGAGATGCAGGTTACAGACTACATCACACGTGAAAATTGTTTGTAACGCTGGATCACGGTTCGCTGAACACCAGTCGGGTATAAATAGCAGGCTGTTGCTCTTCGAGTCATTCAGTGTTCTAATCTCGTAGAGTAAAGATTCCTGAAGATGCCTGGTGCAATCGTAGGCGAAATGTCGGATAATTCCAACTTGACACGGTCTAAACCGAAAAACCATGATTTTCAACTTACTTCAGAATTTATAAAAAAAAACTTTGTGTGTAGATAAAGCCGATTATATTCAACCTATACAATCTTAAATCAGTAAATTTGAATAGACGTTTACTTAAGTTAGAATATTCGGAGATTTAGCATCCAACTTGAGATAAAAGAAAACTAAAGTTTGAAATTCCAGCTTTTTGTCAGTTTATCTGTTAAATGTCTGCATCTAAATTATTTATTTTACCGGTATCATCAAAAATAATATCTTAGTTAAATAAACGTAAGTTTGTTTACTTCCAGAATATCCTTGTTTATGGGAAGTATTATTCGGTGACAGATTAGTAAATATTTAAATGGTTTACAAGAGGCCTGTTTATCGCAACTTCTTATCAAAAGAAGTGTGGGTGGTCTAGACTCACGTTATAAATGTGGTATATGATTGATTTAAATTTATATAATGTACAGTTTTGAAAGTAAATTAGGTTTTAAAAGTCACTTAAATGTGTTAACTGGCTTGAAAATGGTTTATTTATTAAAATAATTAGTTCATTTTAAGCAGAGAAAATTATAATGCTAAAAGTATTTAAATAGCGTAATATTTTAAAATTAAATATTCATTAACCCATCAACGGCGGAATTATTTTTATTAAAAACAGTAAGAAAAACTACGTTGTTATACATTTATACGTTATTTTGGATAAAGCAAATTTAGTTTAGAAAGACATGGTGTTACATGTATGTAACGCTAGCCAGTTTGTGAATGCAAAATTTCTTATTTAGAGTAAAAAATAACTTTACACTCCAGATGCAAATCAATATCGCATTTTAAACCCATAGTGTGCGTGCTTCTTGTACATCCATCACCGGCACATCGCATCGTCTTCTTTTTTTATTCGGAATAGTCAAGAAATGATCCATCATATCAATCGTGAGGTACTCGACTCAGTAAAACACTTGCTTTTGACGTCGGCGTACTTCTTGGTCCTTTAGGAGCTTGCCCAAATGTAGTTAGATACGTCTAGACAATTTGACGTAGAAACTTCAAATGTATATAAGATGATTGATTTTTTATGCGCCTAGGAATACACCATGCGTTAACTATAGTTACATCGAGTAGCCCTGTAAAAATTGACCACCACCACTTTTTTCGGCGACTATAATTTTGGACTGCGTGACTTCAATAATTTTTTCTCTGACTGGGAGTAACTTTAACTTGAGTAGCTGGAGTAATACCATGATATATTGATGCAGCTGTAACCACATTGTTGTCTACCCATTTCACTACGACAATTTTCTTTGTCGGTAATTGCCATAATCTCTTATCTTTTCTTAGTTCTTATAATAACGCTCTTTTGGGATAAAGTACAGTTTTTGAGAATTCTGTTAGAGTTCCCGTTCCACCAGAAACAACTTGTTTTAGATAAAATAATGACTTGAAGCCACTGAACACATCACAATAAAATTTGAATGGCAACTTTTTTTTGTTCACTGGAAAAGTAATCAGTAAATAAGCGGTACATTTTCCAACACTAACTTTATATTCAAGATTTCCATATAGATTTTCCTTTGATAGAGTTGAAAATTAACCAAGTAACCATCACTAGAATTGAAGCACAGCATCTTGTAATCAAACCTAATTGGTTTGCCCCTAATGAATTGCTTACAATTGTGTCTCTCAAAATATATAATCTAGTTACTATTCTGATACCCAAATTTGCAAAAATTTATTTCTTAACAGATTCATGACGAGTTGAAGCTTCCACACTTTATCTCCAACGTTTGGTTTTATATTACCAGCGCAATATTCATATTTTAAAATTTATCTAAATCCGTCCCTCCACATAGAGTTGCTTACCATCGCGTTCCGCATATCTTCTTTAGAATCCCAATGAGAATCTCGTCCGGCAATTCGTTGTAACCAGTTAAAAATAAAATGGCTATAATACACTTAGTTTCTTCCTCAGAAATCCAAAGATTCACTTCATTGCAAAACAGGGCGTATTTTGTTGATTCTCTGAATAAATAACTGTATGATTTCTCCACAAAAAAAGCTTAAAATATTTCCAAGCAGGTTTTATTGTCATACTTTAACAAATCAGGTGACGGAAAAGGGCGGCCGACGTCAACAAAATCGCCAGTAAGCCAGGTAAGATTTTTCAGACCAGATTGTTTCCGTATTTTTTTTGGATGGTTATATCTGGAACGTACTGCTGATTCTGTTTCGTCAGTGTTTATCATCTGGGTGTCTGTTCCTATAACGGGATTTTGAAAAACCAACTGAGCTTTTGGAAGTAACTGTTGGCCACTGAGGTTGTTTATGAGACACCACCATTTTTGTCTTCGGAATCCTCATTAGTCAGTATATCAGCATCTAGAGGCTCAATATACAGGATGATTCGCTGGGAATTTTAGCGATCGATTGTGGGAAAATTATAATTAGAAAGAATCTGAAAATTTGACAGCGTACTAACGTACATGGGGGACAGTCGTCTAACATATTTTTAAGATGGCAGCACTTTCGGTTATACCGGAAGTAGATGTCAAGTTGCCTATTTTAAATAGACTATCCTATACATTATTACATTTTTGATTTTTACGTAAAATTCTAGACATAATTCATGTATAATGTTCTATACTTAAGTCTCACCGTTTTGAACATATATACATTTTTATGTCAAAAATGACGTTTCTGGACTAAAACTTAACTATAAATTTTTCCTATAATAAGAAAGTCTTTATAATTTAATTCGGGTTAGTTTTCTTGTAGACGAATATCGACTTTAGTAGTCTTTTTATGATATTTTGAAAAATATTAGTACAGCGTGGTCAAAAAAGAAGAATAAAAATTATATTTAAAAAATCGACAAAAGTCAATTTTTTCAGATAGAAAGCTTCTATTTTTAAAATTTTATCATATTAAGCATTTAAAATAAGGGTAACTTTGTACAAGGTTGTCTATCCCAAAAATTTGTAGTTTTCAAAATATTGGCAATTCAAGATTTTTCTAATGTAAAAATGCTATACGGCTTTTCATCTGCGAAACTTATTTAATGATCAATGGATAGCCAAGAATAGGTCACATCTTTGTTCACCTCGCTCCCCCGACCTAACAGTATTTAATTTTTTTTTTTGGGGGGAACAATCAAAAACTGCATTAACCACTATGGAAGATTGCATGCAGTGCGTCAGAATAGCATTTGAAGAACTTAGTCCTCAGTCAATAAGAAGAACCACCTATGAAGGGTTTCTGCTTAGGTGCGAAAAATGTTTGGAAATTCAAGGGCGTCAATTTGAACATTTACTCAAATAATTTTTGTAACCTTATTTTTTTAAAAACTGGTTTATTTCTATGTCTTTTAGCTTATGTAGATCCAAAGTTCTTGAAGTTTTTTATAATCTTTTTAAGAGTTGCTAGTGTTGGTTGCTATTTCTTCGGATATCGGATCGCTTATGTATCGCATGTTCTTCAAATAATTCTCCATAAATAATAAATAAGTTTAAATAATTTTCGTGCATGTAATTTAATCGCCCCGTCACGATTATTATTAATGAATATCAAATGGCTAGAAATAGTGACAATTCTGTAGGGTTCGATTGTTTTATTTTCGTCACGTCTTAGCGTCATGGCCAACTAATAACAAAACTTAAAAGCTGTATAGCAGTTTTACAAATTTTTGGAATAGACAACCTTATACAAATTACTCTTATTTTTAATGCTTAATATGATAAAATTATAAAAATTGGTGCTTTCTATATGAAAAAATTTACTTTTGACGACTTTTCAAATATAATTTTTATTCTTGTTTTCTGACCACTCTGTACTAATAATTTTCAAATTATCATAAAAAGACTACTAAAATCGATCTTCATCTACAAGAAAAGTAACCCAAATTAAATAATAAAAACTTTCTTATAGGAAAAATTTATAGATAAGTTTTGGTCCGCAAACGTAAAAATTTAAATATGTTCAAAACCGTGAGAGTTACGTATAGAATATTAAACATGAAATAAGTCTAGAATTTTACGTAGAAATCAAAAATGCAATAATATATAGGGTGTTCCATTTAAAATAAGCAAAATGACATCTACTTCCGGTATAACCGCCACCTTGAAAATATTTTTGCCGGTTGTCCCCCATGCACGTGCGTACACTGTCAAATTTTCAGATTCTTCCTAATCATAGTTTTCCCACAATCAATCCATATCTTTCCCGAAGAATCACCCTGTATATATCAGGTATGTCCAGATTTTCATCATGCCTAAAAAAGAAAATACATACCATCTTTGTAAATTTTGTCTCTTATAAGCTGCTAGCGTTACTTATAAATAACAGCATTATTTACACATTCACAAAAGTCAAAAAAACTTCAACATAAACAAAATTTTATTACAGTTTAAAAAATGGCTTATATTTAATTGTATTTTACAATAAACATAATAAAAAAAAAGTTAAAATACATAATTAATTTTAGTTTCTCTAGCCGTATGTGCATATTTCTTACTTCCAAGAAATTACTCTAGCTTTTTACACCTATATTCATTCATAGTGACGAAGCAACTAAAAAATTCTAGCGATCTACGAAGCTGCCTTTATTGAAAATGACACTTATGATGACTTACATGACCTCGTATCAAAACTCTGACAGGGTTGCGAACTATAAAATTGGAAATTTAACGGTACACATATGTAACGCTAGCCATTCATGGGTTAAAGTAAAAAATCTGGATGAATAGTAGCGATAATGACGATCAAATTATGGTGCAGTTATAAAGGAAATTGTTGTTTGTGTGCATGAATTTAGTAAACATAGAGATTAAAGATATTTTATATATCCCCATAATGCCTTCAGACATCTATAAGATGAGTCATAAACCTCCGGTGTATAAATAAAATGTTAGGTACATTGCGGCCTGGGCTTCTAAAGACAAAATAAATCCATTAATTAGTAGTTGTCCTGCTGAAACCGTGTATTCATACATCTGATTTGAATCAACCTTAATATAATATTATGGTGTTTTGTATCTATCCAAAATATGCAGGAAGAAAGAGAGAGGAGTAAAAATATATAACAGGTTTATTAAAATGGATCTCAGTCCAGACAAATTCTTTAATTTGATGAAAAAATTTTAAACTTAACTGCTAAAAATATTTTTTTAATTAGAAATGAAATATTATAATTTTTTTTTTAATTTAGGGATTGTAATGGATCCAGGTTTATAATCTTAGGAAAGTTTTATAATCCACAAAACAAAGGTGATTTTAGGCATCAGCCTTCCCTCAATATAACCGGTTATTCTGCTTAGTATCCCGAAACTTTGATACTTCTACTAAAACAGAATACAATGAAACGAACAAAACTTTTTGGTCCATTATCCTTTTCACCCTTTAGCTTTTATTATCCGTTTGGGTCGTTTGTGTCGAATAAAATCTACCTTTTCTCTGAAGGGTTACGTTGCAAAAAATCAATACACGAATTTACTTGCAAATTTAGTGTAATACATTAGCACAACACAACTATTTTGTCAATTTGACTTTTTTGCTTTCGGTAAATATATTCTTTTAATACACGAACTAATGCTGGTGAAACTCTTTCGAATTAAAAAGTTTTCATAGGCAGTGTAGACTTATATCGGTATATGCATTCGGAACATTTTGACAGGCGGACTCTATTTGTGTTGTTTAAACTAATCTCAAATTTTATTCTTGATCAAAAAATCAAATCAATTCATGAAAATTTTCTTGCGATTACTTTTCACAACTTTCTGCGTGATTTATCTCAATAAAAGTGCACCAATGAACCTAGTTATGTATATGGCGATAAATCACTTACAAAAACTATTGCATATCGCTTGTTTAATGAATTCAATCGTCGCCATCGTTTGCTCTTCGACTGCGAGAAAACATTGATGTTGTGCATAAACTGATAATACCGGATATGTATATGACAGAGGGGAGAAATAGAAGGGTTGTGACAATTTTTACTTCTTCTAACGTATGCAGGGGCGGATCCAGCCTCTCTCTTTGGGAGGGGGGGGCGGTGATATCACAAAAGTACATTATGGCAAGAAAAACAAGTTGTCAACGGGGGGGGGGGGGGAGTGCTAGCAGCATACTCATTCCTAATATAAAAGGCAGAATGGGTTCTATTTTCCTGAACTCAAAGCTTTCGGGAGGGGGAGGGGGGGGGGCGATCGCCAGCATACAGACTCCTATACTCTATTCAAGAACTAGAGAGAGTAATAAAACTGTTACCGAAACCTCTAAGGTACCTGCTCCGGTACCGCAGGTAACTGAGAACTGCCATAAATCTAATTATATTTCATTATATTTAAATATATTTTTTAAATTTACTGCAACATAGAATTTCTGATAGTTTAATGTAATTTCTGTCAGTGAGCAAAGTACAACTTACAGTTTTTTCTTAGTGATTTATCTTGTTTGCGCTTGTTTTTATATATTATTTAAGATTAGTGAGATACCCAAAAGATATGGCTTTCTCCACTATATTTATTCCAAAATCGTTAAACCAGGGCATTTTTTCCTCAACGAAAAACTTATTACGATGAATGTTTATGATGCCTTAAGATATCAATATCTAGATAATAATGATAAAAGCTATGTTGAGATATGTTCCAACATGACAGGAGTTGGAAAATCTACTATGTACCGAATACTGAAGGAGAAAAAACGACTGGAATTGTTAGTACTCCCAAGCCACATTCGATCACAGGCAAACGAAAAACTTCGTTGGAAGAAGAGATGAAAACTGCAATTAAAGGGGTTGTATATACATTTTATTATGAGAAGCAGATCCCAACCATCTACAAAATTCTAACTAAAATCATTGAAGATCGCGATTTACCTGAAATTAAAAGAACTGATCTCTGGAAATTGCTCGGAGAACTTAATTTTTGCTGGGAAAAACCAGATAGAAAATCTGTTCTTATAAATCGTCCGGAAACTGTCCGTTGGAGACGTAAATATCTCTCTCAAGTAAAAGGTAGAGTTGCTAGAAATAACACAATTAATAAAATTAGTAATTTAACTAAACTTTTGAAAGATTTTTTTGAATAAAGTTACTGAGAAAATTGGGAAAAATCCATATAATAAAAGAATAAAACAAAATGTGAGAACTCGATCTCATAATCGGTGAGATAGAGGAACCAATTATAATGAATTTTAGCGAAGATAGTTTCACTGACTTTGATTAGAAATTAGATACGTAATGTTTACTAGCGTAAACACAATTTATTATTTATTTTTGTTTTTGTTGTATTTTATTGTTTAATGTTGTTTATGTTTTTTTATTTTTTTATATACTTTTATTTTAGTGTGTCCCACTCTTTAATTTTATATATATTTAATTCTAATTAGCCGTAAATTTTTTATTATTTTATTATTGTGTTTGTGTCTTTTTCTTAAGCGTGTAGAATTAACATGTTTATCTTATTTTTTTGGGGCTATCGTATTTCCATATATAAAAGTAAATTAAATTAAGATATCAGTACAATAGAAATAAAAATAAGAAGGTCTAATTTTAATTACAACATAAAAAAAAAAGTAATTACATTTGAATCCCTTTTTAGTGTTTAATTTTAATTCTGCAAATGGTTTAAGAAATAAATAAACTGAAACGTCAAATACTCTAAAATGTTTTTCATTAATAATAAAATGACCGATAGCCCCAAAAATATTTTATTATTATATGGACGAATTTATTTTTTTATATATGTTTAACTTTTTGTATTTTTGACAATGGATATTTCGTAAGTATTTAAATTATATCTTAGAATTTTTTGAGAGAATAATCCTACGTTTTAGTCTATTATTATAGACCGGTATTTTTGATTATAAAATTTCTAACCCATTCCTATGAAAAATATATGTGTCTAACAAATTTTGTTAAAAACACCGGACTAAAGAACACAGGTAGTTTGCGAAGAGAAAAAGGGTAAAAAATGATTTATTACTCTCTCTAGTTCTTGAATAAACTATAGTATAAGAGGAAAAATCGGGTCCATTTTCCTAAACTCAAAGCTCTTGGGGGGGGGGGGGGATCGCCCCCCCCCTTGGATTCGCGCCTGGACGTATGTCAGTGAAAAATATTCTTATCTCTATGAAACTTAACACTTAAAAAATCTACTTCTTTACACTGTGTGAAGCCACAGTAAAAATTTTTTTAACTATACAAGTTCTAAGAGTAAACTCACAAAAACAAAAAATAATCCATCTGTCACAACTCTCCTAGTACAAAGATAGGTTGTGACATAGGTCGAGAAAAGTTGTGACAAATGTATGTTTGAGGATTTCAAGGAGGATAATTTAATTCAAATAAATCTGGTCAATAAGGTATCTTTATTATAACAAAGGACCAAAGCTTTCGCGGCTTTAGTCAAGTTGAAAATAATAGTTCTTGGGTTTAGACAGTGTCAAATTGGAATTATTATCTGACGTTTCAATTACGACTGCACGAAGCTTCTTCAAGAATTTTTACTTCACGAGATTAGAACACTGAATTCAGTGTTCTAATCTCATTCTAATACCATGAAAATAACGTGACAGTTTTAAAGTATTGTGTTAATTTTGTACAAAACTTTGTTATTTAGTAAAATAGTTACACTGCTTACCTGTATAGATTGCACCTTGCTGCCCACTAGTTTTTAAAGGCTTAAGGCCTTGATCCCTAAAATCATTTTTTGCAGCTTTAATAAATTGCTTAATAATTAGATTTATTGGGATCTATTTTTATAATATAAAATTGTCAGATGTAGTGTTCCTAAACTAACCAGAACATAATCAGTAATATAACAAAATGAGCACGAATTATTACCCCTTAGCAAGTTATAGACAAGCAAGTAAGCGACTATGGGCAAGAATTTTCTGGCAGTAAGAGCCGCTAAAACGCTAATGACAAGCTCTGAGAAAGCAAAGAAAAGGAAAATGTGCCTCAATTTTTTATTTGCCGAATGAAAAAGTGACAAGCAATAGAAAACTTACGCAGTTTAAAATATAATTATTAATGTTAAATAATAAATAATTAAATAGTGATTTAGGTTATTAATTACAAAAATATTTTGTACCTACTTATTGGGCATTGGTTATCACTGAAAATAACAAATTAGATTTTTACTGAAGGATATGGGTAAACAATAACAATTTAGTTTCTTAATTTTTCTTAATAAGAATAGAAATGTAGAGAAAAATATCCGCATATACACACCTACTTGTAAAATATAAAAGTTTAGTAATGTAGATATAAATATATAGATAATAAAAATAAAGGTATTAAAATAATATTGAGTAAATTGTTTACGTGGGTATTTATACGCGATAATAAAATACATTTAATAAATGTGATCAAATTAGCTTGACTTGCTCCCTATGAGTTTTAATGTGGAAATCTTAAAAAAAATCAAAAATTATGATTTTTTAATTATATAGATGACTTTTCATTTAGAAAAAAATCAAAATCAACTCATCTTTCGCTAATACTATAAGTGTTGCTAAGCCCTTTGAAATAATAATGTATTATTAAATAAGCGCGAAACGATGTAATGGTCTTAGTCATGGGAATGAATGGTTTAGACACGATCTATTTTTTCTACTACCTCTTTTAAAATTCGACTTTAGTCAGATTTCGGATATATTTTTTTATTCATCAATAAGGGCTATTTTTGATTTAAATGTCGAGAAATCATAATTAATATATCGCATTTGCTTTGTACATATTTGAGATGCTCGCTGAGGGATCAGCAACCCATGTATAATAAAATGTTACATAAGACCCGTGACTAATAGCAGTTACAGAAATATTATTGATCAAATGTAGAAAATATTTATAAATTGTAGAAAATTTATTTTACGCCTTTTTGTTGCAATTTTAAGATAATTATACAGTGCATTTCTTATAACGGAGAGAACACAATTTTTTTTTAAATTATAATTTATTTATTGATCCATAAAGTACATACGACAGGGTTATGTATGGCATAGCTCATCAGACAGATAGCCTTCATAACTTTGCTGGCACATACGCACACTTTTGTCGAAATTTTCCATGATCATTTTACATAAATATTGCTGAATTTCGTTGATGAAGCGTTGAATCTCCTCCTCAATGCACGTGAGGTTGTAGGCTTATTGGCACAGACTTTTGAATTCAAATCCCATAGAAAGAAATCCATTGGTGTTAAATCGAGAGAGAACACGACCAGGAAATGCCCCATGCATAGAGATGCATCATCGTTCTTATAAACATCGATGTTTTAACGATAATGTTGAGAAATATCGGCCCTAAGAGCGATATATCGATATTTTCCCGATGTGACTTTATTTTATGTCTTGTGATTCTGTTATCATCACACGACTTAAAGTAAGATTACAAACCTTTAAAAAATAAGAAAAAGAACTAGAAATATTCATATCATCATCAGAAATTTCAAATAAAATGTACCTGCATTAGGGATTACAGCGCAACAGTTTTCAATTTAGTTGAAACATTTTCAACCGAAAATATTAGGTGCACTGTTTAGTGACTGATCGATGATTCACTTAAACTAGACCACCAAATAAAATAAAATAGATCATGAAATGGAGTTAAGCTTAGATAATCTAGTCCACAGATGTTCATTTCTTTCCTGGGTGATGATTTTCCCAGCTTCCGAGAACACCCCAAGAACAAATTAAATCCAAACCGTACTTGCAACCTCTGTAGTTCGCTTATTGTGGATTCTCAAGAACCCAGTAATGGTGATTTCTTTTATTAAAAACTCCGTAGTTACTGAAATATATATCATCTGTCCATAAAACTTTATCGAAAAAGGCCAGATTTTCTAGATATTTATCAACATATCATCATCTTCTTGAAGTTCTTATACAATTGTTGGTTAATAAGGATGGTTTTTAGTAACGTTTATAACATCATGAACAGTTGACTTTGGAATGTCAAGCTCAGTGTCAGCAATTCTAATATAGACAGCGTCGAATGCTGATTAAAATATTCAAAAATATTTCTATTACGATTTTCGTTTTTTTTCTGCACAGACGTGGCGACGATGGGGAGGTATATCATTTCAATCTTTGCGTTGGAAAAAGATATTTCATATCCTCCCAGATTTCAATGGCACCTCATTTTTTTAGTGTGGCAAGAGATGACAGGTACATCTGAACCTCTGTTTTGCTGATGGTTCCTGTAATTGTAGAAAATCATTTAATTTTCATATTTCTGTGTGTCAACTGCTGATGGTATTTCCAAATGTCAAATTGCGAATCTTCTTTATCAGACTCATTAGACGTGTCATTTCTGAATGTAGGTAAGCTCTTATGTTCCCGTAGAGTAATTAATTACTTTGTCCTTGGCCGCAGAATCTTGGAAATGCATGAACTTAAATATGAGATCGAGGAAATAATGACGGAATGCTCGATGTTATCAAACTCTCTTACTAGTTGTTTCTTTATCTCCCCTTTAATTTGTATAACAATTTCATTTTTAGTTTTCATATTTTCTATTGCTTTTCGGACGCAACTGATGAATAATTTTGCTAACCTTTATGTAATTATCTCCCAACATGTATTTTGTTAACTTTTCAATGGGCATAGTTATTCTGAACCGATTTTTGTGATCCCTAGATTGAACGTAGCAAGGGAGATAACGATGAACCATTTCGATGGTTAGCAAATTTGTCGACGATATATCGCATATCTAAGCATCGATTTTAATATCGATGTTTATGAATAAGACATCGATGTTTTGCAAACATCGATGTATCGTTTGCATCCCTACTCATGTAGCAATTGAATTGTTTCACGGGCTGTATGGCACGTGGCACTGTATTGTGGAAATTACATGTCGTTCACATCAATATCATCTAATTTAGATAGAAACAGTTCAGTTATAATGTCGCGATAATGAGCACCAGTAACAGTCACTGCTTGACCAATCTCATTTTCGAAGAAGTATGATCCAATGATGCCTCAAGCCCAAAATCAGCATCAAACAGAGATAAGTTCTGGATCCATTTATTTTGTGGCAATCATATGTGTGTTCTATGAACCCCAAATTTGGCAATTTTGACGATTAGCAAAGCCATCAATATGAAAATGAGCTTCATTTTTTAGGATGATTTTGCTCGAAAGATCAGCATCCATTTGTTAATGTTCAATAATCTATTCAATGAAGTTTCTTCGCCATGCATGATCATTATGCTTCTGCGGAGAGCTTCTTCAAAATTTGCAATTTTTTTCAACGATGCTGAATTGATATTCCTGAACTTTTACCAATATGTTCGTTCACTGCCTATACATAAACATTTGAGTGGCTTGTTATTGGATGGCCAGTTTATTCAGCATCACCAATTTTTCCAGCCTCTCTGGTTTTGTCAATTAGTCTTTTTACATTTAATGAAGTTAAAATCATACTTTCTATGAAATTTACGAATTGTAGCCGCCAAATTTTCATAATTTACGCGTTGTTTTCTCGCTAGTGCTTCATTTTTTACTAACCCTAAACTGTCAACCGTCAAAATGTTTTTTTTTAGTTACCAACACTTTACCCTAGAAATTGTGAAAAATTCTAATAATTCGTGAATTTTCGGACACCATTTATTTAAAAATTACTTAGATTGTTTTAGTAAAAATGTGCCTAGTAAAAGCTAAAATATTTATCCCGTACAACTTCATTTACCATATTAATAAAATACACTGCATAATCTTATCTAGAATAAATATAATAAATATACTTCATAAGCCTATTAAAAAAAAATGATAATCAATTCATTTCATTTTTAGTTAGCACTTCGGGGTGGGTCAAAAGTCTGTGAAAACTGCCGACTCCTAATTAGTCCCATCAATAACTTTGCCGTCAGTCGACCAATTGTATGGCAATTTATTCAGCACACCAAATAGATACGGCTAATGGCGGGACACGTGGGGTGAATATCCCAAACACGTGCGTTTTTACCCATAGTGTGGATTAATTTGCAATGTTTATATAGGATGGGATTAGGGTACAGCGGGTATAAAATAGTGAGGGTAAAATAAAGGAAAGAATTTCGAAAATTCAGGACTTACTTTCAAATCAAGACCTCAGGACCCTACTTATATATAGTAACAGCCCACGTCTGTTTTTTAAATGAATCTGTTATTTAGTTTACTGACGGAATAAAGGTGTTTAAATCACTAGATAGATTTTTAATATAATGTGATATATAGATAATTTCAAGCTAAATTTTTGAACTCCGATTAAAATTGTGCAGTTTCTTTGGACCCTTAAAAAAATTACAGCCAACAGTAATTCTTCAATTAACTAACATATAGGCTGGCGAAATTAGCATCTAAAAAAAATTTAGTGTTAGCAGACTACGTAGAAACCTTTAGAATGATAATAGTAATTATGTAGTGTCTATGTGAAAAAACGATTTTCTCGAGTTCTAGGAAAGGCTATTATTTTTTAGTAAAAAAGTTTCAAGCAAAAGTTATGCGCAAGTCAACTACAATCGGATAATGTGTTCGTTAGTTATTGCAAAAAACGCTAAAATGGCTGTTTTTTCAATTGTTAATAAACAATAGAAAAATATATTGTATTAACTTTATACTGCACCAGAAGGAGCATTTTGTTTCATACAAGTGTGCAAAATTTCATGTAAAAATATTCAATAGTTTTTTGCACAGCGAATTTGTTTATTTTTATGTTTTTTTTATTGTTTATTCTCAGCGATCTAGAGGTCGTACAGCGATCTGTGGGTGCGCAAATGAAAGTTCGAGATTTATACTAACAATAACAAAAAAGAACCAAATGAATTGTTGATTTTAAATTGTTGAAACAGATAAACAAAGTTGGGGTTCGTTTCTTCGTCTTAAACAAATAGAATAACTAACTATTCGATAATTATTCACATCGAAATGTCGATAAGTAGAGGGGATAGATCAGATTTTCGCCCACATTTAGAAAAAAAATCTACGACTACTAGAAGCTGAGATAGATTTTTTTTAAATCGCTGCGGCGTTGTTCGTTCTTAAGGGATTATTTCAGTAGGAGCTCATAGTGAGATGGTTAAACTATTGTTTGCAGCAACTTTCAACTCAATTATTTCAAAATATTAATGTTGCAATAATTTAAAGTGGCACCTACTCCGAGATTCAGCAAGTGAGCAGTGGAGGGGGACGTTCTTTCAGCCCGTGGCGCGCGAAAAAAATCGTGACCCGCACTCTTCAAATTTGGATTATCTGGGCGAATACTGGTAGTAGAACCTTATTTTTTTTTTAATTTGTGATTTTTAGACGTGATATAAGCAATGAACGATATGTTTTCGTAATCAAATTATTATTAAGCATAGCAATAAACAAATTTTTGCACTTTTATACATTTTATGCATAATTACAATTTTACCGTACTTATGCGCTTTCAAAATTGCGAAAAAAATGGTAGAGTGGTCAACAGTATACTTACTACTAAATAGGAATATTAAAAATCAGATTGATTTTAAATGTATCATTAATATTTATCAAGTTATAGCACGAAACAAATTGCAGCTGTTATTTGCCGACAAATTTTTGGTTTTACAAGAAAAACACATGTTAACTTTTTTGTGCTATTAATTGGACGAACATTTCTCACATACCAAATTTTTTGCTTAGATTCATATTTTTTGCTTAAATGTATACAAAATATTTATTTCGTTCTTCGTTTCTTAAACATGGATCAACAATCAACATTCATTTTTGAAACACTTCTCGGTTTCATTATTATCATTACAATTGTCATCATCAATATCACTTTCTTCGTCATCATCATTATCACTCTCATCATCTTCACCCTCATCATTGACATAATTATCATCATCAACATCATAATTATTATCATAATCATAATTATTTTCTTCTCTATTACTTTCATCATTGTTGAAAGTAATATTAAAATAATTCTCGATGGTCTCGATTGGATAAGCGTTTACAATATATCCGTCAAATGTAGTTTATTCTGCATCTACTAATAATGCTATCAACAAATTATGCTATTTGTTTCATGCTATATCGCGATAAATATCAATACTAACACTAAATTTCAAAATCACATCATTATGAGGCCAACTCCGCCGGCCTAATGGTCTAATTTTGACAATAAAATGTAGCAAGTGCAACAAGAGTTTTGAATTTTAAACACAGAATAAGAAAAAAAATAGTTTCATTTTATTACACAGGGCAACGAAGAGTTACCATAAAATTAGCCTATTTGTTGGACCTCATACTTGAAACGAAAAGGTGGGCTAGTTGAAAGTTTACGATAAGATAACGTTCTAGGAAAAGTTTCAAGATGAGCATCTGTTTAAATTTTAAGGGACTAATTATCAAAATTGACGAAATTGATTTGTATAATATGTTTCAGTTGAATAAAATTTTTGACATTAAAAATCTAATATCTCGACAATAAAAGAGCATAAATAAGTTTATCTTATTTCATTTTTAAGCCTATGTTATGTAGAATGCCTAAAAAATATTAGTGACATTAAAATTTTGTTAAATTCACCCTTTAGACAGGGTAAAACCTTCCACATGCAAGAAAAGTGGACAAAAATTAGAAAATATCTAAAAAAAAAATGTATTCATGTGACATACTTTAAGCTAATCATAAAACAGCAATCGTCATATATATATATATATATATATATATATATATATATATATATATATATATATATATATATATATATATATATATATATATGATTCGTTTTTATCGACAATCACCTTCATGGGTGTGAAAACAACCCCTTGCAGTGAAAAAAGGCCAAAAAATGTTTATCAAAATTAAAAAAAAACTTTTGCATCATATAAATTACGAGAAATATGAAAGAGGTTTTATGAGATTCAATTAAAATACACCTTATAAAGAGGGCAGAACCACCCCAAATCACCTCCAACCAGCACTAAGGATGAGTTCCTGTTAATAAATCACGGCCGAACTCTTTTATCCGTCAAGTGTAATCGAAATAAATAATTTAAGAAAAAAAACTTATGTCCAAACCACAGGATCGGAAAAAAGAAAAAAATTTAATCTCACCCCAACTTTTCTCCGCTAATAGTGAGTTCGTCAGTAAATCATGACCAATCTTTTTTCCAATCAAGTGTTATCGATATAAATAATTAAAAAAAAACTCCTAATCAAACTTCGGTCGGAAATAAAAAATAAAATTTTAATCTCACCCCTACTTTCTCGCGCTAAAGGTGGGTTTCTGTTAGTAAATCGAGGCTAAATATTTTTTACGGTCAAGCGTCACCGAAATAAATAATTGAAGAAAAAAACGTTCAATCTAAACTACAGAGTTGGAAATAAAAAAATAAAATTCTAATCTCAAACAATAAAAATAAATTTTTCCATGCCGTCCATACCCATTTCATTCGCCCTGAGGGTTAGTTTACGTTACTTACCTGAACACTCAAGTAATATTTTTGGAACCATATTTTACCAAATTCACAAGCAAAATTAACGACTGGCGAATTCTCTTTTTCGATGATATTAATCGATTAAAAGTTCAGGTTCATTGCAGAGATATACCCTCTTCATAGGGTTTATTTTTATTGAATCTGATGCAAATATCTGTTTCATGTTTCTTGTAATTTATATTATGCAAAAATATTTTTTTCCAATTATTCTAAATACTTTTTAGTATTTTTGACTGTCAGGGGTTGTTTTTACCCCAATGGGAGGGTAAATGTCAATAAAAATGAACTATAAATATGGCAATTTCTACTTAAAGATCAGCTTAAAATATCACCCGAAAATAATTTCTATCAGATATTTTATAATTTATTTCCATGTTTCTTGCTTGGGAGTAGTTTTACCGTGTCTAAGGGGTGCATTTAACAATTTTTTTTATGTCACTAGTATTTTTTGGTATTCCACGTGATTTAAACTTTAAAATGAAATAAGATAAACTAGTTTATCTTGTTTTATTCTCGACATCTCTAAATGCGAAAATGATGGTAAAAACTCCCTAACACGCAAGATTTTTGAGTTATGATTTTTTCAGCAAAAATGAATGAGTATTTTAATTACATCTTTAAAAGTAATTTGTAATAAACCGGAGCACAACGTTGCCAAATTTACGTTTTCCATGATTTCGAGAAAATACGCACGATCTGGCAACCCCACGTGGGAATGTCTAGGAACAACAAATCAACCATGAAGTTTCAACTCCCTAGGGCTTAAAATAACAGAATTACCCATTTAAACCCATGTAATTCCAAATTTCAGTCTGTCCCGGAGCTGAATCTATTTATAGATGGCCCCTGTATACGAAAAGTAGGCCGTCGATTTTCGAAGTTCCGATACTCGATCTTTCTGGAAAATGCCAGAATTACGGAACGGCTATGAAAGCAGCTGGCCAGCAGTCGTATCATCAGTATTGGTTTAGCACGAGTAGTGGTCAGTATTAGATAGAGAAGCGAAGTGCGCGAACAAGCCAATGGCAAGAGCCTTGTATTAGTATTATCTTTTTATTGAATAAAGTTAGTTGACTCCTGTAAACGTAGTATCTCATCTCTAAACCGACGTACGCGATAGTACAAAAATGTCTAAAATACAGAAATATGGCAGTGTTAACTTCACGGATAGTTTTTGCTACATTTGTGATCAGTTTACCCCTAAATCGCAGAAAGATACAATTAACACAATGTATTGTTGGCGATTAAGATCGGGACTGGGCTCCTCACATATGTTACCTGTGCAGCAAATCTAAGTAACTGGTTAAACGGCAAACGCTCTTCTTTGCCTTTTACAGTTCCAATGATTTGGCGAGAACCAACAAATCATTTTAACGACTGTTACTCTTGCATGACAAAAGTGTCTGGTTTTTCAAGAAAGAGCAAACGATGAAAAATTAATTATTTGGGTCACGTGATGAGGGGACAAAAATATCATTTAATGCAGTTGATCATGCAAGGGAAATTTTAAGGCATGGGCAATGTTGGACGATGGCGTATCGCTTGGCTTCGCAATCTAAGAGGGTGGTTTGGATGTACATCTTCTTAGTTGTTTAAAACCGCGGCTTTAAAAATACGTATAGCAATGATGATTGTCAAACTTCTTGGCGGAGATCACACTTGAAGAAGAAGATATGAGCCCGAAATAAAAATCAACCATATGGGTTTTCCATGATAAGTCAAAAACCAACAAAAATTGTTTGCCCATATAGCACTTCGAAGCAAATGGTCGCCTCTTTTTTTTGGAAAAACTGGGTATGTCACAACCATGCCTCTAAAGAATTGTAAAGTGATTAATTCTGAATAGTACGTAATTATATGTTTATCAGAATTCTTCGGAAAATTACGGAAAATAAACCGAAAATGACAGATTATTCCCCACCATAACAAGCTTTATTAGGTAAATTTTGCATACTTAAAACCTATATTTGATGAGTCATCCGCCATACAACTTGGATTTGGTATCTAGTAATTTCTTTTTGTTCTGGTTCATCAAAAACAACTTCATGGCCAACGATTTTCTACGTTAAAAGAAGCGGTTGATGCTGTTAAAAACTCTGATTTAGGTATACCATATTTCCAAAATATAGACAACCAACCTCGTATATATAACTTATGTGTATCAAAAGTTAATATAGCGCTAAAGTCTCAGGGAATTCAAATTTACTGATGTTCAATACTGACTGCAAAGGAACTTCAATTTTAATTAATTTTGACTACTACTTTTGTTATGATTCATAAATTAAGAGCTAATTTCAGATCGCATCAAAATTTAAATCAATAAAAACTTTTTAATCCACGTTTGATGTCATGGGTTACTAAAGTTATGACTGATGATGATGAAAATAATACTGCACAGAGTCGTATATACTAGTTTTACGACGACAAATTTAATTTAACGGAAATTATTAATTTCTACAATTTCATAACAAAACTAAATTCAGTTAACAATTAGTTTTTAATTATGACCACCATCAATGTAGCTATTAATCTTATACAATAATTCCTGCAAACCTAAGCGCAACAATGTTCTCCGTAAAATTATTTAACCGGTCAGCACAGGAAATAATACATAGAAGGAAGAAACCACTTCTTATTTAGTATTTCCGTTTAGACGTGGGTAATTAATTTAAAAACGTTTAACATTTTGTAGTTTATCTGCTGGGTTATTATTATTTAGAACCACATGATAGGAGAAAAAGATTTATAGCTTATGGTAATTTTCTGAATATTTACATATTTTGTGTTATTTCGATATTCTGCTTAGAATAAAGAAAAAAAATCAGCCCACACAAATAGATATGGTCAGTATGTTTTCAGAATGTATAAGATATAACAATAAATTGAGTTGAAACTGTCAGGTATACAACAGTATGTCAAAACACTCAATATTTTCTGTTTTGTATTTTTAACGGAATGGCTTTTATTAGAAGATTTGAAATGTAATATTTTCTCTAATTTAAAAAAAAAATTAATCGACTTCAATTTTTTTTTAATTATAAAACTAAGTAAATACTTGTAGTAATATAAATGCAATGTAGCGCAAATTCTGAGGCAACTATGGAGAAAACCCACTTAAATAATCACTCTGAAAAGCAAAAAATTTATTTAATTTACTACTAAACAGATATAGGTTGACTATTATATTTTCCGTATCAACCACCACACTATTTTCATACATTTCAATTTGTGTTTTATTTGTTCTTACCTTAGCTCATGTTACAGTGTTTTTGTATACATTCCACGCGTGTTGTGAATTAATTACTTGCAGTTTATACCTCATTGATTATATGCACCAACAAAAATCACAGTCCCTCGTTACGAGACCGGAAAAAAATACAAATTTTATAAATAATTAACCAAATACTTTTGAAAAATTCTTACTTTACTTTAAAATTACGTTTCCAGAGTTTGTTAAAAAAAATTATTTTTTTGATTGCTATAATTAAGTAGCATAAATAAATAAGTGGGAAAAATTAGTTTTTGAATATAATTTTTTATTAAATGACATACACAGTGGCCCAATAGCGTGCCAATATCGAATAGTTCCATTTTTATACAAGTTAGAACAAAAACTTCATACAAAAGTTGTAGGAGATTAATATGTCTATATTTGAATATTATTTGTTGTTGTACAGTGATAGTGAAAATTAGGAAAGCAAAAATATAATTTTTTAATAGAACTCCCTCTGTATTTTTACATATTTGGATTCCCTATAAAATTCTCTATACAATCCTGAAACTAGTTTTACACTTTTCTGCAGCGTTGTCAGATTAATGAGAAATATCTATAAATTTTGAAAGGAAACATGAAAAATTTGTAAACTGTTAAAATATTTTTTGTTTATAGTTTAAATGTTAATAATTGTAGTAAATGTGGTATAAAGTAAATAAAGATTTAAAATTATTGGCTATTAATACAATAAAATTTTCCTTTAAATAACGAAGTTTTTTAGGTATTTTTTTAAATAAATCATTTAACAAATTAAAAATATGTTCTGGTTTACTTGCTAAACATGAAAACCTAAAGTTTTGTTTTTCTTGTCAGTACTTGGTAAAAACAAGGCGTATTTTAGTAGGCTATAGGGATATCTTAGCAAATATTAAAAAGAATTTAAATATCTATAGCATAAGATAGCTAAATACAGGGTCTCCCATTTGAAAGAACGTGTTAAATGAATTTGGAATTGTTTTTAAGTTTACATATCTGTAAAACGCACATGGTATAAAATATTAATTATTTTATGAGTTTAGACAATTTTTTTGAACCTTTATATATAATAGATGCAAGTATGTTTGTTCTCATTAATGTAAGTTTAAAATATTATAAATTTTATAACGTCATGTATTTTTTCAAAATTTGTAGATTTTTCTCATTAATTTGGTAACCAAGCAGAGAAATATGAAACTAATTTCAGGATTATATAGAGAATTTTGTGAGGAGCCCAATATATAAAAAAAATATATATTTTGCTCCCTTACCTTTCCATATCCCTCTATATAACCCAAAATCATTTTGGAATATGGATATGTTAGTCTGCCACAACTGTTATTTACAAAATTTTGTCTAACGATTATAATAATGAAGTTATTTGACTTTGCCACACCATCGATCCACCTTGTATACATATATATATATATATATATATATATATATATATATATATATATATATATATATATATATTAACAATCAAACGGCATCTACATATACACCGGAGTAATGAGAGACACGGCATAGAACAGATGCTGTTCTATTACAATGTAATATTCAGGCTTAACTTTATTGTCTTATTTACATAAAAAGAAACAGTATTTAATATACTCTCCTTTTAGTTCCGTAGATAACACCACTATTTTTAAACCAGCGTAGGTCCTTCATTGATGTTCTTATTGTTTTATACTTTAGATTAATACTTGTAACGTGAATGGGTAAAAAATAATATCTCTTCTATGTGGATAATTTTTGGATTGAAATCTTACCAGACACCTTCGAAGCAGTGATGCCATATTCTACAAGAATTATTTAATCTACTTCAAAGTTAGTTTCGGATTAACTGACATTAAAATGGCCCAAAATACCTATTTCTTTCCGAAGAAAGATTTTGGCTTAATTTAGTTTAATTAAGCAAATAATTTTCAACAATTTTTGTATTTTTCTTCACACTTGTTGATTTGTAAAAATCTTAGCGTTCAGAGTTTTTCACGATTTTCTAAAATAAAAAATACACCTTGTATTGACCTAAATTTTGCATTGAAGTGGCTAGATTCAAAGTTATATAAATAATAAATGGTTTTGAGAAGGCGTGTAAGAAAACAAGACATTTCTCTTCAAAATATTAAAATTATATTTATATGATACGATATGTTCATTGGATAAAACTAACCCTCACAAAAGTTAAACTTTCCAGGAAATGATTAATAAAAATACCTTCCATTTCATTTGACGCTGACATTTTCTTGATCACACTGTGTAAGTTAAATAACTACATGTACAAACATTGCATTACGTCTACGAGAGCTTAATTTCGACGTCCCCTTAATTACTTTTCACCCTTATGTTGTAAAAGATCACACTAAAATGCCATGGAGTTTGGGGCGAATTGGCCATTAAAATAACCACTGTGACGGGCTGTTAAGCACAGGTAATAAGTTCACATACCGAAATAATTTATTGCTTAACACTATTGTTTCTTTGTCTTGTCAAGTTTGTAATTATCCAGTAAGTCCTTCATACCGTTATGCAGAATTCTGATATTTAATTATGAAAAGGTTTAAATTCAAAGTTGATGGTAGATTGAAATTATTAGGGTAAAGTGGGGAGATGTGAACCACGTTTTTACGAGATCCAGATTATTTTCAAACGCAATCTTTATCAATAGTCCCACAAAGGCAGAAATATGGAAATAAATCAGTTCATGGAACTTTTATTCGTCGTTCTCATTATCTGAATTACAATTTTTGCAAGTGAAAAACACGCGATTTCCCATGTGGGCGCATTTGAAATGAAATGGACTGTCGCATGCGTTGCAGTAAACCGTGTTGCGATTCATTTTTTTTCGGCATCAAAAGCATGCAAGTCATGTAGAAATCGCAGCATTCTTCGGATAACGCAGAAGATTCGCGCCGTTCTCTCTTTGAGGGTTTGTTCTTCGGAGTGGCCTTTTTTCGCGACTCTCTTTGCTTTCTTCGCTGGACGGGCTGTTCACATTTCTTCCGTTTATCAACCTTCTCCTGCAGTATGACTAGTTTCGAGTGAGGTCAAAATACAACTTTTTACTGATTTCCAATCACGATTCGATTTCAGTCTTGTAGTAAAAAGTTGAATTGAACCAATAACTTCCAATGTCGACTGAAGAGAGGACGAAGTGAATGCACTAGACATGTTCAGAGTTTCAGAGGCCCCTTTATGATTCACTAGGTCATTCCGATTATCAGAGACCATCAGAATACGATGTTTATCATCATCGGGAACAGGTTTATTTGCCACTGGATTTTTACCGCTATTTTCAGCAATGATGAAATCCACTTCCGTGAAAATTTCGAAGTCGAAAGGAAAAATATCAGTGCTTTTGAGACCAAATTTAAGGTTCTTTGGCGTCAAGCATTTTTAGTAGCTTTCTCGACGATTCTTGTAATATAATGAATCTCCGGTAATCGACCATCATAGTCTTTGCATCAGGTATCACATTCCACACTGTAAAGGGTTTTGAGTGGTCCGTATACGGAAATATCTAACGGTTGCAAATGATGGCTGCAATGCGGGGAAGTAGTGACAATGATTATGCCATTGTTAATGGATAAATCAACAACTTGGAGCAAAATATGTTACGGATGATTGGCCCTCAACAAAAGCAAAGAATTTGCCTTCGACGCGTTTGTATGCTTGATGAAATGAATCATATATCTGACGAAATTGACTGTCGTCATCCAACCACATCTGTTTGCAAAGCCAGATGAGCCAACTGTAGCATTGTCCAGGAACATGAACTTTATGTTTTTCCGCAAAAATAAATAAAATGTTGAAATCGATTGGTCCGTTGCACTTATTACCATTACCATTGTTACTAGTGGTCCATGTTCCGCAGAAGCGAATTGTCTGACACTAGAACCTTTTTGAACAATAACTTTAACACCTTTTGGTACCATTGAACCAAATTCCAAATACGATGTGGTTCGAATGGAAGCTTAGCGAGCACATCACCTAAATTGGTGAAAAATTCGTCTACAGTTTTGCGTATTTGTCCTAACCGGCTAGATAATCGATGCTACATGATGGTATGGAACGTTCTTGATGAGGAGGTCAAAGTTCATCTTCGAACATTTGAGTATATTTTTTTTGAGGAAATTTTATGAAAATTACCGTCTTGATTTTACAAACTCAGTGGTTTGTCCTCGGTAACTTCAGGGAAAGTTTTCTCTTCGGCTGCAATTTTTTTTTAAGATACGAATCAATGTCACACGTCTCATACTGAAACAATCAGCAGCTGAACGAATTAAATTCGGTGAATGGCATTTTACTAATTTAATTGCTACGAGTAATTGCTGACAATCAATTTGTTCGACGTTATCTATTTTCTTATAAGTTCGTGGCATTTCGGCTAAAAAAATTAAAAACGTTTATTAAAAAGAACACATGTAGGCATATAAAAAAATAAACTATAAATTAGCGTCAGCTGAGTGGTTCACATCCTCCACTAAAAATAATTCACATCCCCCACTGACGCTTTTTTATTCCAAAGAATGCCACATAAACACAATGTAAGTAAACACTAAAACCCTTTAGATTAAAAAGCCACCACCAGAACCAACTTTAGACGAATAGTTATCTTGTCAAAACTTTCGTGAAAAATTTTTTCGGCTATATCTGGTATAAAGACTTGAACAGTTGTGGCCACTCGAACTATTTACGATAAAAAAGTTAAGCACAAAAGCAAGAGATGACACTACTATGTCTACGCGGATATCGATTTTTAATAGGACAAATCGGCGTTTCCCAACGGTCCATATCACCCACTTTATCGTATATATATATATATATATATATATATATATATATATATATATATATATATATATATATATATATATATATATATATACAAGATGCCTGGTAATTAGATATTAAACTCTCGGTAGTATACAGAAGACGTCAAAATATTTTTTTTGCTTAAATTACTTGATAAGGGAGATATAGCTTTTACAAACAAGTCAGGAATGGACTCGCTACTTACTTCATACCAAATGTGTAAATCATGAGAATTTTGAATGCCGCGCAGAACTCCATATTGCCTGAAAAGTAGTGCAAAATTCGAAATAGGCATTTCTATACATATGTTGTGATAGAACATGCAGTAGAATGCACTACAAGTAAGTCTAATGATGAGCTCAGGTACCTATTACTCCTTCTGAAAGTGAGTAGCGATGCGTGAATAAGTAATCTTAAACGACACAGCGATTTTAAGAGTGTGCCATATTCAGCTGATTCCCCTTAAGAAAGCAAAAATTTTAATTATTTTACCTTAGAAATTTGTCATGCGCTTTAATACAATCAATCAACTTTGTAAAAAACTTCAGCACAAAGTTCAGTCGCAAGATCAAATGGGACAGAAACATCATTGAAAAGCTCAGCAAGAAATCCATCATATAGTATATAGGTGGCTCCAAAATAACAGAAGGAACTGGAGTAGGAGTGTATGGACCCGGCACCAGACACTACTAAAGCTTGGGTGAGTCACCAAGCATTTTACAGGTAGAAATACATGCCATTAGGATATGTATTCAATTTAACAAGGAGGAAAACTATCACGGCCAAGAGATTATCATCATGACGGATAGTCAAGCAGTCATCAGTGCGCTCAACTCTCAAGTTATCAGTTCCAAGATGTTCTGGGAATGCCCAGAGGAACTAAATGATTTGAGTAAGAATAATAAAGTCACCGTCAGGTAGGTATCAGAATATACCGGGATAGATTGGAATGAAATAGTAGACAGGCTCGCGAGGAAAGGGGCTGAGATACCATTTCTGGGGCTAGAGCCTTTCTGTGGAATCAGTGGCAGCGTAATCTTGGAAGAAGAAAGCAGGAGATCCAATTATTGGACGGAGCTGCAAGGATTGAGACAAGCGAATATACTTCTGAGGAACTACGACCAGAAGAGGTTCAAAGAATGCATAGGCTTAATTGAAAATCAACTCAGATTTCTAACAGGGATCCTGAAGGGACACCTCAAGAAACTCGGACTGGTAGAAAAAAAAAGAGTGAAGATTCTGTAAGGAGGAGGATGAAACCTCTCTTCATATCTTTGCAGAGTGTAGTGTTTTAGAAAATCTTGGATGCGGTTCTTGGGAATACACCAAATCAAAGAAAGGAAGTCCAACACCTTAAAGCTATCCAACTTCTTAAGATTCCTGAGGGAAATAGGACTGGAAGACCTACTTTAGCAGATAAGGTAACTCTTATGACTTGGCAATAGTAGGGAGGCACAATAGATCTACCAGGTCATAGTGTACAGACCCAACTCTACGCACATACATACAATCAATACATGCCTCCGATGGTTGATGAAGAATCAACCTTATTTTTCATAAAATATTGTTTTAATTTATAAAGAAGTCACAAAATTCGTCATAATGTAGTAATTCCTATCGCCTACTAATAAAAGAAATCCAAAATCGATTTGTATATATGTATTGACTCAAACGAACCGTAGCGAGTTTCGTGGCAAGAAAATCGAGCGTAAGCAATAATTACATAGTTTTGAAAAATTTTTCCAATTTTGAAAATTTTAATATGTTTACTTCAGATTCAATTTTAAGAGCTGCGAGGACATATAACCACGAGTTTTTGTTTTTAATTAAATTTAGCAAAATTATCATGTCTTAAAATTTACAATTTGGAATATTTTAACACTTTTAAATCAGACTCGGTTTCGGCATACTCAGAAACATATATGGGGCCATCCATAAATTACGTAAGGATTTCTTTCAACATTTTCAACTGCTCCTTGCCCCAACGTAACTGACCTTAGAAATTTAATAACTCCCCACATATCATCTTATATAACATAATAAGAATTTTTTGTATATAATGACTAAAATATTACTATTATAAAATTAGATGAAATGTGTCACAAAAAATCAGCAAAAAAGAAAAAAAAATATAAAACATTTATTCCGATCTACTATCACTTGTGTGGCGCTCGACAAACTAATCGTACCTAACGGAGAGCGATCGTACTAAGCTTTGAAGCATTGCTTTATTTTAGCATTATTTTTTTTGAGATATTATTATTTCTTTGAGATAAAGTACAGTTTTAAATCTTCCTAGTTTTGTCGGGAACCACGAGTTAAAATTTAGCTTCAGTTGGTTAAGTAAGATTTTTCATTATCTGTAACAAACAAAAACTCTCTTTGTCTTTATGTTACAGTATAAATATAACAACTCATAAATAATATCCCCAATTACTCTTATATACATTTATTTTTAAATCTCGATGCATGACTAAAGTGTCGTGCTTGATCTTCCAAAGTAGATTTTTCCTTTTTTACGTATGTAAAATATCTATCCTACGGGAACTATTTTTTTAAAACAACAGCTAAGCTAGACTCTCTTGTATAAATCAAATTGAAGTTTAATTTATGTAATAGCTATTTTAAAATTTAAAAAGACATCTCAATGCCGCCTTGAGCTTTTTTCTTTTGCAATTGGTCGGCTTAAGCCGGTCTGAAATGAAAATAAAACAAAGGATTTGTGGTTTTGGAAGTGTACGATAAAATCCTTAAATTCGGTTTTATTTATAGCATAGAACTGACGGGACACTTTCAAGATTAATGATTTATACTGACATTTTTTTAAATCGATCCATTTTAGACGATTTTATATCGTCAAGTTTTTGTATTTTATTTTGCCTCGCTTAAATTGGGGTAGGCTATAAGAAACTTAACCATTATTTCTAAATATACAATTTTGCCATCAAAACAAAAGCTTATCCTTTTTGTGAAAATCTTTTAAAGTGTTTCTGTGTTTAAAAAGGTCATAAGAAAATAGTGATTAACTGTAGAGATGTATTTTTCTAACATATCTGAATTTCTTCTTCATGATTCTATTTTCTCATGAACGAAATATATTATTCTCCATTTTTTAAGAGTAAAGCGACATGATCTAATTTATAACTAAAGATATAAGAGTGGCTATTAACGATAGTCGCCGAATGGGCTTAATTTACGAGGCTGGGGTAAAAAACTTCCGGCCTGATAAAGAAAAACAATTCTTATCGTTTTTCTTTTTCGCTTTATTTTTCAACATAATCTCCATCAAGATTAATACATTTTTCATAACGGTGCCCTAATGTATGTGCGTATGTGCATATAATTGGGGTCTGTAGACTGTGACCTGGTAGATTTATTGTGCTCCCTACTGCGGTCAAGTCGTAAGAGTTACCTTATCGGCTAGAGCAGGTCCTTCAGTCCTATTTCCGTCAGGAATCTTAGGATATTGGACGACTTCAAGGTGGGTAGCTCGTCTTCTTCGATTTGGTGTGTTCCCAAGAACCGCATGCTAGGGTTTTTTTAGAGCTCTGCACTCTGAAAGGATATGAATAGAAGTTTCGTCCTCCTCATCGCAGAATTTGTACTCTTCTCCTTCTATCAGTCCGAGTTTCTTGAGGTGTCCCTTCAAGTAGCAATGCCCCATCAGGACCCCTGTCAGAACTCTGAGTTGCTTTTTACTTAAGCTTATGCATCCTTTGGATTTCCTCTGGTCGTAGTTCCAAGAAGTATCTTCGCTTATCTCAATCCTTGCAGCTTCGCCCAATAATTGGATCTCTTGCTCTCTTCTTCTATCTTTAGTTCTTCCAACATTATGCTGCTATTGATTCTACAGAAAGGCTCTGTCCCCAGAAATGATATCTCAGCTCCTTTTCTCGCGAGCCGATCTACTATTTCATTCTCTTCTATGTCGGTGTGTCTCGGTACCGACATGAGGGTGACTTTATTCTTCTTGTTCAAATCATTTAATTTCTCTAGGCATTTCCAGACCACCTTGGGGCTAATAATATAAGAGCTCAGCGCACTGATGGCTGCGTGACTATCCCACATGATGATAATCTCTTGGCCGTGATAGTTTTTTTCTTTGTTGAATTAAATACATTTCCTAATGGCATGTATTTTGGCCTGGATAATACTTGGTGACTTACCCAAGCTTTCATAGTATCTGCTGCCGGGTCTATACACTCCTATTCCAGTTCGCTCAGTTCTTGGAGCCATCTGTATATCATATAATGGATTTCTTGTTGAGTTTTTCAATGGTGTTCCTATCCCATTCGCTCTTAACTCAACTTTGTGCTGAAGTTTTTCACAAAGTTGAATATCTTTTTCATTTTATCTTGAAGCATGTCCCAGATTTGTTGACTTTTGGATAAGAGATTGGGTCTTCGTTTTATGACCTCATGTCTCATCACCCTATAAATTGTCCTCTTGGCCATGCTCATTACAAGTATATGTAGAAAAGTGAGGTTTGGGATTACTTTCATGGCGGAACAGTGCTTTAATGAAGTGATATCATTTTTAAAATCCGATTCGTCAAGTTCCTCAAAATACTCATTTACAGCATCGACGACTTCCTCGTTGCTCTCAAACTTTTTACCTCCGAGCCAATTTTTAAGGTTAGGAAACAGATGATAGTCGCTGGGTGCGAAATCTGATAAATGTGGTGAGTGCGGGACAAATCGAACTTCAGTTTGTTGATTTTAGCCATTGCAATGACCGACAAATGCTTTGTCATGGTAAAACAAGATTTTTTCTCCGCTAAGTGAGTTCGTTTATTTTTAACTTCGTCCTTTAAACATTACAATAACTTTGTGTAGTATTGACCTCTGATGGTGTTACCATGGATTTTTTCAATCATTTCGGGAGTTGTATTCTCAACGGGGCCTCCTGAATGTGGTTCGTCAGAAGTGCTTATGCGAACTTTCTTAAATTCAGAAACTTACTGTTTAACCATTGAATATGATGGTATAGTCTTTCAGTGTGGAATCCAGTCCTTCTTTAATTTGAGGTGGTGTTAAGCATTTTAAATAGAAGTATTTTACCATCACTTTTAATTCCTCCTTACCAAAGATATTGAAACAATCTGATTGTAAGATCGTTCTTTGTTACATTATCCAGTACATTCTTATACTCAGAGACCAGTCGTGAATCCCACCTGTTTGAGCATACGTTTATTTTCTTATTCCTGTTTATATCCTTCTCACAGAGAAAACTATATTGCAGAATAATGTCAATTTCTGCTTGAAAGACCGCTGTACGCTGCCTGAGAGAATAAATTTCTCAGGCTTCCATATTTTTTCCGAATACTCCATCTCCTACTCTTTCCTCCTGTCGAGTTTCATCTGTAAATCACTTGAATCTATTTGTTGGAAGAGCTTCTTCCCCCCAATCTTATTTGCTAGACAAAAGTATCTCGCGAAGGTGGCTGAGATTTAGAACCGGCGTGATATAGTCTGTTTGTGCAGAGAGTGATGGGCATCTCTCCACCACACATCACCAGCTATACGGGTAGTCTCAGTTAGGAAACTGGGGCGATAGTTATCCTTTAAGGTCTCGTTCTCTATGTATAAGTCAGGAGAAGATAGGTTCATTAGGACGTCCACAGCCCTACTGGAGGAAATCATCAAGCAAGAGATTATTCTAACTGACGCGTAAGTCCAGAATTACTCCCAGGTATTTCACCGTTTCCTTGTATTGAAGGATCTCTACCGTGTGTGCTGTAATATAGATAAATTAGAACAATATTTTAAAGAAAAAAAGTCTCGGTGATAACTTACGTTATCACCCCTTAAATAGTTACGAAATTCAATTCAATAAATTAGTCTGCCATTAATTTTTCCTACAAAATTTTTAAGTTTGGATTTCTTGCAGAAAATAAGCCATGTTTACTTCTTATAAACTAATGACAAATTTAAATTTACATTGGCAAACTGGCAAGTTGAATAACATTCCAAATATTCTAAAATTTTCGTCATCCGACTAAAAAATAGACGTCTGTGATATTATCTTTTACGTGATGGATACGGCACATTATAAATACATATACGTGCATGAAGTTTTTGTCAAGCGACATGTTTAATAATAGTCAAGGTTATTTTTATCTCTTCGAACAAATGGTAGAATCTGAGAATTAATCACCTATTGTGCTAAACATTCGTCCATCGAAAATAGTTTTGTGAAAATACAAAACAAACCACGGTAAAATTTTTGCAATATCTGAAATATCCCGTTGGTTGTTCATTAATTTGTCACTGATTTATTTGTGGCTTCACTTGAATTTAGTAATTACGTTAGTTACAAAATGTGATCGTTAATTTAATTTTATGTTCAAAAAAAATCACTAAAATATCGCTTATAAAAACTAGAAAACCTTATAATTTCGTTATGTTTGTATGTAACACCCTTGTTTTTTTCTTATGAAGTGAAATTTGGTATCGCCTCGTATGCCTCAAATTGAAGAAAAATTTTCTTTTACCTCGTTAAACAGGAACAAAAACTTTCACGTCTTTGGTCAAGTTACAAATCATGGGTCTTGGGTTTAGCCCATTCTAAATTGGAATTATTATCAAACGTTTCGCCCACGATTGCACGAGGTATCTTCAGGAACCTTTACTCTACGGTATTAGAACACCGAATGACTATCGAGGAGCAACAGTCCAGTATTTACACTTGACTGGTGCTCTGCGAACCGTGAGTTACAATCGATTTCCACGTGTAATCTTTATCTCTATTAATATTATTTATATATTTACAAATTTCGATTGATTCTCTAATTTTACGTTTAAAGAAATCAGACACTAGCAACTTAATTTCTTTTAATAGTGCGACTTGAACAATGCTGGTGTTCAATTACTGCAGAATGTACAATTTGTTTCTTCTTTTTTATACATCTTTCATGTTCCTTAATATAGACCGCCCTGTTTCACTTACATAAACTTTACCACAAAAGCAAGATATCTTGTTCTTCTGTTTAAAATAGTATTGAGTTCTGTGGTGATTTCAAGAATTGTCCAACTTTCTTACATGCGTTGAAAATATTCCGAATAATTTAACGAGCAATCTGGCAATCTTATCGGTGGTTCTATATATGTAAGGTAAGACAACACTGTCCATAGGAGGAACATTTATAATATTTTGTTGAGAATTTAGGTTTTTATAAATAGAACGTCTTATATATTCACCGTAATATTCGTTGCTTCTCAGAGCATTGGTCAGTTTTTCTGTATCTAATTTCAGTGATTGTTCGTCACATATTGGAAGAGCTCTACGTACCAGCGAGTTTATGACGGATTGTTTTTGAGACGAATGATGATGTGACTTTGTATAACGATTTGTATTATCACTCTGTTTTCTGTACACAAAATGTCCTAATTTGTCATTATCTTTCCTTTGTACTAGTACATCAAGATAGGAAAGGGCACCCCCTTGATTCAGTTTCCATAGTGAATTTTATGCTAGGGTGTTGCTGGTATAGATGATCCAGGAAATTATTGAGGTTATCTGCGCAAAGCGGCCATACTATGATCGTATCATCTACATATGTATAATAAAATGTAGGTTTCACAGGGGCAGAAGACAAGGTTTTTTCTTCGAAAGCTTTCATGAAGATGTTAGCTACCACAGGTGACAGCGAAGATCTCATGGCCGCTCCGGAAGTCTTCTCGTAGAAAGTTCCCTGAAAAGTAAAATACGTGGAAATCAGACATGCTTTAATTAATTCTAGTAGGGTGGAGTTCATGTTCTTGTTTTGTAATATGTTATGGAAACTGAATCATTTATGGGAACATTTGTATACAGGGATTCTACATCAAAACTGACTAATATGTCTCCGTGCCGTTACTGGGTGGTATTTAATCTTGTCCAGAGTTTTTAACAAATAATTCAGTGGAGTAAAGATTCCGGAAGATGCCTCGTGCAATCGTAAGAGAAACATTGGAGAATAATTAAACTCGTTAAATAGGTTTTGCAAGTTGCAATAAAGTTGTACATATTTTAATTTTAATTTTCTACCTGTGACTTTAAAAAATTTGAAAAAAAATACTGCTTTCGAACATTGGTTAGGTTTGATGTTTAAAATCTAATCGCCAAAGATTCAATATGCCTTCCAATCAAAAAACATAATTATACTACCTGCGTAAATTGAATACTTTGGATAAAACAATAAGTTAATGGGTAAAAAATAACAAAAACACCTTATACGAAACTCAAGAGTAATGCGCCTTCAATTAGCATTAAACCGATTTTTTATTAGTAGATGCGTAGAGATGTCATTTAACTGGCGATAATTTTCAGTCTAATTCGAGAAGCCGGCACTATCAATATCCTACCGACGTGCCTCCAATATTTGATATTGTCAGTTGTTTCCTACGAATGTTGTCCATGATTCGATATCGCTTCACTGACGAGACCATTAGGTGGACGAAACCTGTATAAAGCGAGAACCAAAGTTGTATTTGCAGGAAATAAATTGTTGACATATATTCTTTCCTTTAACTACATGAAAAGAGAGTGAATATATAAATATTGAAACACGACAATAAATATTTTTATTTATTTCTTACAAAAATCCTAATTTTTAAGTTTCATACTACTCTGGTAGATGTCGTTTGACTGACGATATTTTTAAGTTTGACATCAAAAATTCGGCAGGTTTAGTATCCTACCGGCATACCTCGGAATTTATATGTTATATAGACAGTTATTTACTGCGAACGTTGCTCTTAGTTCGACACGGCTCCACTAATAAAACCATTAGATGATGGAAAGGCGCATGGAGAGGGAAAATGAGTTTTATATGCAGGAAATATACTATTTGAATATATTTTTTCCTGCTTGAAAGGAGAATAAATATTGGCATTTAATTTAAATTTATTTATTTCTAACTGAAATCCGACTCTCTAATTAACGTGGCTTAACTTTAAAACCATGCTAAATTTACAGCAGGCGGTTGAAACTAATATTTGCAACAAGAAGTTAAGGAAATTTTAAACCCTAAAAATACAAGCATGTTTTATTATTAAAAATCAACGAGATCTCATGTGGAGCCATATTTAGAGCATTTTATTATTAATTCTGGCACTTTATTTTATATTTTTGCACAAAATATCTAGAATTTATGTTAGATAAAATTTAGGATGCTCAGAAAACAGAGCAAACGCTAGAAGTATTGTTTTTTTTGCTCATTACGATTTAATAAAAAAAGTTCTTATTTAAGATATAAAAAAAAAACAATTCTACCTTAACTGTGGTTATAAATCTACCCTAAAATCCTTAATATGAAAAAAAAAACATTTTCCTGTTATCATCTGCCTTGACATTCTAGCTTTCAATAATTTATGTTCCTGCTTATTTCACAGTCTACGATTTGCGATAGAAAGTTTAGAATTCAGCTGCACTAAACAAATTTTTGTGCGATCTTTTACATTACCTTGCTAAAATTGCATACAAAAGTTTACCCTCCTAAAATTTCCTGTATGTAACGATAATACCCTTCTTAATTTCCGGTGGTTACAGTAAAACTTGTTAGTGTCGTGGATGAAAGAAAATTCAACCGGATAGGACTAAATAGCTTCGCATATTTTGAATTTGCTTTTCACGAAAAATCTAGTTTAAATAATAAAAACGTAACACAAAATTATGAGTTTTCAAAATATAATTTTCACTCACATAAATAATAATGTTTATTTGCTTTCTTTAACCTTGTTTGTTTCTAAATTTTTACTTAAACCTTTATTGTTTGGTGTCCTTCTTGCCATGTTTCCAATACCTGACATTTCTTCACCTGGCCTGAGTTTATCTCTAACTAGATCCACTTTCAGTAAAGTCCTGTTTTTGAATTCTCAGTTTCCTGCTCCTAATAATTTCAAATTCCTTGCTTCCATCTACAAACTGAATTTAAAATTTAAATGAAGAATAAATAAAACCTGCAATTCATGTCAATATCGTTCAAATTCAATAAAAATATTGACAACAAATTTTATTTATCTTCCATTTAGAGACCATATTGAATTATTTTAAAATCTTTCGCTATTTTTCCGCAATAGCACTTTTGTGTAGAGCAGAGAAAATTTGTTGTCCATAGACCACGAGCCAATTTTTTCTGTTTTCCGTAGAAGACCCCCTATCTTTCTTGTATTGAATTTTTATAATATTTTCAGCTGATATGTGTTTTTGACAGTTGTCGTTTTAGTCTGGTGATCGAACGCATAGGGCGAGACGAAAATATTATGAAAAATGTCAACGTAAACACAAACGCGCGCTGTCGTGTTGTCCGTTTTATTATGAGATCAAGATTTGACACAGAGCTACGCAATATGCTAGGTTTTACTGTAGAGTGAATAACATTAAAATAAAAAAAGTGTTTAGTTTATCGTTATTAATTAAGACGACAGAAAATCAAATCTTATGATATATCAATTCTCCTTTAATGTCTGTTGTCAAAATTCTTGCAAGGAGCAGTTCTTCGTGGATTTCTTGGTTCATATTAAAACGAACATTTTCGACAACATCTTCAATAACTGGGAAAATTAGCTCTTCCCCGATAGTATGTCCTGATCAGTAGAGAGGAATTGCGAGACGCCCGCAAGCCATCAATGTTTCTTTTTTAACGTTGAAGCGAATATATTGTTCACCCTGGGTCTCTTCAGAAGATTTTCTTTCAGTGTTTGAAAGAATTTCATATCGTTACCTATTTTATTGGGATGATACCTTCTCAAATGATTCTCCAGCTTAGGATATTACATAGCGTCATTGCTTAAAATTTTGTTGCATATAATAGCCAGATATTTGTCCGATGGAGATGAAATAATACCGAATTTCAAATAAACGCTATACTATTTTTCCTTTCAAATGTACAGAAGTAAAGTCATTTAAATATGATAGAAGTTAGCAATTGGAAATTGATGCCGGTATAAAAGAATCATATACCACTGAAATGTGTCTATAAAAATTCATACAGAAAGAGGAAAGATAAGAGAGAAAGTAAATAATACCAATTGCTAGAAGGAGAAAACTGACAAAATAATTAAGAGTTTAAAAGGCTTAACATACATGTTAATTAGGTCTAATTTGTTTTTGAAAATATCACTTTTCTTCCCAAAGTTGAGAAAATGAATGAACAGTGTTTGTCTCTAGCATTCCTATTAATAATAGAAAAGTCCTCTCAAGTCGACATTACCTTCCTTGAAGCTCTGGTTCAAATCTGGATACGTTGCTATCGCGCATTACAAGTAGTATGACCAAAAAGCGAATACTTACTTACACAATCATTTAATGAAATATACTTAATGTATTTGTCTATCCTAAGTATTATGTAAGTATATAGGTACAGTCTTTGTTACCCCTAAATTTTGGTGATAATCTGCAGAAATAGAATCCACTTTTTTGGACCCCCATTTACATCTTACGTACCCCCAAATATTTTTCCCTTTGACATAAAGCCTTTGCAAGTCGCAATACCGGGCCCCACATGATATATATATATATATATATATATATATATATATATATATATATATATATATATATATATATATGTGAGTGTGTGTGTTTCATCAATTCTTGTAATCAAAACCATATATTTCATTTCAAATTTTTCCTCCTCCAACACATACTGTTACTATAAATGTATTTTTTGTATTTTGAGATTTCGTTAAGAGAAAAACACAACTTTTTCCCACTCTTAAGAGAACAATTAACAGTTAACATGAAAATTTTTAGCTTGTAGTGATTTAAATGTCACCTTCGGAAAACAGATGTATCTTAAAATATAAACCAATGTTTATAAACACAGTTATTATAACATAACAAAAACAGCACTAAAACTTGTTAATAAAAGAGAGACGCGCCTGTCATTAATAATTCAAACGTTGGTTTACCCACTCAAGATTACGATACAGAGAAAATCAATGTAGTTATTATTCTCTGCTTTACTAGCTTCTTACACCAACCATTTATTTTGTGATTTATTAAGATTAATCATTTTGAATTTTGAACGGATTATTTTATTAATTTCTATCAATATGTACCGACTGTTCCATTTCTTTCCTAGAATTATTTTGGCTATTGTGTTGTTAAAAAAGTTGCCTGTATTCCGTCAGAGGTAAATTGCTCAAATATTGATTGGCTTGCTCTTTTAGAATATTTAAATACAAAAAATTACAAAAGTTATTACATAATTTAAAATGGGGACATAATTTGATCAGCATTAAATGATTTACTATTCCACCATTTCTTACATGCATGAGGATTTAAATCACTCGAAAGATGGAAATTGTAAGTGTTAAGAGTATCCATTTTCATATATTTTGCATCTTTAGTCCAAATTAGGTTGCTCTCAAAGGTGAGGATCGTCTTGTATCGTCCTTAACACAAATTCACAATATTGCACTCTTTTCGGCAAATCAGTATCTCTTAGGTGTTGAACTAAAGATATTAAATAGGCGTGGAAGTTGTGTTTCAACTCTTCGAGATTTCTGTTCGTAGAGCCACTTGTCGTAACAATGTCAGAATATGCGGCAAAATATCTCAAAATTACAATTTGGGCATTGAGAATAAGTTTTCTTTTTCCATTATTCGTTTAACATTGTTCCGTGACGGTTTCTGTTCAACCGGATATCTATCAGCAAATGTCTGGTATGTTATTCATAAGACTTTGCAATACGGGCATTACTAGGTGCCATTTGACATATCCACTGTAAAGCTTGATATTTTATATAATAAACGTTTTAAAAATATTTTGACATACGGATGCTCTTTGTGTTGTTTAGAGTAACTTCAATTTTTATCTCGACCCAAAAATGAAATTAATTCGTGGATATTTTCACAATTATCGACATAGTTATCTCAACAAAAGTGTATCGACGTATTTACTTTTTCATATGCAGCACTAACAAAACTATTGTATGTCGATGGTTTAGTGAAATCAATCATGGTCGTCGTTCGCTCACGGTGAAGTCGCATGAAGGTGGCCCCCAAACCGTTTGTAGTGCATCCGGGCTGTGTGTGAACTTACAAGGGATTGACATGTGATATACCATGAAACTGAAGCATTTTTGGGAAAGTAATATCAGGGTATATAATATTTTGTATGAACATTGGCTTGACCGTGAAGAAGCTATGCTCGCGTTGGATCCCGCACAATTTGACAATCGCTCAAAAAAGACACGTATTAATTGGAAATACTTAAAAAATACTATCGCAGTATTTTTTAAATATTTATAAGATCATGATAAGTGATGATCTTGAATCTATGTGTCTCGACCTGAAAGTAAACAGCAGTCATCCATGATAATCCAAACCCAAAGAAATTTGCTCGCGCAGGAGGCACTTTGAAGCCAATGATCGCAAAAACTGACCATGTTGCAACCGTGTCTTTAAAGAATCATGGATCAGTCAATTCTAAATGGTATATATGAACCGTCTTCCGCGAATTGAAGGAAACACACAATTGATACGGCCTATCATTTTCCACCATGACAAGGCGAAAACTCAGACATCGGATTAAACAAGTTATCACTGAAAACGTGAAATTTATACGTCATTCACAGCAAAGCCCCGATGATTTCTTTTTGTTCGAGTACATGAGTATCACACTTCATGGTTAACAATTTTCTACTCCAAAAGGGACGTATCAACCATGCGTCCCATAATCATATTTTGGGGATGCCATCTTCACACTGGCAAAAATGCTTTTCAGATTAGTTCAAACCCATATAAAAGTGAATTGAGTATCGCAGAAAATATTTTGAAAAACAAGAAAATCATTTTCAATGACAAATATTTGTTTCTGTTTATTATTACCAATTATTTTTTTTAAGTAATTTCTGGATGACATCTTAAAAATATATAGTTTCTCCTTAATATTTTTCCTATTTGCTTTTGTACTGAAAAATTTTAGAAACTGATAGTATGGAATGCACTAAAAAAGTTTCTTCCCTCACAAAGCGACATAAGAGTTCCGATGTTTTTATATTTCAGCGTAATCTACCTTCATTTAACCGTATTGGTACCACCAATCTTTTCAACACTTGAAATAGTTATTTTCTTAGTTTTACACTTGCTTTATTTAAAGGAGATTTTTATAAGTATGTCGTACGCATTCCGATATTTATTAGTAAGTTTCATGACTAGTATTGGGATTATGTAAGATTTCTTTTATTTTTTTTTTGATTTAGCAATTTTTAAATCGGCAGATTGATTAATAACGGTTTCTGTTGTAGTTTTATTTATAATACAATCGAAGTTTGGTCTTAAAATTATTTTGTCTGAGAATGACCGAAGCAAGAAGCCTATAGATGTTTGGCATTAATTTTTACAATAATTTCGAAACATCTATTTTACGTTTTAACGTTTTCAATATTTCTAAACCGAATCCAGGTAAAAATCATTTATTTTTCAACGGACTTCTAAAGAAAAGAAGATACTCTAATTGACCGCTATATTTTATATGTATGTATGTCGATTACTTAGGACGGCATAGCCGATCTGAATAAAATTTGTTGCGAAGTTTCTGTAAAAGTGTCATATTATTTTGGCCGAAATTGGTTAAGTTAAATTCAAGAAGGCACTTATAATAGAGCGGACAACAAAATTAATACTGTTACATTTCATCCAGATTATTTTTGATAAATTAATCAGATCTAATATGATGGATTAAAAATTGTATACTTCATGACCAAAATTTGTTCATTTGTTCTAAGGGGTTTTGATGATTTAAAATTTTTAATTAAAACTTCATTTTGGTGGACTAAAAATCTTAAATTTCCCGACTTTCTTAAAAATCGATACTCGGTTGGAACGAATAAATAAACAAATAGTGGTGATACTTGATCATCGATGCCTAGACCTCGTGGAGTCCTTTACATTCCACTACAACTGCAGATCATTCGAGGTTGATCGCCTTTGTGAATCCAAAAAACCTAGTTGAATGAACTCCTAACGGCTTTCGGTGACTAAATTATATCTGCCGTTAAGTGCTCGGCACTCTCTGAGGATATGACCGACAGTTTTATCCTCCTTCAGACATCATCTGCACATCTACGACATCAGTCTTATGAAGATGGCCCTTCAGGTGACAATGCCCTGTCAACCCTTCCACCACAATTCACAGCCCCTTCTTTCCGAAGGAGAAAAGCTTCCTAGCAAGCCATGCGCTAGGTCTACCTCACTCCACACTCCTCTCCATGAATTCAGTAAATTTACTTTCCAGCAGAAATTTCCTTTTACCAACAGTAATTGGAACAGGAAGAATTTGTTGAGGGTCCATATGGTTCAATCGTGAGTCCCATCTTTGCCAAATGGCCCGCTTCCTCATTCCCATGTATACCCGAGTATACCGGGCCCCACATGACTCTGACACTGCAGCCTGTTCTTGTCAGACTGTTCAGTGCATCCCTGCATTTAGATACAAGTCGCAAGGTTTCGACACTAGACTTCAGTGTCATTATCACAGCTCTACTGTCTGTGCTTACGTTTAGTACTTTACTCCTGTTTATGTCCCTCTCATAGAGACACACTGCAGAATAACATAAATTTCCACTGTAAAGATCGTCTCACGTTATCCAAGAGAGCAGAACTCTCACTCCCGTGCTCCTACCGAGCATTCCAGCTCCAGCTCTTTCACCTTATCGCGATACTGTGGGTTTTCGAGAGTATAAATTAAGATTTTATTTTTTTTTTTAAATGAACATGGTGGAGCCATAGCAATAGTAGACACTTTTAAACGACCAGAATCATTAATTCCACTTCTGAATGTATTCCACTTTGTAGATCATCTTCAATGTATTCACGCCCCATCAACATTGGGATAAATATTTTAGAGCGTCGTCTCCATATACGACAATCATTCATTTGTCAACAATTCCACGACAATTATGTTTCTCCTTTGTTAAAAATTTGCTAACATTAAGTTGTTGCAATATTAAAAAAATCTTTTTTTTTGCGAAAAATGTCATGAAACTGAAAATAATTAACAAATTGAAATCTAATTTGACACACAAGCAAAAAATTGTTGTCACTCTTAAATATAGAAAGAAAGAAAAGGAGAGATTGTGTATTTCAGTGTATATTTTAAATTATCGGCCAAGCGCTTTCGGTCTGACTTAGGCCATCCTCAGGGCTTAGACCTCGTCAAATGGCAAGGATGAGATGTGCCGTTTGATGATGTCTGATCCCCGAGGATGGTATAAATAATGCCGAAAGTGCTTGGCTGATAATTTAAAATATACACTGAAATACGCAATCTCTCCTTTTCTTGATTTCTTTGGTGTACAACCTGGTAATAACTTGCTCTTAAATATTACTAGGCAACACATTCTCAGTTGTTTCTATTATGGCTTCGTATATATTTTGCTAATATTCTTCGTATACCCAAAGCTTTCAAATTTTTAAATCTAAAATTTTAAAAACCTCTTTGTAATCATAAAAAACATGATTGAAAAAGTCCCCTTATAAAAATTTCAACGTACAAATGGCATTCATCTGCCTAGACATTATAAAAAGCCTTTTTCATCCACATTTTCTTTTGATCTATAAACTTTCATTTTCGGTTCTTCCTCGTTCTACTAATTTATTTATCTTCGCCCGGTTCCCTTCGTAACGTAGCGATTTAATTTCGGCCTCGTCGCATTTTCATAAACATTTACGACTTATTTTCAGAAGCCCTGGATTAAAAATATTATTAAAAGCTTTGCTGTAGTACAGTAGCGTTCTTTTTATGCCGTCAGTTTTAATCAATAAAGATTTTTATGACATCACTTTATTAAAATTATGAGAAGTTAGATATATATCCATTAATTACTAACTATATTTCAAAAATTGATTAATTACAAATTCCTAAATTTAATTTCTAACAGCCAGATTTGTAAAAAGGTTTTAACTTTTAAACTAGATTTTTTTTTAAATTACTTTTTCGTTCGTTTTATATACAGTGCTTTCGTAAAGTAGCGAATAAATTCAATATAACGTAAATGGGTACTTGTTTGGAAAAACACTTCAACCTATCTAATTTTATTTTTAGTTTAGAGTTTTTTGCGTAATACCGAAATATACAGAATAACTCAGGAAGAAGCTAAGACGTCAATTGGAAACCCCATTTTTTATTTCAGAGATATTTTTTACATACTATGAGGTGAATATCGTTATTGATTATTACATGAGAAAATTGTCAAGAAAAGTTACTGTAAAACTATAAAATCTATTAAAATAATTCTTGCTATGTAAATTAAATATTTATACTGGACCGCGTTAAAAATATGACCTCATTCCTGCACTAATAACTTTGTATCCAGACTCTCAAAAACCCGATATGTTCTAACGCGACCGTTTTTTTTTAACAAGATGTAGCGCCGCCCCACTCCGCTGCTCCTGTTGGTGTATATTTGGATGAGATTTTTTCGAATTACTGGATAGGAAGAAGTGGCCAGCCAAATCGCCACATTTAACCCCCTTGATTATTTCTTGAGTATATATTTAAAAATTAAAGCATATTTAATCCAATTCAGAAATTTAGAAACTATATATATATATCGAACACGCCAAGAATTACGAAACATAACTCCAGTTGTCACCGAAAATAATCAAAAAGAATTTATTCATCAATTTTTCTATTCTCAGATTTTCAACTGGGCCCAATTTTAATATTTACTTTAGATGGCGGCAATTTTTTTTTTATATTTTAAAGTTTTACAGTAATTTTTCCTGAAAATTTCCTTATCTATTTATCTTGAAGTATGTAAAAAAATGTGTCTTTTTTGATTCTGAAATAAAATAATGGAGTTTTTAATGGAAAAAAAATACCGATAACATCATACCGGCTTCTTGAATTATATTTCGGTATCCCGTAAAAAAAAGTTTAAACTAAAAATAAAATTCGACGGGTTCAAGTGTTTTTCCCAACAATTACCTATATAGTTTATATTGAATTTATCCGCTACTTTAAGAAAATACTCTATGTATTTATTCAAATTCGGACGTATGCACAACGACCTGAAAGATCTCTTGCGCATTCTTTTGTTGTTAAGTCATTGAGGATGTCTTGCCGATTAAAGCAGGTTTCCTTATCTTTTTCCCTGAAAGAAAATTCAGAATTTGTGGCGCTTTCAGATTGGGCAGATCTCCCCCTTCTATATGATACTATCTCACTTACAAAAATGTGGAAGAAATTTCGTTTTTTATCACAAAATCTGCATTTTTCTATATCTGTCAGTCCTAATTTCTTATGATGCCCTTTCAGGTGGCTGTGTCCGTTAGGATTCTGGGTTGGTTTTTATTTAGGCCAGTACGTCCGTTGAATTTTTTTTGCTAATATCATTCCTTGTAATTTGTCCAATAATTGAATCTTCTATTCTCTTCTTCTCTTTTAAGTTCTTCCAGTATTGCTGTGTTATTAATGCCGCAAAATGTTGTTTTAGCCCTCGTATTTTGCTAGCTTTTCTACTATTTCATTTCCTTCTCCTCCAGTATATCCAGACGCTCTTGCCTAGTTCGTTCAATTGCTCTAAGCATTTCCAGATTATCTTAAAGCTAATTATATGAGAACATGGGCTATTGATGGCTCGCCAACTATTCGACACAATGAAAATCTCTTGTCTGCAATAGATGTTTTCCTTACTGAACTGAACGCATTTCTTGATAGCGTAAATTTCTGTTTGAAATATATTTGGTAATTTGCCCAAGCTTTCGAAGTATCGAGCTCCTGATCCCTCTTATTCCAGTAGCTTCTGTTATTTTGCAATCATCTGTATATCACTTATTGGAGTTTCTGTTGAGTTTATCAATGGTATCTTTGTCCCTTTAGCTTTACGTCCTGTGTTAAGGTTTTTACAACATTGAACTTGTTTTTCATTTCATTCTGAGCAGTGTCCCAGAATTGATGGTTTCTAGATAGAAGATGGGGCCTTTGCTGGATAACTCTATTCGCCGTCATTATATATGGTACCTTGTTTTCAATACTCTTCACTACTATAGGTAAATGTGTGTAGTTTAGAATTTTTTTCCTTAACGGTCATTGGGCATGTTTTTATTGTTTCAATTAATGTTATTAATTTGTATTTAATTGGTAACAAAAAGAAACCGTTGTATGGAAAAATTAGGGATAACGACCTCAAGATAAAGAATTTGAATGCGTAAAAGGAATAACAACAATTTTTTGTTTTCACCTTTTTAGTAATAAAAGCACAGGGGTTATTATTACATTTGAACTGTTTCTTCAAAAACCTTCGATTCCCAATGTGGTCCATACGGGAATGAAAATCGGGGGTGCATGAGATGCAAATGAGGGTCTACGAAACTGGATCCTATTTCGGCAGATCATCACCAAAATTAAGCCTCCCTTATTCATCATAATATTCCTTACATAGATTGTACCTATTTACCTACACTATACTTATAACAAAGGATACAAAAAATTGCCTCTTTCTACATTAAGTATATTTCATTAAACTATTGTGTAAGTAAATAACTATTCCCTTTGTGGTCACATTACTTGTAACTTAAAAATACTCTTTTGATAGCAAGGTATATCGCTCATACACGAGACAGCAAACATGTCTAGGCTTGAACAAAAACTACAAGAAAATCTGATCATACTTGCACGGACTTATTTAATTCGTCTCTTATTTATACAAGTGTCAGAGAAGAAAAGTGAAAACCCAGTATTTTCAAAAATAAAAAGATTAACATCTTTTCATAACAATTTTCCTTCTTTGTCCTGCGCTATCTGATTCTCAAAATTATTATGACATTAGTGGTAACTTTTGTCAACAATGCTTTTCCGTATAAGAAAAACTTGATATTTTAATGTGTAATTGATTTGCAGAAAGTTGAAGAAAGTAATCTTCTAAGTATAAACAAAAAAAATGCTTTTATTTACTCTTCACGCTAAAAAAATGACTATAAGTTTTCACTTATTTGATATTTATATTCATTAATTTACACACTTGTCTATTTTACCAGGAAATTAAGAATAGGTGCACTAGAATTGCCACTTTTATTTCTACAGTTCTTGTAACAGCAAATATAACCTCAATTTTTTTTAACAATATTTCCGAGATAAAACTAGAGTGAACATTTTACAGGTGACTGATAATTTCTGCTAACACGAAGTGGGTAAATCTACCAGTTATATTAAATATTTCTCACGGATATAATTTTTTTTTTGCAAGTTTTAAACAAGTAATGCCATGTTTTGTTAGTATTACAATTCCCACCACATTTTATCGTCGTAGCTTGACATTTATAAAAGTTACGCTATCTTGAATACATCTACCTCTGCACATGTTTCCGGTTTTTCACAGTTTCAAAAATGGAGTTGAATTTGCGACAACGAGTTTCTATTAAATTTTTCATTAAAAATAGATTCAATGGTGTGAAAACCTTGGAAATGTTGAGAGACTGTTTCGTAAATGATACTCTAAGGGAAATAGTCCTTTACTAGTGGTATAATAGCTTTAGAAGTGGTCGTGACTCCATCGAGGATGATGAACGCAGGGCGTCAACATCGAAAACCGAAAAAAACATCAATAAAGTGAGAGAAATATTGGTCAAATTAACCATCAGAAAACTGGCAGAGGACTTGAGGATTGTTTATATAGCCATTCAGGATACTGTAATTAATGATTTGAGTTTCCGCCATGTTGCTGCAAAATTGGTACCGAAGGATCTGAATTTCACGCAAAAAAGGGACTCCGTTGACATCGTCAAAGACATGATTTCAAAGGCTGAATTCTAGCCTACATTCATAAAAAACATCATTATTGGAGACGAGACGTGGGTTTATGAGTATGACATGCAATCCAGATGTCAGACTAGTGAATGGAGAGCTCCAAATGAGCCAAGATCAAAAAAAAAACATTTCGATTTCAATCAGACAAGAAAGCGATTCTCACGATTCTAATTGACTATAACAGTATTGTGCATCACGAATTTTTGCCAGAAAGTGAGACAGTTAATAATAGGTATTATATGGGCATTAGTAGACATCTACGTGAAGCAATTCACCAAAAAAGAAAGGTTAACGCAGCATAACATAAGGCCATCATTATCCATAAATTTTTGATCAAGAATTAAACGAATACCATCCAATAGTCATCCAATTCAGCAGATATGGCTCCCTGCGCTGGCATATGTGCGTTGCAGTCGATGTACTTTGAAGAAGATAATATCAATTTTCATAAATAAACTTGTGTTGTGAATTTTCTTAATGAATTCCGGGAACTTTGGCCAAGGTTATATGTGGGTGTCTAAGGAATTATTTCTACACATTCGTGGCATATTGCTAACCTGTATAATTTCTTTTAATTCGTTTCATTTTTGATTTTCCCGCAGAAATCCACTTGAAGTGCCAGAAGTCCTTTTCCAGATTTTTGATAAAAAAAACATCTTACGTAGTATTGAGTTCAGAAATAACTTATATTCCCTTTAATATCCTTCTTTTGCTCTCACTTTCTGTTCAGCAAGTATTGTCAGTTTGAATCTTTTGGTAAATATATTGTGTTGCAAATTTTCAATTCTATATTTTCATCTAAATGTAAGTTTTTGCCCATTGCTCTCTACGTAGCTGTTTAGTTTGTGATTTCTTAACTAATATTTCCCTTTTCTTGTATTCAGCCAAAAGATTTCTTGTCTTAGATTCCTGATTCCCTCATCCCGAGCCTTATCTACAAAGTGAAAAGTACATGGTGCTAAACGAGTTTTTCTAAGAACACCAAGCAAATTTATTATATTTTTCTTGTTAGTATCTTCCCACCCTTTTATTTTTATTAGATATATCTACTATATAATATAACGATAAATATAAAAAGAACATTTTAGATCATCATTCTGCTAATAATTACCTCATATTTATTTACCATTTCACGCTGTGGCGCTTTACGTACTGCACTAAACGTAATTAAAAATTTATAAACATACGGTTAACAGCGAAAGATAGATTGTAAATAATAAATATAACATGGCGTCAAAACACATTAGTTGGTCTAGAGGCACGGTTAAAATGTATATCACGTATTTCCGATTTAATTTTTATGAGATCAAAGTAGAATGGAAATTTGTTGAACATAAAAGGTAAAATAAACATAAATCAGAATTAATGTTTTGAATTTTCTTTTGTTAACTTCAAAGCAAATATTTTTATACGAGTGGCATAGACATTTTAGGTAATTTTATAATACGTTCTAGGATATGTTTCAAAATGTGATTTGATTTGACCATAAAATTATGGAAATTTCACCTCTATTTTCCAAAAAATTATCTCAGAAGACATGTTTCAGAGTACCTAAGTCCTTATAATTAGAGAATTCTTAATATTACAGTGAGTACTAAAATAAAACTTTTATAAAAAAATTGAACCGACTTCTAAAAGTGCGCTAAAAAGTGAAAAATAACCATAAATTTTTGTATGAAATTGAACTTTTTGAAGTCGGCGCCAAACTAATACCTGACAAAATGTGATTTGTATTAACAGATTAAAAATACTTTATTTGTAATTGCTTTCTTACCATAATTTGTATATATTAGTAGTTATTTATTTCATTTAAAAATAATTTGGCGCCGACTTCAAAAAGTTCAATTTCATACAAAAATTTACGGTTATTTTTCACTTTTTAGCGCACTTTTAGAAGTCGGTTCAATTTTTTTATAAAAGTTTTATTTTTCTACTTTTAGTTTTAGAATTCATTATGATATTCATAAATTATTTGAACTAATTACTAATCGAGATTAATGTACCTCGCAATGACTCCAAAGTGGCAAAAAAGTACCCATTTTATCCAAAGCTGTAAATCACCGTAAAATGAACTACTAAAAATTCTTTAGTTCTTAGAGTTTTCCAAATACCAATCAAATTGGGTCAAACGAATATTTAGTATGTCATAGAAAATTCTCTATCTTAAAATTCAAATTAATTGTAGATTGGTAATTTATGCCCCAAAACTTTCCAATATCGATATTTAAAGAAAATAAATTAATTTTTATCCACCATATTGGATACGCCATATTGAATTTTTTAAAAATAATTTTAGATTCGTCATCTGTGGTCCCGAAAACTCCCTTGTACCAATTTTGGTGAAAATCGGACAAAATTGATTTTTTTGGCTGCCATATTGAATTTTTTAAAAATTATTTTAGATTCGTCATATGCGACCCCGAAAACTCCCCTGTACCAATTTTGGAGAAAATCGAACAAAATTGATTTTTTCGTCCGCCATATTGGATCCGCCATATTGAATTTTTTAAAAATTATCTTAGATTCGTTATATGCGACCCCGAAAACTCCCCCATACCAATTTTGGTGAAATCCGACAAAATTGATTTTTTCGTCCGCCATATTGGATCCGCCATATTGAATTTTTTAAAAATAATATTAGATTCGTTATGTGCAACCTCGAAAATTCCCCCATACCAATTTTGGAGAAAATCGGACTAAATTAAATTTTTTTTGTCCGCCATATTGGATCCGCCATTTTGAATTTTGTATAATTTCAGATTCGTTGGGTACAACCCCGAAAATTCCTCCATACCAATTTTGGAGAAAATCGGACAAAATTAATTTTTTTGGCCGCCATATTGTAAGCGCCATCTTGGATTTTACTGCACCAATTTCATCTAAAAAAATATGGAACCACCGCAGCAACTTCCTTTACATAATGTAAAAAAATTCGTTCAAATCGGTGCAGCCGTTCCGGAGAAATCGGTGTACATACATAAAAAAAAAATACATAGTCGACGAATTGAGAACCTCCTTCTTTTAGAAGTCGGTTAATTAGCCTCGTACGCATGAGCCATATTAACTGGTTGTCTATTTTATCCAAAAAATTATTACCTTTGATTCACAAACTGTGTAATATTTCTGAAATTGACTTGGTTTGCTCACGCCTCAAATAAATATTCTTTAAACCTACATATTTTTTGAGACAAAACTTTTTAAAACCATGCATTATTTTGACATCGACATATTAAAATTATTCTATCAAAATATAGCGCTTTAAATCTATGAAGCAATACTTTTATTCGCAGTAGCTAAGAACGGCAACATTGTGTTCACGCAAATATCAACGCAAGCTTATATGTTATAGCAAAAATATCGACTTATACAAGGTGTCCGAGAAAATGTGGGAACAGGAATACTACAAGTTCATATAAACTTCGTACAGGCCTCGTCTTCGGAGATATGGCCCCCCAAAGAGCTGTAATGGGATCAAGTTTTTTATACATAATTCTTGAAACACCAGGTATATTTCAATTTTTTTAAATATGATGTTTACCAGATAAGACCTTTCAAATTACTATCCAGAAAAGTGTTGTGCATTACTCACAGCAGCAGGTATGGACTAGCTGTGACATTTCTGACCCCATTTTTTTTACATTCTGTATGATAAGAACTTTGGACAACGTTTTTTATACTGTTAGTCCCCTCACTTCTGTTGGGTTGAATATGAAAAAGAGGATTTTTTCAGTGTCACCATCGTTTGAGGACTGCTGTACCCATCATATTAACTCAGCATTGTTCTTTGTTTGATCACAATGAAACGTGATTCTCGGTAGAAGTTCGTCCATACTATCTATGGGAGTGGAATACATCAAGGTTTTGAAGTGTCCCCACAGGTAAAAACCAAATAGCGTTAGGTCGGGAGATCGAGGAGGACAGGCAATAAGTCCTCCTCTACCTATCTAACGGTTTGGAGAGACATTATTCAGGTGCTCCATCGTTCATCTAGTACAGACTTCGGCGTGTTTCAAGTGGTAAGTGCTGTACTAAATCGTGAAACGCATTCTGGAGGAACTCCAAATAAAGTTCTCGATTCAGTCGTGCCGGCAATATGAGTGATACAATCAAAAAATTGCTAATGATTCCTGCCCAGTCTTTAATTGATACTAAACAATAGTTGCATGAGGATTTTTATCAACCCATACATATTAGTTGTGTAAATTAATGATACCATTTTTGGTAAACCTGCTTCATCCGTGAAGATAATAGTGCTAATACATTATTTCGTTGCTGATGGAATAGCCAGTTTTGAGGCTGCATTATACGGGGAAAATCTTCAGAAATCAGTTCAGTAACTTTTTTCAAATTATATTGATATAACAGCTGTTCTTGAAAAATTTCATGTACTATTGCTTTCGACGTATTAACCTGCGCTGATAATTTTCGAGTGTCATCTAAAGTATTTAAAATATTTTCCTCTAATTGCGGCGTACGTATTGTTCTTTCTCGACCAACATCAGAACTTCATTTCCCAAAATTTCCGAAAATTATGAAGAAATATAATAATATTTCTTATTAAATGGAATCGCCTACTATTATTTCTCAGATGTTTATCAACTTGTTGAAATATTTTCTGATCTGGAAGATTACTGTTAGGATATCTGTCGAGATATAACCTTCTTGCTTTCAAAGCATTGCAAGATGCAAGATCATATCTCAGATGCTTATCTGCATACTCAATAAACTTGTATTCCGCATTTCGAATTATTTCACAATTAATTTCACCACGAAATCCAAAAGTCAGTAAATTAATATTCAAGTAAAGAATCAATAAGTCAGAGACCTGAAAGTTGACAAGGTTAAAAATGCTCCAGCTCTTTGGGAGCCCATATCTCCGAAGAGGAGGCCTATACAAGAAAAGTTTATGTAAACTTATAATATTCCTTTCACGTGATTTTTTTTCATATCAGGGAGATGTCCCACATTTTCCCGGACGCCTTATATATAAATAGTTAGTAGTGTTTAAATATATTTAGAAATCTTTTTATTTAGTAGCAGCTCCTTTCTTCTTAATTATAGGTACCTATTGATAAATTTTTATTTAAGAAACGGGTTGATATATACTTCAGTTTATTCAATTCCCGGCTAAATTATTTAGAATCATTAAATAAATGTAAAAGAAAAGTATTAAAGACACAAAAAATAAAAGATTTATTTTAAAATATTCCAATTCTGAAGAATGATTAGAAAGTTTTAAATAATCACTAAGCTTAATACGATTAATAAATACCCTTAAGATCTCAAAATAATCTTCTTAGAAAACTTCGGTTTTTTTTTAACTTTATTTTACAAGTTTATATTAAACGGTTGAATAAACAGTTTTTGTAGAAAGATCAGTTGTTTGGTGATGATAATTTAAGGAAATGTAAGACTTATCAATTATAAAGAAGATGTCTTTCTTACAAAATACTTAATACTTTACACTTCTTTAGCTCTTTTTTTAGCTGGTGTTGAGGTTAATTAAATATAGAGGATAGATGTAATATGTTTCAATTCTGATGATATTTTAAATCAGTAATCTGTTGCAAATTATTTCGACAAACAAAAAATACAGATTGGATAACAAATTTAAACTCGTATTTTTCATCGAAATAAACTGTAATAGGTAATAGATTTGAAATATCCTCAAAAGAGGAGTTACTTTAAATAATTAACATTTGTTTTTAAGATTTTTGTTAGCTCGTGCGTTTTAAAAATAATCGATTGATTTGGTAATATATATATATATATATATATATATATATATATATATATATATATATATATATATATATATATATATATATATATATTATTTTAAATTATTGGTTTTTATTATATTAGTATTAAAAGGGTTTATATTGTTATACGTATCGTTGTTAATATTTTCGAAACCAATGAAAAATTGATCTTGGTGAATTCACTCCAAATTTGACGCTGATAAAATGTTCTCATTGCTCTAAGTCAATTTAAAGTGAATTTAAAGATCTAGACGTTTTGAAACTTGGGCATTTACCGCATACAACTTGATCGTAGATTGAGAATCTTTTTTCATCGGGGAAGCGAGATTGAGGAAAAAGTTATATATAAAGTTGCACGATTTTGAGTAAAGTATAAGCAGGTGACCTCTGCCGTTGATCTTTTGATCAATATCAAGATCATTTAATAGTCAACTAATTTTTTAGGTGGTAACCAATATTTTTGATCATGAAAATAATACTAGCGGAAAATATTCGACTAAGGCTGTGACTTTGTCCGCAAGGTCAAAAAGAAAGGGTCATTTTTAAACGTCACTTTTTGTCAATTTTTACTATTTCCGTATGTAAATAGTTTAAACCGGAAACCTGGCCTTGTTTAACCTTGAGGTAAATGTCACACCCTCAGTCGAACATTTTCCACTGTATTTCTTTTCATGGTCAAAAATATTGATTGCCATCTAAAAAATGAATTGTTCTTCAAATAACCTTGATTTTGAATACAAAGTCGACTGTAGAAAACACCTGCGGGTGACTCACTCGAAATCCTGCACTTTTGTATTCAATTTTTTTCTGTATCTCGCATCTTTAACGAAAAAGATGGTCAATCAATGCTCAGCTCAGAGTGCTATATGTCCGTTTTTTAAGCCTCCGAGATCATTAAGATAATTTTAAATTGACTGGAGGCATAAGGAATATTCTATCAGTATCATCCGGAGGGTATTTTCCCAAAATTTGGAGTAAAATCCACCGAGATCAATTTTGGATTGGTTTTATGCGTGGTCCATTCTTGGAGATTTAAAATAACTGATAACAAACAGAATGTTTCATTTAAAAAAATTTTAATTGACATCGACTAAATAACATGAAATACATGTTTTATCTTTTTATGCCAAACCAAATAAATACCAATATATTAATAGATGGATGCATTTAGAGGGTGGAATATAATTTTCCCAACCCGCAATTTATCTACCGCTTCCGAGATGTGAACAAATATGAAATACTGTTTTGTTTTATATTTATTATATTATTGAATTAACATGGTACGCTCTCAATATTAATTATCGAAATTTCATTTTAATAAAAACAAGCTTAGATAATATTTTGATTATTTTAAATATATTTTAAAAGCTAGGCAGGAATTTTATTATAAAATTCACGTTTGTGATGTCAGCTAGATAATTCATTTAAAATATTAACTTTCAATACATTAAATTATTAATTTTAGTGCGCCAGCCAGGTGTTTTTTTTTACCAAAACAGGATATATTTTGCTTCTCCTCACAATTGCGTTCCAGTTAGGGTTTGATTTGCAAATATTTACTTTATTGGCCATGAAAGACTAACAAGTAAACCTACCCAAGTAAAACTCACCGAATTGAATTGAACTTGGTATACGAGTAGAAAAAACATTGAAAAATATTGGACAAGCATTTTTTGTAGCGGCCATAACTCACTTTTAAGGGTGAAAACTACCACTTGACGGTGCGATGAAGGGTGATAAGCAAGTAACAGAATAGCTCAAGTCTTCCCCAGGGATGATTTATTTGGTAATGGTTAAGGTCACATCTGAAGGAATTTTTAACGAGAAATCAAATGCTGACCTTGGATTTGACCTTGACAGTGACCTTCATGGTTGTTTGAAGGTAAATATAATTTTTTTAAAATGGAATGTCCCTCTCTCTTAACATGTGTAAGCGATAAATTCATATATATATATATATATATATATATATATATATATATATATATATATATATATATATATAGATATATATATACATGTGTGTGTGTGTGTGTGTGTGTGTGTATTACAATTATTTTAACTTATACAGAACTTTTGTAGATAATTTTTCCATCGTACTTTATTATATAATTTTTTCAAAAAATTACTATGAATCCAAAAAATATGTTACAGCTACTCTCATTAAGTTTTAAAGTTCCTGAATATCAAGTTTAATCGATTACTTCTGGTTGGACGTAAATTACCGCTCTTTCGATTGCAGATATTAAAAAAGACAATTTCCATTTGATAAAATTCATTTGACCTTCAATCATGAAAGTCCTTATCATGGTGAAATCCAAGATCACCTTTTGATTTCTCGATGAAAATTGCTTTAGATGTGACCTTAACCTTTACGAAACAAATCTCTGAGGAAGTATTTAGTTTTTCCGTCACCTGCTGACCACCCTCTTTTACATAGTCAAGGGATAGTTTTTAAGCTTAAAAGTGAGTTATTGCGGCTACAAAAATATACGTGTCTAATATTTTTCAATGTTCTACTCGTCTGCGAAGTTTCAATCAATTCGATGAGCTACACTTGGGTAGATTTACTTTTAAGTAATAATACTAATTTATTGTCTCCGAAAACAAAACGTTTCTGCTTTAAGCTCCCAAATTATTTTTTTCCTGGAGGAAAATAGACACCTTAAATTTGGATACATTATTAGCTTTGATGATCAAGTATCACGTACAATGCCTTATATCGTATGAAAGAAAATATAGGGTGTCCTTAAATACCCCTAATTTCTCGGGAGTATACTGAGGAGGTCAAAATGACTACTTCTTAACGGAGATATAGAACCCTAAAGGGGTACCAAGCGATTTACCTTATCGGCTCTAAGTTTTGAACCTACATGTATAATTTAACGAAATTTTAATATTTTATAGGTGCTATAAAGACTCATTACTACATACTACAGTAGATATTTTATAACTTTTTTGTTTCTATTTGTTGATCGTGTAGTTATTAATTAGTTTTTACTTTTTTGGGTTTCGGTCATATTATTACTTTATAAAAAATTAACACATGTTTTTTTCTGACGTTTCGGTTTATTTTATTGATTAAACAATCTTCAGAGAATTACTGTAAATATGAAAAGGAATATGTAAATTTATGTTATATAAACTGAAAATTTTACTTTCTTACCTAATGTTAACAGGTGGTTCACTTGAATAACTTACATTTAACTATTTTATTACTTTAATACAACATAATTAAAAACTTTTTTTTTAGTATAAATATAAATATAGAAAACTATTATTTTTTTAATGCATTTTTTTTCACATCTGGTTTGTTTTGCTTTTGACACAGTACTACCAAAGGGTTTGAAAGTTTCTGGACCATCTGCAATTTTATTGCCCTATTAGATTGGTATATACATTACTCAGGTCATTTGTGTCCGTTTTGAAATTCATTGTACAGGGTGTTCTTTTAATATAGAGGATTTCTTTAATAGTTCTTTTTTTGTAATTAATTTCTTTGTCTAAAATCTCCACGTTGTTAAAATCGATGTTGTGCATGTTATCTATTGCATGTTTGGCTAAGGCGGTTTTATTATCGTTACTTTGATGCCTAATGCTGTATTTGTGATTTTGTATTCTATTTTTTAAATACTGCTTGGTTTGTCCGACATATGTTTGGTTGCAATCTAAGCAATTGATCTTGTAAATGACATTTGTTTGTTCGTCTTTAGGGATATCAGATTTAAGTTTTCTGTAAAGGTTTTTGAAATTATTCGAAGGTTTTCCAGCTATTTGGATATCATATGGTTTTAGCACTTTTTTAATGGGATTAATAATTTCTGGTATGTACGGCAATGATATGTATTTTTGGGTTGGTTAGACAGCAAAATTTAAAAAAGTTAAAGACACTTTAGCGAAAAACAATTACCCAAAGAAATTGGGTACTAAAAAGCCGAGTAGATAAACTCTACAACAACAATCAACCGACAAAAAGCAATGTTCCACCAACCCAAAAATACATATCATTGCCGTATATACCAGAAATTACTAATCCCATTAAAAAAGTGCTAAAACCATATGATATCCAAATAGCTGAAAAACCTTCGAATAATTTCAAAAACCTTTACACAAAACTTAAACCTGATATCCCTAAAGACGAACAAACAAATGTCATTTACAAGATCAATTGCTTAGATTGCAACCAAACATATGTCGGTCAAACCAAGCAGTATTTAAAAAATAGAATACAAAATCACAAATACAGCATTAGACATCAAAATAACGATAATAAAACCGCCTTAGCCAAACATGCAATAGATAACATGCACAACATCGATTTTAACAACGTGGAGAATTTAGACAAAGAAATTAATTACAAAAAAAGAACTATTAAAGAAATGATCTATATTAAAAGAACACCCTGTACAATGAATTTCAAAACGGACACAAATGACCTGAGTAATGTATATACCAATCTAATAGGGCAATAAAATTGCAGATGGTCCAGAAACTTTCAAACCCTTTGGTAGTACTGTGTCAAAAGCAAAACAAACCAGATGTGAAAAAAAATGCATTAAAAAAATAATAGTTTTCTATATTTATATTTATACTAAAAAAGAAGTTTTTAATTATGTTGTATTAAAGTAATAAAATAGTTAAATGTAAGTTATTCAAGTGAACCACCTGTTAACATTAGGTAAGAAAGTAAAATTTTCAGTTTATATAACATAAATTTACATATTCCTTTTCATATTTACAGTAATTCTCTGAAGATTGTTTAATCAATAAAATAAACCGAAACGTCAGAAAAAAACATGTGTTAATTTTTTATAAAGTAATAATATGACCGAAACCAAAAAAGTAACAACTAATATTTTATTACATCAGAGAAGTCAGAAACGAACTTGCAGCCACACTCGTTGGGCCTACTTTTTAACAGGTGTCATTTTACAGAGCTGAAATCTGATATTTTAAATACTTTTGTCACTCCTCTCAAAAAAAGGTACTCTTAATCTATTTCGATAAAACTGGCAGTTTAACAGGGAAACAGATAAAAGATGATTAGAAAATAAATATTAGAGTTAAGGAATTAATTTTTTACATATTTTATTCATGGTCATTTTTGCTGTGACGTGGCTGTGAGGTCCCTAACAGGAGAGCATGAGACCCTCACAGAGGAACAAATTTTGCAAGATATTACTATTAACCCTTCAAACAGCATAAGAAAGCTCGCAACACAAAACAATGTTACAAACTAAAATCTACATGAAACTCTAACAGAACAGTTGCTTCACTTGTACCACTTTGAAAAACTACACGCTATGTCTCCGGATGATTACCCCGCAAGACTTCAATACTCAACTGGTTTCTACAGCAACATAACCTAAATGTAAAGTTTTCTAACCTTATCTGGTTTACCGATAAGGCCAGTTTACAAGGGGTGGCAAAATAAACTGACACAATTTACATTTTTGGGCTGATGAAAACTCACACGCTATAATTCAAAACACCAACAAAGATTTATTGTAAATGTGTTGGCTGGCATCATCGAAAATAACCTTATAGGTCCATTTGTTTTGGAATGAAGACTCAATGGGAGATGTATTTACCATTTTTGCAGCAAAATTTAAATAATTTTTGGGAAGACGTACCTCGTGATAGAAGAATGGAATTGTGGTACATACAAAATGGTGCTCCGCCTCATTTTAGCCGTATGGTACGTCAACACTTAAAAAACATTTTTGGCCCTAGATCAATAGATCGAGTTGGGCCTGTTATATGACCACCAAGGTTTCCAGACCTAAATCCCTTAGACTTTTACTTCTGGGGATATCTAAGAGAACTAGTTTATTCAACTCCAGTAAATACTAGAGAATAACTACTAGTGAGAATAGCACAGCATTTTAACAAATATATTGAAGTACGTGGAGTCCATATTGAACATTTGCCGAAATAACATTTAAACCTTTTCTCTATTTTTAACCGACTTCTAAAAGAAGGAGGTTCTCAATTCGTCGACTATGTATTTTTTTTTTATGTATGTACACCGATTACTCCGGAACAGCTGCACCGATTTGAATGAATTTTTTTTGCGTTATGTAAAGGAAGTTACTGCGGTGGTCCCATATTTTTTTAGATGAAATTGGTGCAGTAAAATTCAAGATGGCGCTTACAATATGGCGGCCAAAAAAATTAATTTTGTCAGATTTTCCCCAAAATTGGTATGGAGGAATTTTCGGGGTTGTACCCAACGAATCTAAAATTATTTTTAAAAAATTCAAAATGGCGGATCCAATATGGCGGACGAAAAAATTTGATTTAATCCGATTTTCTCCAAAATTGGTATGGGGGAGTCTTAGAGGTTGCACATAACGAATCTGATATTATTTTAAAGAAATTCAATATGGCGGATCCAATATGGCGGACGAAAAAAATCGATTTTCTCCGATTTTCTCCAAAATTGGTTCGGGAGAGTTTTCAGAGTCGCATATGACGAATCTAAAATAATTTTTAAAAAATTCAATATGGCGGATCCAATATGGCGGACGAAAAAAATCGATTTTCTCCGATTTTCTCCAAAATTGGTACGGAGGGGTTTTCGGGGTCGCATATGACGAATCTAAAATAATTTTTAAAAAATTCAATTTGGCGGATTCACTATGGCCGACAAAAAAATCGTTTTTGTCCTATTTTCTTCAAAACGGGGGAGTTTTTGGAGTCGCATATGACGAATCTAAAATAAATTCAATATAGAGGACGAAAAAATTAATTTTGTCCTATTTTCTCCAAAATTGGTATAGGGAAGTTTTCGGAGCCTCACATAAAAAATCTGAAATTATTTTTAAATAACTAATAATTTTAGATAGTGGATTTTCAATGACAGACTAAATAATCGTTTGACCCAATTTGATTGGTATTTGGAAAACTCTAAGAACTAAGGAATTGTTAGTGGTTCATGTTAGGCTGATTTACAACTTTGGATAAAATGGGTACTTTTTTGCCAGTTTGGAGTCATTGCGAGGTACACTGTTCTCGATTAGTACTTAGTTCAAATAATTTATGAATATCAAAATGAATTCTAAAACTAAAAATAGAAAAATAAAATTTTTATAAAAAAATTGAACTGACTTCTAAAAGTGCGCTAAAAAGTGAAAAATAACCATAAAATTTTATATGAAATTGAACTTTTTGAAGTCGGCGCCAAATTATTTGTACACGAAATAAATAACGACTAATATATACAAATTATGGTAAGAAAGCAATTACAAAAAAAGTGTTTTTAATCTGTTTATGCCAATCACATTTTGTCAGGTATTAGTTTGGCGCCGACTTCAAAAAGTTCAATTTCATATAAAAATTTATGGTTATTTTTCACTTTTTAGCGCACTTTTAGAAGTCGGTTCAATTTTTTTATAAAAATTTTATTGCATATTAATAACATTGTAAATTAATTGAGTCATTAACAACCCTTTGAAAGGTCTCTGGACTTGACAAAGCCTGAGCTGGAAATCTTGCAACATGACGTCTTCTCGCCTTCGAAGAGTTAAAAAGTGTTGCCCCATATATTAAAACACATCAGCACCTCCTGCGTATTAATTTTTATCTGTTTGTGTTTAGCTGTAACTTTTGAGTTTTCCGCATAAAAACCGATTTATCTCGAAAACCAGCAGTTTACTCGAAATAAATTGAGATTGCTTTTTTTGAACAGGAATAATCATAATATTTAAAAAATTATTTTCAGCTCTGTAAAATGACACCTGTCAAAGTTTAGGCTCAACGAGTGTGGCTGCAAGTTCATTCCTGACTTCTCGGTTGATCTGAAACATCTACTGTAGTATGATTTAATGAGTCTTTATAGCCTTTATAAAATAGTAAAATTACATTAAATTATACAAGTCGATTCAAAACTTAAAGCCGATAAGGTAAATCGTTTGGTACCCATTTAGGGCTCTGTATATCCTGAAAGGACCCTTATGATTTTTATTTCTACCACAAAGTATGGTTATTTTGACCTTCCCTATATGCTCTCGAGAAATTAGGAGGAACTTGTCGAACTCCTTGTATATGCAAAGAATGAAAATTAAATAAATTGAATTTCCTTATACCGCTATATTTTTTATTTTATGATTAGGTGCTGACAGATAATCAAAAAAAATAGATGTATATTAATATGTGTTTAAAATAATATTGAAATGATCAGCGTGAGCTGTAATGGATTATGTACACTAGGTGAGCGCCTGTAAGTAGACCTCAACTTCCCTTCATAGATGGTGGCGTGTACGTTAGAATTAATGAAACGCTGTTCTTTATAACGTTAAAAAGCATTGCAGTTTATAGTTCTTGACTTGAACTTGACTTAGCGCATAATTTAAAATGTTTATTTAATCAATAGTCGTCCATGTCGGAAAGTGGCAAAAATGCCATTTTTACAATGTTTAACGATTTTCAACTCAAAAACTCTGAGTTAGACAGAAAAATTACAAGATATATTTTTTCCTCAGAATTCACTGAGGAACAAGAAAATATTTTATTTTATTTGACAAAAAAATATTTTTTTAATTAAATTTTTTTTTTGTATATCTAATTATTCCACCATTTTTCGGGAATCCACTCTCGACGTTCGTATTCAGGGGATAAAATACACATAAACTAAGGTGGAACCATATCTCTTCATCGACTACAAAAACCCACTGGGCTCCCCCACTATTTATTTATATGGAATATGCTTGCCAGGTATGGTCTCCTTACTACGGGCAGTATATTCAACAGATTGAAAGAGTGCAAAAGGGATTCATTAGATTTGTGGGTTTCAAAATGGGGATACCAAGTGAAGACATAGTATATGAAGAAATACTTAAGGCCATTAATTTAATACCTCTTAGGGAAAGGAGAACACACATCGATACGCGCACCTTTTATAAAATTTTACATGGATTAATAGATTTTCCCGAATTATTAGCTATGATAGACATAAATGTTCGACAGAGAGTTTTGAGAGAATTGAATCTGTTTGGTGTTCCTTATCACAGAACAAACTATGGCTTATCATCATCTCTTACTCGTTTTTCAATTAAGGCGAATAAATTTGAAAATAATATCGATTTCTTTAATGATACATTGAATTCCTTGAGCTCAAAAATAAAGAATGCACTGTGATATATGTATCTAGTCGTTTTATCTATAGATGGTAACTTGTTTTTAGTGTATGTATTTTATATTTGCCCACCTTCTGTATACCTCTTTATTTTAACTTTTGTGTTTGTATGAGTATATTATATCCTATTTTATCTATATTGTATATCTTCAAGTTTATATATTTTTGTATTTGACTAAGGCTGTATTTTTTTGAGTAAATTATCACTGATCAAAGTGAACAAAGTGAAACTGATAACTTCATGTTTGAATATGCATTTACTTGTCATTGGGTCGAAGTGATCATGATTACTTCAAGTGATAGAAGTGAAACTGATAATGACTCAAAAGAATAGCCTTTAATTATCTTATTATTTGTTCAATGTTTTGTTGTATGTTTCTGTTCATGCGTGTGATACTAGGGATTTATATATTATACTTATGTATTGATTTTTTTCTTTTGTAAATGGCTGGTCCGTCAATAAACATTTATTTATTTATTTATTTATTTTTTGTTCAGTTTATTGAAAGCATGTTCTCGCCAAATTTTAGCACCAAAGTTTGGGGAATTTTGTTCGAAATTATCGAAACATCAAATGTATATTTTTGAACATTTTTACATTTCATAAATTTGTAAATATAACTTAATCGAATAAAATGACTAAACTAAAAATGTTATAGAGCATTTTTAAGTGAATTTTTGAAGATCTTTCGAATGATACCCTACACTGTTAAAAATAACCTTAAATTTAATGCAAATTTAATGTAAATTCTACATTAAGTCTAATGATTTTGTACCTACAATCGTGAATAATTTACATTTACTTTAATCTAAAGTAATTCAGTCCGTTGTACCGTAAATTTGATTAAATGGTATCTTAAACTTCAATAGAATAAATGAAAATATATTTCAATTTTCTACACATTACAATTAATTCACATGTGGCTTAATAATAACGGAATTGGCATTAATTTTCATGGTACATTGAATGAGATGCTAGGAGATGGCACAACTTGTATTGAACTTTTTGTTTAATATAATATACGTTGCTTAAAAGACTCAATTTTCTTATGATGAGGTGTATATGTCTTCCAGTACTGACGGAAACCAATGAGTTCGAAACTGGTCTACAAATGACGGTATACTACCTATGGGAAAAATTTCCACCTTTTCCTGGTAGCAGAACTTTTTGACCTCATGTTAATATCGGTACATTAAATATGTGAAAATATATGTTAAATTCAATGAACACTGCCATATTTAATGTACATAATCACCTTAAAAAATAATGATTAACACTTTAAATTTAATTTATGATTACATTAGATTTAATGGAATAAATTAATTTAGATTAATGTAAATTATTAAATTTAATGCATTACATTAAACTCATTTAATAAACTTATAAAAAATTTGTTTCTAGCACATTTACCTTAAATTTAATGCATTTCTCTTTTACAGTGTACTCGACTGAAAAATACGAATATCACCACTGTCTATAAAATTAGCTGTGGTTGTATTGACTCTTCCGGGATTCTGGATGATGTAAGTTGTTATGTGGGTCCAAGATCCCTTAAGGCTAAAAAGATATTCGAAATTCCGCCTCATTAAACTAAGCATCGAAAGGATATAATAGTTAATGGGATAATGAAACGTCTACTTGATCCAGATTTGGAATACTTCTCTGCATTGTGAATTTTGAATTTTAATGTTTTCGAAATTTTAAATTGTATTAACTCATCATTCATTTATTGTATTATGGTGTGTTGTGTTGTATGGAATACGATTAAAATTTGAAATAAAAATAAAACAATAAATATGTACAAGAAATAATCTAAAAATCTAATAGTTTAAAATATCTAATTTTTACGAATCTAATTTTTGGCAATGCCATAAGACAAATACACTGCTGAAGTGAAAAACAACGGATACGAACTAAAAAATAAGTGTCATAAAATACCGAGTAAAAGACGCATAAAAGCAATATAAATGGAAAAAGTACAACGATCTACGTCTATGAAAATATAAGAAAGGCGTCAATAATACGGCAGCTGGCGCCATGTACGTTTTTCACGCTTATAAAACGTCTCAAAGGGGCTTCCCCAAAATATCATTAGGATGATTGACACACAACACGCTAAATGATGGATATTACCGTAGAAGTTTAAAAAAGATTTTAACAAATAGGTTGCGTGTGTTATAGTCAAAACCTGAAACGGATGAGAGTTATAGGTAAAATCAAAAAATTGTTTTTAATGGTTTAGTTCCACCTCTTTTATTTGATTCTATTATATTATTAGACGTAGATATAATTTAAACTTTTTAAGAAAAGAAAAGGAGCAAAAGAAAAATACACACATTCCTATAATTATTATTATTTTTGAAAAATTTTCATAATGGTTTAATTAGTTAACGTTGCCAGGTGAGAAAACTATATAGGCTGTCTGAAAAAGGTGCCCTTGGAGCTGTAGCTCTTAAACATGGTAATTATATTTCGGAACTGAAACTTGATTATTGTAGTCTTGTTTCTCAACTAGGTACAACAAAATGAGTTGTCCATGAAATTTTTCAGAACAGTTGCTTTATCTTAAAAGAAGTAAATAAATCTGTGTACCGTGTTAAAATAGTTACCTAAATTTATTCTCCTTTTAAGTAGATAAAAGAAGAAATATATACAAACAGTTTTTTTCCTGCAAATACAACTCTCCCCATATGCGTTTTGATCACTTAATGGTCTCGTCAGGGTGTCCGGTAAATACATTCCAATTTCTTGGGAGCATACAGGGGAGATCAAAACAACCCTACTTTGTCATAGAAAAAACATCCAAAAGTACCCCTTAACAGAGATATAGAGCCCTAAACGGGTACTAATTTACCTTATCGGCTCTAAGTTTTGAATCCACTTGTATAATTTATTGTAATTTTATTATTTAATAGAATCCATAAAGACTCATTAAACCATACTACAGTAGATGCTTTATATTATCAGAGAAGTCAGGAACGGACTTGCAGCCACACTCGTTGGGCCTAATTTTTGACAGGTGTCATTTTATAGAGTTGCAAAACTAATTTTTTAAATACTTTGGTCATTCCTTTGGTCATCGTGCTCCTAGTTTATATCGATAAAACTGGCGGTTTTCGAGATAAATCGGTTTTTATGCGGAAAACTGAAAAGCTACTGCTAAACACAAACAGGTGGAAATAAAATCCGCAGGGTGTGCTGATGTGCTTTAATTTATAGGGCAGCGCTGTCTCACTCTTCGAAGGCAAGAACATGTTATGCTGAAATAATTCCAGCTCAGATATTGACAAGTCCAGAAACCTTTCAAAGGGTTGTTTGGGCTCAATTAATTTACAATATTATTAATATGCAAAAATAGTGAAAAGGTTTAAATCTTATTTCGGCAAATGTTCAATATGAGCTCCACGTACGGTAATATATTTTTTAATTCTTTGAATATTTTCCCGTTGCATTATAATATAATTAATAATATTGCGACATTATTATGGACTTTGTTAAAATCCTGTGCTAGCCTCGCTAGTAGCTTTTCTCTAGTATTTACCTGAGTACCACAGCGATTTATCGTATCGCCTCTAAGTTTTAAACCGACCTCTATAATTTAATGAAATTTTAATATTTTATAGCGGCCAGAAAGACTCATTAAACCACACTAGCAGATATTTTAGATTATCAGGGAAGTCAGGAACGGACTTGTAGTCACACTCGTTGGGCTTAATTTTTGAGAGGCGTCATTTTACAGGGCTGAAAACTGATTTTTTAAATATTTGGTCATTCCTCTTCAAAAAAGGCGCTCTTAAGTTCTTTCGATAAAACCGGCGGTTTTCAAAATAAATCAGTTTTATGCGAAAAACTCAAAAGTTACTAATGCTAAAGACAAACAGGTCAAAATAAAATACGCGTGGTATGCTGATGTGTTTTAATTTATGGAGAAGCGGAAGATTTCAAGCTCAGACATTGTCAAGTCCAGAAACCCTTCAACGGGTTGATTGGGGCTCAATTTTTAAATGCAGAAATAGTTAAAACGCTTAAATATTATTTTGGCAAAAGTTCAATATGGGCTTCACGTATTTCAATACATTTTCTTATTCTTCGAATATCTTCTTGCTGCACTGAAAATAATATTCTGGCATTATCACGGACTTCGTTAGGATGCTGTGCTGTTGTCGCTTGTAGTTCTTCTCTAGTATTTACTGATGTTGAATAAAGTAGTTCTTTTGGATGTCCCCACAAGTAAAAGTCTAAGGAATTTAGGTCTGGAGACCTTGGGGGCCATAAAACATGCCCACCTCGACCTATCCATCGAGGGTCAAAAACGTTAGTTAAGTGTTAACGTTTAAAATGAGGAAAACTTACCTCTTAATAGAAGAATGCAAATGTGGTACATGCATGATGGTGCTCCATCTGATAGATCACAAGTAACCCTTTTAGGTCCCATATCTCCATTAAAGGATACCTTATAAAAAAAAATTATACTGCTGGTATTTGTGTATACTATCGAGTTCGACATATACTCACCGGATTCCCTGTATACATATGGGGTGAAGTTTTTAAACTTAACAAAGCTATTTTCGGAAAAAAGGCTTGGAATAATTTAATAAAAAAACTGATGAATTAATAAGGTTTAAGATTTAAAGATATTTAGGACATTTACCCTCTATTCGCATATCTCTTTGTCAACAACTACCCTGAAACTGTTTGTGTCTACTATATTGGTTGCCTAGTTATAGTTTAAAAGGAAAACAAAACATTTAAATCCTCAGCCTGTGTGCCTCTACTGGCTTGCATTATAGAAAGAATATATGACACCAAGGAAATTTCCTGCGGGGATTTCTTTGACCTAAACTAAGGGCTAACAACACTAGTCAACAAATAGAAAAAAAATTGTGTCTGATGCTATAATACCTGTCCATAGGAGTTTAAAGAATCCCGATTGCGAACATTTTTACATAATCTTTATACAGTTCAAACCAATAAAAACATATGATATTTTAAGGATAACAGGATTTGTTTACAAAAATACACATGAAAATATATTTAATGTCAGTCTTTTGTAATAACTTTTTTTGCAAATGTTGACTTTCGTTTATATTGCTGATCGCTCTCTCTCATAAGAAACCAACAATAATCCCCCATCATTGGTGGATCCCATGGGCCTTGGTAGCGTTGCTCCATTGTGAATATATCTTGGTTGAACCTATTTCCTTGCTCGTTACTAACAGCATCCAAATTTTCTTGGGAAAAAATTAAAATGGGAGTGCAGGAAGTGTATTTTAAGAGACATGCGACAGCTTACTTTGCAGTAGTTCTTCTATAAGTTTTTCGTAGTTTCTACTTTTTTGTTTTCTAAAAACTCCGGAACTATTGTTTTAAAAGAACTCCACGCGGCTAATTCAACATCACTTAATTTTTTATCAAATTCTTGATCCCTTAGTATTTTTCTAATTTGTGGTCCAACAAATATTCCTTCGTTAAGCTTAGTATCACTTAGTTTAGGAAAAATTTGTTTAAGGTATTTAAACGCATCTCCTTCTTTATCTAATGCTTTAACGAAATTTTTAATCAATCCCAGTTTAATATGTAATGGAAGTAAAATAATTTTTTTGGAATCAACAATAGGTATATTTTTAGGTTTTTACGCTTGACCTGGAATATATTGATTATTCGGAAGCCATTTTTTTACTTAATAATGGCTGTGCATAGATCTTCTGTCGCAAAGACAAAGAAAACAGTAAATCCACCCTGAAGCCCTAGTAACAGTCCTATGACTTTTAGGTCACCATATTTGCTACTTATACATATCATAGCTTATTGCATTTAGAATAAGTGACATACTTTCGTATATTTCCTTCATGTCAACTGCATGTGCAAGGGAATAGAGAGTCTTTTGTTGTCATTATGGAGTAGAACTGATTTTTAACTTATTTTAGAAGAATCTATAAATAGGTGCCATTCGTCCGGGTTATATGCAAATCCTAATTGTTCCATAACACTATTTGGATTAACACAACACATTTTATCCTGCAGAGTAAAAAACGAGGATAACTCCGGGTTTCGATTCCTAAATATTGTAAATTGGTTCCGGTGTTTCGTAAATTCCATTATTGTAATCTAGGTCCTAATATTTTAGCTGCTCTTTGGTCAAGTGGTGATCCCGAACTAGATCATTTAATTCAGATTGTTTAATTAAATGGGGTGCTGGTGAATATTCTCCATGAACACCCAGTTTTACTTCTGAGGGAATATCCGGATATTCAATATTATGTTTGCTCTTTCTTGAAAAACTAGACACTTTTGTCATGCAAAAGTCTTTAAAATGATTTATTGGTTCTTTGTAAATCATTGGAATTGCAAAATACATAGAAGAGCCTTTACTATTTAACCAGTTACTTAGATTTGCTGCACAGCTTTGGCAAAATTATAATGAGCTACTTTGATCATTTTGTTAATTGTTCTTTTCTGCGATTTAAGGGTAAACTGACCACATATGTAGCAAAAACTATCCGCGGGGTCAACACAGCCACGTTTCTGTACTTTAGACATTTTTGTACTGTCACCTAAGCCAGTTCAGATGTGTGATACTACGTTTACAGGGGGTCAAATAACTTTTTTCAACACAGAGAGAACACTAATAATGGGCTCTTACTACTGGTTTTTTTACACACTTCGCTTCTCTATCTAATACTGACCACTACTCGTGCTAAACCAATACTGAGGACTGCCGGTCAGCTACTTTTATAGCCATTCCATACTTCTGGTATTTTCTAGAAACATCGGGTAACGGAAGTTCGAAAAGCGACGGCGTACGTCTCATATACAGGGGCCATTTGTACCTAGATTCAGCTACGGAGCACAGTGAAATTTGGAATTATAACGGTTTAAATGAGTACTTTCGTTACTTTTAGCCCTAGGGGTTTGAGACTATTCGTTGACTATTCGTCCCTGAACACCGCACGTGGTGCTGCCAAAGTGTGCACAATTTCCCTAACTTATGGAAAACGTAAATTTCACAACGTCGTGCGCCGGTATATTACAAATTACTTTGTAAAATGATTAGATTAGGATACTCATTCATTGGTAAAAAATGTATAATTCTAAAATTTTACGCGTTAGGGAGTTTTTACCATAATTTTCGCATTTAGCGACCAAAAATTAACTAAAAACTGCCTGTTACATTATAGTCGCAAATTGGCTATAAAGTAGTGTAATTAAAGGTAAAAAAGTTAAGACACTTTTTGCTTATAATTGAAAGGTATAAGACGAGGTTGTTTCGAAAATAAACGGAAATCATCTTGTAGGTTTTTTAAAACGCTTCAAAACAAACTTTTGCACAAGTAGATTGGATTATTAGTTGCTGAAAAAGTCTGAAGAAAAGGTAAAAAAAAACAATTGTTTAATAAACAATAACTTTTGCAAAAATAAACCTACGATTTAGATATTGCGTAAAAACGTGGGTCATGGAGTACCTAAAAGTGGCAGAAATTTCAAACTCATACTTTAAATAGTTTTCGTAAAATTTCAATTTTTTATTCCAGACTTTTTGCAACGAAATGATGCACAAAATAATTAACTGCCCATAATTCGGGAGAGCTCTCGTCGAAGAAGGAGAGTTTCTGGAATCTGTTAAAAATCAAATATTTAGCGGAAATTTTGCTACGCTTAAATTTTAACTACGCTTAACATTTTTTACAAGAAATTCCATTCTAATTAAAAAGCGGAAAATCAGTATTATAAACTCAGTGATGTGGAATGAAAAGCTTGATGATGATGTAAGCGTTTTATGCAAAAAATTTCTTTGTTAAATGATTAATTAAGGACTTCATTTCGTTATTTAATTTTTTCATAGAAGCAGTTTTAAAACATAACAGATATTAAATATTTTCCTGTATATTTTTCTCTCGTGAGAATTTCCTTATTTTTCGTACATTCTATGTTAGTCCAAGCCATAGGTAAATATAACGACGTAAATTCCGACAAGCGTGAGACCTAATCAAGGGTGTAGTGGCCAATGCAAGAACAGATCCTACATAAAATGTAACAGCAAAAAATTGGTTGGAGCCACGAGAGGGTGGTCAAAGTTGGCTGAAATAGGTTTTTTCAATCTAAAAGCAAAGTAGAGATTTTAAAAATCTACAATTTGAGCTTTTGTGTGATCGTTTATATTAATTTGTTATTGCGAAAAACCAACAAAACCTCAAAATCGGCAATTTGATTCATATCAATTTTTTATGTCAAAATTACTCTTTTTGCACTTTTTTTTGAACAAAATTATATTTTATAATAGTAAATCGGATAATTTGGTGCTGAAATATTTCGAATTGTTTATCCCAAGAAACAAAGCGTTGATTGCTATAATTTTTTTTTGAGTAAATACTTTGACCTTCACAAAGATCTCTTCTCGAAGGGTAAAATTTTCATATCTTATTAGGGCAAATAAAAAATTAATTTCTAACCCCTTAAATATCGCTCTAAAAAACGAGGTGTTTTTTATTAAAAAATAGAATTGATGCCTCTCCCTTAAATGTTAGATATTTATAATTTAAAAATTCGAATAGCTGAGTTCAAGACGAAGGTTTTGATAAAAAAGAAAACTTTTTTAGTCCAATAGGAGCCGAGTTAGGATTTTTCTTAACTCGCAATGTCTTTGTTTATAATAATTAAGAAACAAATTCAACAGCGTTTGATACTTAGAGAGTTATATTTTCAAAATCCATATTCAGACTTTACAAAGTGTAGTTTTTGTTAGTTAAAAATCATACGTAAAATAGAGCGGCCGACCGCAGTGGTGGGGCAATCCGCCGCCGAGTAATCGCGAGCTCGAGAAAACTGAACTCGCAGCTTCAAATCAGTGGAGATTCAAAAATTTCGATGTTTTTTTTTTGTGGAGTAGCTCGAAAAATTATGAATATTGACGCAATTAATATTTACGAATAAGCTATTGTTCATGTGTTATTTCGAGTACTTAAAAAATTTGAAATCTGTGGACAATTTGCTATACCTAGAAATTAATTATGGAAATTTTGTCCTATTGAAAGACGAAAAGTGCAAATTTTTAATTAACAAATTAATTTCATCTATTTATTCATTTATTTGTCATGCAAGTATAAAATAATTATTTAGCAAATTTTCAGTAATGTAAGCCATTTATCTAATATTCCGTTTTTAGCTTCCGGAACACTTTATTCTTTTTCATTGTTATCAAAAATGCTACTTAAAATATTATCATTTCGAGGCTCGTTTGCGACAATTTATTGGAAAGCTGGGTCTTAGATATTGACAGGAAGTTGATTTTACCTTCAAGAACATCAGGAAATTATGCTTCTCTCACTAATTATATTAATCGGTTGAGTATTGTATCATTTATGTGAAAAGTCCTTGTAAATAAAATTCCAAAAAAGTTGGTAAAAGTCAAAAAAACTGTAAATTTCACCCCAACTATAACAAAATTTAGAAAGGTTTGGTAAAAATTGAAATAAATGATAATTTTACCCCGTTCCTATTTTTCACCCTTTGGAGATGTCATATCAATAAAATAACCACAGAAATCGATTGAGCGACTCAAAAAATTTCTATACACAAAATATTCTATGATACCGTACATTATTCGAGGCTACCAGTTGTGGCACAAACAGTGAATAAAACCGTATCACTCAACCAGTTAAAATTTTTTTATTTTACTTACAATGTACGAAAATCTGTTGTACATCGACCTTGTTGAAAATAGTTTTTTTTTAATAAAGTAACATCAAAATTATTTTTATCTAAGAGCACAACTACCTCAACGTAAAATTACGTCTAATCAGGTCGGAGACTATGACACTTGACAAAGCCAAGCATAGCTATACGGCTGGGAAGTCCAAGAGGCCGTCTATTCGTTCTTTCAATCTTTTTTTCACGTCTTCTTCCTCTTCTCCATCTACAACTGTTTTCTACGTATACTTTGTGAAATCTGATCATGAATTTTGAAAATATAACTCTCCAAGTATCAAATGCCGTTGTCTATGTATCTTAATTGTTATAAACAGAAGGACAGCGAATTTTGAAAAAAAATTTCTAACTCGTCTCATATTGGTCCAAAAACAATTTTTTTTCTAAATCTTCATCTTTAAATCAATTATTCGAATTTTTAAATTATAAAAATCCAACATGTAGGGAGGAGGCTCCAGCTCCATTTTTTTATGGAAAAAAACACCACATTTCTAAAGGGGTATTTAAAGGGTTGAAAGTTAATTTCTTCATTTACCCATACAAGATTTGAAAACTTAGGCCTTCACGAAGAGACTGAGCATTTGTGGAGGTCAAAATGTTTACCAAAAAAAAAGTTATAGCAATACACATTTTACGTCTTGAGGTAAAAAAATAGCAATATTTCAGCAAAAAATTATTGGATTTACTATTATAAAATATCATTTTGTTCAGAAGGACGAGAGCTTCCCTCCAAAAGCATAAAATTTTAAAAAAGTTAGTTTTGCAATAAATAATTGATATGCAAGAAATGACCGATTTTGAGGGCTTTTTGGCCTTTTGCAATAACAAATTGATGAAAATAATCACAAAAAGCCTCAAATTATAGATTTTTAAAATCTCTACAACTTTTATTTCAAACTTCTTGTTCAAAATGCGTTCCTTGGCTTGTAGATTCAAAAAACTTGTTTTAGCCAACTTTGACTCCCCCTCTTGGCTCAAACTGATTTTTTGCTGTTATATTTTATGTAGGGTTTGTTATGACATTGACCTCAATGCCCCTGGATAGGTCTCTTCCATCTTGGAATTTACGTCAAAAACAGTACTAATTCTTACCTAAGGCTTAGACTATGTATTTATCTTCTTAATGTAAATGCTTTTTCAATTATATTCGTAAATAAAATTTTTATAAAAAAATTTAACCGACTTCCAAAAAACTGTGCGCGAAAAAAGTTTTTTACATGAAATTGAAATTTTTGAAGACGGCGAAAAATTAATACCTGACAAAATATGATTGACATAAAAATAGTGAGGAATACTTTATTTGTAATTGCTTTCTTACCATAGCTTCTATATATCTCGTTATACTAATTATTTGTTTCATTTAATAATAATTTGGCGTCCATTTCAAAAAATTCATTGTAATGTAAAAATTTATATTGTTATTATTTGATTTTTAGTTTCAAATTGAATTGAGTTTCTAAGTTCGTAAAAAAGTACCCAAATTGTAGACCACACTAAACTGTACAACAAAAAATTCTTTGATTCTGAAAATTCTCCAAATATCAGTTTTGAGTGAAATTGAACCAAACAATTTTTCAGTCTGCTATAGTAAATCCGCTATCTTGAATTTTAAGAAATTAATTTTAGATTCGTAACGCGTGAAAAACCTTTTGGTTAAAAAACTTCAATCCGTCAATTTAATTTTTCATATCGATGTACAATTAACGATTTTGTGACAGAATTAAGTAAATTTATATATTAGTAAAAAAAAATCTTTTCACCTTTATAAAAAGATAAAGTGAGTCCACTGAAAAAGTGATATACAGGGTATCCGAGAAAATGTGAGAAATCTCCCGGATATAAAAAACACGTATAAGGAATACTGCAAGTTAATATAAACTTTTTTCGTATAGGCCTCCTCTTCGGAGATATGGGCTCCCAAAGAGCAGCAATGGAATCAAATTTTTTATACATAATTATTGAACCACCATGTATATTTCAATTTTTCTTAATATGATGTATATCAGGTAAGACCTTCTAAATTACTATCCAAGAAAGTATTGTGAATTACTCACAGCTGCCGGGACGGACTAGCTGTAACACTCATGACCACATTTTTTTATGCCCTGTATGATAAGAACTTTGGACAACGTTTTTTATATGGCTTTAACTACTGACTAAAAATTAAGTACTCTTCATTCATGTCGCTAATCCTAACCGTTTTCGAAAAAACGTTATTTTATTTACACCATTAGTCCCCAGCTTTTGTCGGATTGAATATTACAAAGAGAAATTTTCCCGTCACCATAGTTTCAATAAAAAGTTAAACTAACTGCTTAGTTAAAAACTTCATAAGAGGGTTTAACATGGACTCCGTGAAGTCTGATACACTCGCGAAAAGAACGAATTGAGGTCTGCTATACTCTCCACATTGACTCAGCATTATTCCTTATTTGACACAATAAAACCTGATTCTCCGTAGAAGTTCCTCCCTATTATCGACCTGAGTGGAATACACCAAGGTTTTGAGGTATCCCCACAGGTAAAAATCTAACGGCGTTAGGTCGGGAGATCGAAAAGGCGAGGCAATAGGTACTCATCTACCTATCCAACGGTTTTAATAGACGTTATTCAGGTGCTCCCGCATAGCAACACTGAAATGAGGTGGTGCTCCATCGTGTTGTAGTAAATGTTTCGGCAGGTTTCAAGTGGTAAGCGCTCTACTAAATGGTAAAAAGCGTTCTGGAAGAACTCCAAATAAAATTCTCCATTGAGTCGTGCCGGCAATACGAATGGTCCAATCAAAAAATAACCACTAATTCCTGCCGGGACATTAACTCATGGGAACTGATGTTGGTAATGCGAAATAACAGTTGCATGAGGATGTTCATCAGCCCATACATGGGAGTTGTGTAAATTTATGATACCATTCCTGGTAAATGCTGCTTCATCTGTGAAGAGAATAGTGCAAATGAAGTTTATATTATTTCGTTGTATATTTAATAGCCAGTTTGCAAACGGCATTCATACTAAAGCGGAAAACTCTAATTTTAGATCGAATTATTTCGGTTGAATTTTGAACATTTCATAGGAATAAAGATGTATCTTTTATCGAAATACACCAAATACATGAAGTGAATAAAATGACGTTCTAAGCGACATGAATAAAAAATGCTTAATTTTTAGTTAACAGTAAAGGGTAAATAAATACGTTGTCCCAATTTCTTATCATACAGGGGTAAAAAATTGGGGTTATGAGTGTCACAGTTAGTCCGTCCATGCAGCTGTGAGTAATTCTTTCACTTTTTTGGTTAGTAATTTGAAAGAACTTACCTGGTATATATCATATTAAAAAAAAATTAAATATACTTCGTGATTCAATAATTATGTGTAAAAAACTTAATTCAATTGCAGCTCTTTGGGAGTTCATATCTCCGAAGAGGAGGCCTATACGAAAAAAGTTTATATGAACTTCTATTTTTCCTTTCACACATTTTCCCAAACACCCTGTATATTAATTCTTTTTTGTAAATTTTATAATATGGAAGTAATTTTTTTAATAATAATTTTAAAAAAATCATTTTTAGCTATCAATTTTGGGATTAATTATCACCCTGTAGAAATGCATTCACTTCGTAAAAAATACGCGTTGGAAATTTTTTGGTATACTCTCGATATATTATAAAAATAATAAATCGGATGCGGACCTTTGAAAACGTCGCCTTATTGCTTTTATTTTGCACAATAATAAAATTTATTATATATTCTTGCTTCTCATCGATTTTTGTAGACTATTCTTTTGCATTTATTATAAAAAGTAGAACAATCTAGACCAAAATAAACATAATTTAAATTAATACAAAAAATCCTGTAGGCGCTTATATTTCTCAATATGAAATAAACACAGAAATAAAGCTTTTAACATGACAAACGTAATATATCATTTATAATCTTGTTAAGCCCGCTAAAACCCATTAATAATACCAATTTATTTGTTTTGGTTTAATGATAAAAAATACACAAAAATTTACCTCCAGCATTAATTAGAAAACCATTTGATTTATGGAGTTTTTTTTTGTTGCAATTAGAAAGGAAAAATAAAAGTTAAATACAAGTCAAATAGGAAAAAAACAGTTTGTTTAATTTTATCATCCTGGTTGTATATATATTGTAGTTCTTTGCTAAATAAATTATTTTGTTTTAATAAACTGATCACGTTGGTGTTGAACACGAATTATGTTGGGGTTTTTGGTAGTAGTTATTGGCATTGTAGGTTTTTTCTGAAATTTCGTTGCTTGTTTGTCTATCTTTGATTTAATTGAAAATATATGTCTGCAAAAATTTATCACCAAAGATAACATTTTTGTCAGAAAGTATATTGTAATATTGGAGATTAAGGCTTAAATATTTTTTATATTAGGATACTTAACTTAATCATACCAATTTCCATTGAAAGAATTTACCAAGAACTCTCGTATATAGAATTTTAGCGATCTTTAAATACTATTCTTGGAAAATAGGGATGTTGACTATATTCAAATAAAAATATAATTTCACCGCAAGAAGGTAGTTTAGACCAGGGCTTATCTGTTTTTAGGTGGATGTGAAATGGAACATGGAGATTTTTGCATGAGAGGCTTCAGAATAACCTGAATAACGATAATTTTGATATGAGTCATTTGAAAAAGTTGGGACATATAGTTTTTATTAATAAAAATATAAAATTAACGAAAAAAATCTTTTTTTTTTTTAACTTTTCACTCGTGTAACTTTGAAGATATTCATTCTAGAGGAAAGTTGAAGTGGAAAAAAAGTTTCATAATTAAATTTGAAATAAGATAAGGTTGGTCAGAAATCTCAAAATGTATTTTCCTTATTGCAAAATAGTAATTATTAAGAAAAAAATGTAAAAAATCCGTTTTTAATCAATTTTTTTCGACCATTTAAATTTCTCTGAGGACCTTCATATTAGAGCAAAGAAAACTTTATGCCATTATAAAATAACACGCTAAAATTCGTTAGGATCGAATCGATAGTTCTTGCATAATAATTTTGCATTCCGATTTCGTTTACAAAAATTGGCCACTTTTCAAGTTTGTCTGAATCCAAAATATCACGTTAACTTATTAAATTTATTTTCGACTTATAGTAGGGAACCCAACTTTTTCAACGCTTTTTTCAGAATCAAAATCGGATGATTTGGACGCCCTCAGGAATTATTTAAAGACATTGTTGATATTTTTGGTTATATACAAATAGATTTTCTCGGCGGATTTTCATTGGATTTTTTTTGTAATACATAGTTTGAAAGTACTTGGAAAGACGCTTGTTCTCATAAAAAAATTTAAATCCGTCAATTGGTTTCCGAGATACAAACTCTCAAAGTTGACAGCTTGTTACGGTGAATCTATAAACAATGCAGACCTGATTCTTAAACCAAAAACTTTGTCTGCCGAGTTCTTTTTTCATACAAATATTTAAATGTTTATGTTGTTGGGAACTTAAATAAAAAATGAAAAGAATGTAGCCCACACGAGTGAAGATAAAAAAACAGAGGGGTGGGGAGCTCTAATTTTATAATTGAATTCGAATATTCAAAATACATATCTGAAAAGAAATTTCATTTTCTCGGCTTCTAACGGCGCGATTTTGATCATTTTTTTAAACCGATGTACCGCGAATAATGGAGCTCAAATATTATAATGCCATGTGCCCATGATGAATTCATTTTGTTATAAACAAATGACGTTATTTGTGCATCACATTTCCAGCATTCTGTACCCTATAGTATTGGACTTTCCAAACGAATCTTTGTTTATTAATATAATTAAGCATACTAAAACGATATATAGTTACTTTAGTTATCAAAATTGTTTAAACAAACAGAAAAAAAAAATTTGGTTTTAAATTATTTGAAAAAGAAAATGATCAAAATCGCGTTATTAGAAGCCGAGAAATTGAAATTTTTTTCAGATATGTATTTTGAATATTCGAATTCAATTTTAAAATGAGAGCTCCCCACCCCTCTTTTTTTCATTGTTCACGCGCGTGGGCGATATTCTTTTCATTTTTTATTGAAGTGTCCGATAACATAAACATTTAAATATTTTTATCAAAAAATAACTCGGCAAGATAAAGGCTGTCAATTTTGACAGTTTGTATCCCGAAAACTAATTAACAGATTTCAAATTTTTTTTCACGAAAAGAAGTGTCTTTTCAAGTACTTTCAAACCATGTATTGCGAAAGTAAATCCAATGAAAATCCGCCGATAATTTATTTGTTTATAAGCAAAAATATAAACAATGTCTTTAAACAATTCCTGAGGGCGTCCAAATCATCTGATTTTGATTCTGAAAAAAGCGTTGGAAAACTTCAGTTCCCTGCTATATGCCGAAAATAAATTTAAATACTTTAACCTGATATTTTGGACTCAGACAAACTTGAAAAATGGTCAATTTTTGTAAACGAAATCGGATTGCAGAATTATTGTGCAAAAACTATAGATTCGATCCTAACGAATTTTGGTGTGTTATTTTATCATGGTATAAAGTTTTTTTTGTTCTATGAAGGTCCTCAGAGAAATTTAAATGGTCGAAAAAAATTGATTAAAAAACTGTTTTTACCTTTTTTTTTAATTATTGCTATTTTGCAATAAGGGAAATATATTTTGAGATTTCCTACTAATTCTATCTTTTGGGAAATTTAATTGCGAAACTTTTTTTCCTTTTCAACTTTCCTCTAGAATGAATAGTTTCAAAGTTACACGAGAGAAAATTTGAAAAAAAAAACATTCTTTTTTCGTTAATTTTATATTTTTATTAATAAAAGCAAAGTTGCCCAACTTTTTGAATTAACGAATATCAAATTTACCGTTATTTAGGTTATTCTGAAGGCTCTTAGGCAAAAATTCCCATGTTCTATTCCACATCCACGAAACCCCGATATTTTATAGATAAGTCCTGGTCTAAGTTTCTATAATAGAAATTCTAAGAAACTCAATATTTTTCTTTATTTTTAAATCACTCTCTACTCACGTGACAATGAGCACCAAACAAAGTGCATGACGTCTCTTTTTCACAAACATCATCGCTGTCAAAAGCTATGTTGTTGGGTTAATTTTATTTTATAGCTATTTCCATGCAATTTCTTCAAAATTTGCTTACTAATCCCTTTGAAAACAATTCTAAAAAGTTTTCTCACGATGCAAAGTAGATTTATTAAGGATAATAGAAAAACAATTGCGGAAAATTGATTGTTTTATGGTGGTCAATCTCTTCTCAACAAACAGTAACTTCTGCTCTGCTGGATTTAGAAATGTGAAGACCTCCAAGTAAGTAATGTATCAGGAATTATTATTTTTACAACCGATAATGAACACGTAAAAATGATCATAAGGATTTATAAGCTTTAAAGATTTAACTGAATAATTTTGAGGTTATGTTTTGTCTTTTATTAAACAAATTGTAGTCTGGGTGTTTTTACTTCTAAATTTGTGATTTATGGATACTTGTCTGTTGTTATTGATATACACATTACTGGTTGAAGTATACCTGAAAAGAAAAGTTTGCTTTATGAGTATCTCGCAGTTTATTGTAAATGTAAGTTCTTAAATCACCAATTTTATACAATATTTCTACTATTTTGCACTGTTTTTTTTTCTTTCTAAATAAAATGTAATATTTATAATCAACTGATATAAGTATATTGTTCACCTGCGCTTGTACCTGGTTGTGCCTCAGCAATGGAAATATATTTCTTTCACATTCCGTTATTGTTTTCAATATTTGCCTTTTGACTGCTAATGGTCAAATTGCTACGTTTCCTGTTCGTCTTTTTCTGTCGGTTTGACTTGAAAAATAGCAACTTTTATTATAAGAAATATAAACAAATATCAGAACTTACGTCAAAATGGTCTTCACTAAAATATATTTCAAATTGTATAGGCATAAGTCTGAATCCCTGTGGGCTAGCGGAAGTTATATTTTCCTATTATTTTCCGAATGTGGAACGTGAATAAATAACTGTTCAGGTATTTCAGTGGTCATACTTGCACACTGAGGCACCGTACAACACTTATAAAATTTCGGTCTCATCTTTGATTAAAAAATTACGAAAAAACTTTATATCACATTATCAGTTTATCGGTGTTTGTGAACAAGTGACGTCACAGCCGGCTATATTACTTACTCACGTATGGTTTTAAACCCTTTCCCAAAAATAGTCAACATCCCCTATTAAAGACGAACAGTATAATTTTAGATTTACATCAAAAACAAAATTTAAAATATATAGCCGGATTCATTAACGTGGTTTAAATTTAAAACTGCCCTTAACTGACAGCAAAGGGCTTAAAAGGACAAAAGCAACAATAAGTCAAGCAAGTTTTAAACCCTAAAAAGACACAATAAAAAAATCATCTTGGTTTACTATTGAACCGACAAAAATGGAAGACTTTTTTTTTCGATATATAACTATTTCTATGGCATATTGCAAAGCTTTATCGTAAGGTTCTTATCCTTAATATCCCTATATAAGCACTTATTTGTTGACTTATGTAATATAAATTATGACAATATCATAAGCAAAACAAAACTAGCCGACTATAAAATTTAAATTTCATCGGATTTAAATGTTAAATCTTCTTCGTGAATCTGGCTGATAAATAATGAAACATGTGAGTAGTGTATAATCAAACTTCTTAGAAGTACGGGAACAAACTCGTTGCAATCTCATACCTTTATATCAAGAGCCGCCACACGATCTGCATTCCTTATAACGAAAGCGGTGATTACAACCGATAGTTCGCGAACCACAATGAGTCGCTTTGGATTTTTTGGGGGTTGCCAGTTGTCAATTTTAAAAACCAAAATTTAATTTAAAATTTAAAGGCACGTGATGTTAATAATTTGTTTATGTTTAGCAATACGCGAGATAAGCGACATGATAAGGAAACGACAAGCGCACACCCCTCTTCTCATGCCTGGTGAAATCTGACTGGGGCATGCTAGGCAAGTAGTTCGTAGCAATGGCAAACTTGTGTTGCCTCTTGAAGAAAGGTGTAAGAGACAGAAGTTTAAAGATAGTCACTTTGATGTTCTGTCGAGCTAAGGATATTCCAGAAAGTACTGCGAACTGATATATGGATAAGCAACAAATATTGCCTTTGTGACGACCTATTCCACGTTTCTTCTTCCAATGGTAAATCTATAATCTAAGTATTAAATGGGGAATAATGGTTAGTCGAGTCGAAATATGAATTTATTGCATGTCTATGTGTAAGATTTACTATTCTTCACATAGACTTCACCAGGGTAATTTTCAACAGTTGATAAATTTAAATGGTTCCGCAGAACTAGATACCAAAAGTATGAAGCTCTGTGGGGTTATCGGGTCCTAGGCGGCGTGGTCTTCTGTACTTCCTACCAACTTTCGGACGGTTCGCGCAATTGCAAGGAGAACTGCTTTCTGCATCGGTTTATACAGATGCTCACTAAAGCCCAGTCCCTTGATGTTCTGCAGGAGGTTCTTTGATATGACTCCAGTTGTGGATAGTTTTATGAGAATCGTTTGGACGCTGTTCATGGTCCACTGTCTACGGATTTGCACCTCCAGATCTCTGTATTTGGCGATAATAGTTTTATCACTATTATTATAATTTACAAGCCAAACAGCTACGTACTCCCTCCAGGGATTATTCAGTCATACCAGGCATAAAAAGATACCAAAAGTATGAAGCTCTGTTGGAACCCTTTCCATGTTATCGGGTCCTAGGTGACATGGTCTGCTGTATTTCCTACGAACTTTCGGACGGTTCGCGCTGTTGCTAGGAGAAATGCTTTCTGCATCGGCTTATACAGGTACTCACTAAGGCCCAGTCCCTTGATGTTCTGCAGGAGATTCTTTGGTATCACTCCAGTTGTTGACAGTATTATGGGAATCGTTTGGACGCTGTTCATTACCCATTGTCTTCGGATTTGCACCTCCAAATCTCTGTATTTGGCGATCTTCTCGTTGTATTTTGGCCTTAGGTTGTTGTTGTTAGGTACGGCAATGTCGATTAGTGTAGTTCGCCTAGAAATTTTATCTATTAGTATAATGTCTGGTCTATTATGAGCTACTGTTTGATCCGTCAGAACCGTTCTGTCCCAATATAACTTGAACTGGTTGTTCTTTCTCAAGAATAAGCTCCGGATTGTACTTGCAATAAGGCACTTTTCCTACCTGTAATAAGTTTAACTTTTGTGCTAACTCTTGGTCATTTTCTATTGAGGGATCTCTAATGATGAACTTCCGATAATTCTTCATCGGAATAACCTGGTCTTGGATAGCTAACAAGAAGCCCTCCGTTTCCGGAAACATTTGTCCTGAAATCAACCAGTAGTTCGACGCTGAGTTGTCGACATTGTCCTGATTGACCTCATTTGGATGCCGTCCATGAAGTGGCTTATGAAGCCAGGTTTGTAACTTCTCTTGGTCTGTTTGGTGGTGGGAAGTAATATCTTGTTCCCTCTACTATAGCGGCGTTGAAACGTCTGCCTCGCATATTGCTCGATGTAGTGTGGAAGAGTCTAGTAACCTGTGGAAATATGAACGTAAGTTTATTATTTGTTGGTCGAGCTGCTTATCAATATCTACCAATCCTCTTCCTCCTTGGTGTCTTGGAAGCATTGTACGTTCAATAGCACTCCGAGGGTGATGTTGTTGTGCTTTTGTTAGGAGAGTCCTTATTTTTCTTTGCAGGTTTTGGATGTCCGTCCTGCTCCACTTTACAATTCCAAAAGAGTAGCTCAGCGCAGAGCAAGTATACGTGTTGAGCGCCTTAAACAAATTTCTAGTATTTAAATTAGATCGTAATACCCGCCTTACCCTCCTGATAAATTCGGCTGTCAATTCGGCCTTCATAGTGCCATGGTCAATTCTTTTAGCCTGTTTCATACCGAGATATTTGTATGTTTGGTCTGCTTTCATTGCAGCTATAGTTTCACCGTTCTGCATTTCAAAAGCCCCCGGTTGTATCTTCTCTTTAACGATGTTCAAAATACGGCACTTGTCAAGTCCAAATTGCATTTCGATATCCCCGGAGAACTCCTCTACAATTTTAAATATTTGTTCCAGCTGGTTTTTGGTAGCATCAGTTTAAGATCATCCATGTATAGAAGATGATTCACTCTGACTACCTCTTCGTTGTTATTTCTAACACTAAAGCCGTATCTGGTTGTTCAAACGGGGTGATAGTGGGTTCATTGCAAGGCAAAACCACAATGGGCTAAGTGAAGCGCCTTGAAATATTCCTCTTCGTATCGGAATGGTGACATGATGCCTTCTAGAAAGGAAACAAAATTATTATCGACTCTATACATTCTCAATATAGTTTTGAGCCACTCATGTGGCACCGAGGCGAAGGCCTTCTTATAATCCACGTAGGCAGCAAAGAGGTTTCTTCGGTTGGCACAGGCTTGGTTACATATGACAGAGTCAACAATCAATTGTTCCTTGCATCCCATTGCTCCCCTCGTGCATCATTTCTGTTGAGTTGCAATGATGTTATTTTGCTCACAATGTGCATAGATGCGTTGGGTCAAGCAGGAGGTGATCACCTTTTACAGTGTGGGTAGGCAGGTGATCGGCCTATACTTAGCTGGATCATGTGTGTTATGTTGGTTCTTTGGTATTAGGTATGTAATACCTTCGGTCAAGAACAATGGCATTTTTGCTGGGTTAAGAAAAACATCATTAATAAGATTAGCCAGCTGATGGTTAATACACCAGAACTTTTTAAGCCAGTAGTTCTGGATCTCGTCGAGACCTGCGTTATGGGATTCCTTGATTATTCTTGAAATTTCCTAGGTGGTAAATGGCTCAAACTGCATCTGGCTGTAATCTTGGCAGATTTGGTGTTCTTCATTGATCCAGCTAGCTGCGATGTTACAATCGGCTGGTGTGGAAGGTTGGTTTCCCCAGAACTCTTCTACCTGCTCTCTATTGGGATAGCTATTATCTGCTATATTAGGTGGAGAGTTTAGCTTACGGTAGAAAGTCTTTTCTGATCGTTGGAAGAGCGCATTGTCTCGTTTTCGGTTATTGCTGGCCTTGTACCTCTTTAGCCGTCCTTCAATAACAGAGAGCTTCTGTTTCAGCGAATCAAGGCATTGCTAAGCAGTAACCTTCGCTGGATCTTGTTGCGAATGATATCGGACACGATTCATTATTATTATTATTGTTTACCGCAAATGCAGGTTATATGGTGAGATTCCCACCAGCATGAAAACTCTGGCCGCCTCACGTGTTTGTTTTCGCCGAGGATAAGGGGATGAGCCATGCTATTAAATTTTAGAATTTTCTTTTAAACTTTTTAAAATTAGGAAAAATTTGTTTAGTACGAATTTTGAAACTGAGCTATGTTCTAGGAAACGAAAATTATTTATTATCTTAAGAGAATTGCCACTTGGAAATGTTAATTATTATACGCTCAGTTATGACCAAGATTCTTCTATCCACTTAATTTTACTTATTTGTTTTATATTATCCATAATTAACTATTATTATTAATTATTAACGCAAATTATTCTATCTTCTATAACTTATTTATAACTATTTTTCCTTATTTTACCTTAAATAATAAAATCCAAGTTTTAATGCTCTAAATCTATTTCTTGTATTTCAGTGTGAATTTTCACTTATCTTCCAAAGATTATGGAATTCGTAAACCCTGAATGAAATCAGAAGTATTATCGATTTTTACGAGAAGTGATGAGCTTTTATTAACTTTAGAATTTATATTAAGATTAATTTATATATATATATATATATATATATATATATATATATATATATATATATATATATATATATTATTAATCTTCGTGATGAATTTAGCCAACTCCTTCTGTTCTGGAAGTTCTCTCCTGTCTTATATATTATCTGCGTTGATCCAAGAGTACGGCTGGTAATGGAAAAATTTGGAAAACAACAGCTGATATAATTTTGGTCTTTGTAAAGTTAAATTTTGATCAGGTCCTATTACGAATTTTCAAACATGGGAAATTTAGTGGTAGGAGCAACTACTTCTATGAAACCAGACTAAAATTAGAAGATCCGTCAGAACTGTTGATAAGACCAACAATTTGACGACACAAAAATCTCTAAGGCAAGATGGAAGATTCTTGAATATCAGCTGAACCATGATTTGAGTTACTCAATGCATTGGCAATATAACAACGATTTTTCTACTTAAGAGTCGACTTTTTGTCACGTATTTATAATGATCTGGAAACTACACCATAAAATTAAGTATTGTTACTGATGATTTTTCGCCGAAAATTCTTAACGTCAACTTTGGTGTAGATCTTGAAATTTTAATGCAACCTTTATATAGGTTTTTATGAGTGTCTGTTCTCCTAGTAATTTCAATATTATTTCGTAATTATTTTTTACATTTGCAACACAAGCAAAGCTCTAGGGAACAATCTTCAGATATTCAACCGCGAATTTGAATTTTAGAACATAAATTTACATTCACATTGTTGCACTTGATAATATTAAGTAGTTAGTGTATTCTCATTGTTCCTTGTAAATAAATACTTCCTTGTTAGTTTTGTTTGAGCCGAAAAACGTTACAATACTATTTATAGCCCATCATAATTAGTCTTCGATAGGCATACTATTTTAGTAAGTAAAAAACATATTCTCTTCAGAAGAGCAGATGGTGAGGGGAAATTTTGAGCTTGCAAATATAGGGCGCTAATGCTCAACCAAGGTCTTAAAGAAGTACCTTCTGCAACGTGTAGAAACATCTTAAACGTCTCATATGATAAAGAAAAATATTTTCAAATGTAAAAGAAGAGTTTCAGTTTGTAACAAAATATCAATGAAACGCAATTCCCCAAGGATACATTTAAAGTCTAATTAGCAACGTTACATGAGGGATGCAACCAGTAACTCAGACAGTAGGGTTGCGATAATGATACTGAAGTTCAGTGGCGTAACTTCGCGATTGATGTGTGGATGCAAGGATATACTTAACAGTCTGACAAGGAACGGCTGCACAATCAGACTCATATGGATCCCGGGTCACACGAGAATGAAGAAGCGAACCATCTAGCATAGATGGTGACCGCAGTTGAATCCTATAGACTCCAATCAATGCTACCTTTCCTAATTGCTGTTGACGAAAAGGAACTCAAATTGTTGTTGGAGAATAGTTTTATTTAATCGTGAAGATGAGCTTCTGGAATGAGATGTCCCAAGGACTTAGCGCACTGCTTATTACGGTGTTTCTCTCCTTAGGTAGGAAAGAGTCGCAAAGTGTGTTGGATTTGTTGACAGCATATTGTCCATGTTCACAAGACTAATATCGTAGATGACCAGATTTGCCGATGGTTTTTGTAGGAGGATAAAACTGTTGACCATGTCATCAGAGAGTACACAGCACTCAACAGATTGAGACAGAGATATTTTGGAGATATAATTCTTTATCGGAAGCAGTTAGGCAAGCTCAATTAACGAGGCTGCTTAAATTTGCCAAGACGATTGTCCTCGAATGACCTGCAGCTATAGTGGGATGTAAATGGTCCGACGAGGCCTAGCCATCGATGATCAAGTATGGCTACCTTTGTTTTATTCATTCATTCATAAAGCTTGACTTGTTTTACTAATTATGCTCTTATTTCTTAATTTTAATAACATTTGTCACAATTTTTCATGATAATTTTCTCCTTATAAAAAAATCACATGAAACTTTCATCAACAATTTTTTTTTCAAAAGCGAATTTATTGATTTTCATAATTCTGCCTCGGAGTATTTTTGGCGAGCGACATTCTCCACAAAACTCAACCACTATCTAATGTACCAAATTTTACGATTATAATCCTACACCATTAGGTGAATCTTGCTTATTCAATATTCATTTAAGATACCATGGTCATATTCTTTTACGCTTTTTGCGTGTCAACGAGACCAGTAAAGACGATATTACTGACATAAAAAATTATTTTACATATTTTTTGCAAGATATTTTAAAACCGAAATCCCTGAGTGTTTAGCAATGAGAAAAATAAAGAGGAACTTAATTTGTGACAAAAATTTACATTTTCTGTTGTATTTTTCGAGGAAAGTGCTAAATGGTCTGATAATTACTGTAATTTGCTAAGCATTTCACCCGACAATAAAAAAAAGAAAATATTCCTGTCACGGATTATACTGCTTTTAATTTCCTCTTTCGAAAGAGCTTTTAAAGCTTCGTAATTCAAAATAAAAAAAAAATGAATCTTGATAGGAACACTTACGCGTCTGTGTGTCACAGCCCTTTTTACCCTTCAGTCATTTTATTTTGATTAGTCAATTTTGTCAATCCTATAGTTTGGCTTATTTTTCAAGGTCAATAATTTCTGATAATGCACAAGATTTTAGCTTAGAAACTTATTTGTGTTATTTTTTTTACTTCGTTTCAACTAGGTATACTTTCGGCAGTTTTAAAGAAGAGGACTTCTCTGTTTCAACCTTTTTTGTTATCAGTAGGTTACACATTTTGATATGGTCAAAAAATCATCATACTAACCAAAATCAATATCGATTCAGTTCGATGAAAATATCTTTTCTAGATGTATTTTCTGTTTTTTTTTAATTTTATAAAGTTAAACCCGTTTGTTCGTAGATATGATGAAAATTGGAAAAATAAGTGTTATTGTCAACTAATCTTATTTGAGACACAAAAAAAAAGAAAAATAAACAATAATACAGGACAATACCTGTAAAATATTTTAAACCAAAATAACCACGTTCTCTAAATTTTAGCGTTGGTATTATTCGGGCTTGACAATTAACAAGTTTATAACGTTTTTCAGTTGAAACCCAAAAAAATCCTTTCTTTCATCTTGGCCTCAGTCTGAAGAAATCTTACCTTTATATATAGAAAGCAACCTTCTGTGTATAAAGCCTTAATCCAAATAAGGCCTTATACGAGGGCAATGCTGAAAATTCTTGGATAAAAGAAAACTACTATAGATAGAATAACAATGTATTTAAAATTTTTCAAAATATTCTCCGTTATGCTCAATATATTTATTCATGTGGTAGATCTACTTAGAGAAAGCCTCACAATACACCTTTTTCGCAATTGCCTTCACTTCCTTACAAAATTTTGTTACTGCTTCTTCGTAGTAGTAGAAAATGTGCGTCCTCGAAGTCTCTTTTTTACCTCTGGAAGAAAAAAAGTCACTGGTGCCTAAATCTGGACTGTACGGTAGATATCCTAATAACTTGGTCCTTGATTGATCCACAAATTCATGGATTCGAGCAGCAAAATGGGCTGTGGTATTTTCGAGGTGTAAACATATTCCACGCAAATGGGTTTTCAGTCTAGTTTCTTGAATCACTCTGGGTTAACATTAGTAACGATTCTTTGGTCTTCTAAAGTGATTGTGACTACATGACCACTGGTAGAAAAAAAGCGATCATTTTTTGCTACACATCGTGCTCGTTTAATTTTGTTAGCGGATTTTCTTTCGGAAACACCCAAACTCTCGATTCTGTCTTTAATTCTGGGTCGAACTGATAAATCCAGGATTCATCACCAGTCATAATATCAAAAATTCGCTTGGATGATCCATTTCGATAATCGATCATTTATTGTGCGGCCGAGAGTAGTTTGGGAACCTGACGCGAAACATGTTTACGAACATCTAACTGTTCGTGTAAGATGTTATTTACTGCTGCCGACTCAATATCTAAACTCACCTGAATCGAAAAATAAATAATTCGTCGGTCTTGATGCATCACAACTGCTATGTTTTCCTGGGTAACCGCAGTTGATGGCCGACCGCTGCTCTCGTCATCTTTCAACGTCACCCTCGTATTCAGCGGTATTGTCATAACTCAAAAAAATGTTGACTCCTGGAAAGTCATTTCCATTTTTGTGAAGCATAAAACTGGTAGATAATACATTTATTTGAAAACCACTTCTGACATAATTAAGATAGATACAGTAGTAATTCATGACGAAAATCTACAATTTCGCCACACCCCACAACATTTGAACTGACGGGAAGGCAAGGCCTGATCTAATGCAAGGTCAGCTGGAAAATCTATTTTGGTTTGAGAAAGAGTCCAAAGCTGATCATGGCACAGGATCCGAAATACATGACGACACTCCGAGATTTAATATTTGTGAGAAACTCGTACAGCACATTATCGTAGTCTATTCCAAGAGGATCTGAGAAGAGATTATAAGGGCGGGATTACCCTTATTTTCGCCAAGAGTCAATCAGGATACAAAAATACCCTGGACGGCAAAAAATCAGACCAATTTGCAAGAGAAGGTTCTGCTATAACACTTATTGAATCATATTCAGTATTTAGCACCACCTAAACTGTTATTCCTGGATCAATATCGTGATATATAAGCAGTCAACATTAGCACTATTGGAACCGCATTGCGAAACACAGACAGCAAATTAGTGCTTAGCTACTAGTTGCGATGTCCTACGCCCAAGCTGATAACCAATTAGTCTGGTGACTGGACTAATAACCTGCTTTTGCAGCTTAAGGAAATACCCGCAAACAAAGGACCTTTATCATGAATAACTAGCGTGTGACTATGTAACGAAGAGCACGAAACAGCCTTACGCATTATCGAATACGAGGTTCTTAATAACAGGAAATGACTTCAAACATCCATCAACCTAAACGCCTCTACTCAGAAGATGAATTAGTGATGGAACCTGATTAAATCATAGAACCGATTTACATAGAATATATATAAGAAATAACACAATAGTCCCTTAGACTGCAGTGTAAGGTATTTTTAATTCCAACTGATCAATCATCAACGGTTATAATTAGACGAAATCGCCTTTAGCTTCGAAAGAAGGAACAATAGTAACATGTCCATTATAACAATATATAAACAGAGACATCTAGAGCCAGAAAATGTTTAACTAATGTCAGGGATAAGTAACTCTGCCAATATACATGGACATTTTTTTTAATTTTTAGTTTTTGCTTAACAATCTTTCAAATTGAGGAATCAAAATGGTGGCGGTTTTGAGTTAGCAGTATTATTCTCAATAACATGGCTGTACTATAGTCTAATACATAAGTTTCTCAACCTTCCTGAATCTGCTGATAATTTTACCTAACATTAAAACATCGTATTAAAAATTAAAACACTATCAAATTTATTAGAAAATTTTTCATAATTAATTAGAAAATTGACATAAAAATCTATAATTTTTTTTTTAAATAAATTTGCAACCACACTAAACTCACGTACAGCTGCGCTATTTTTATTAGAACGACGTGGACGTATAGCGTTTTATTGGGATTTGTTACAGATCTATATTCGACAAAATTTTGAAGTTACATTAAGAACTGCACGTTAAATTGACACAACAGAGCGTTTATTTTCAATACAAAGCGCCACTATTTCCGCTCGTCTTTCAGTGAATTGACATTTACAAAAGGTGATTGAGGACGCTGATCAGGTAAGAATTGTCGAAGTTATTGAATAGTTCTTTTGATCAGATTCAGGTGATACACTCTGTATTTGATACAGATTTTTCTAATAAGAAAATAATTTTGGAATGTAATCAAGTTGATATGTGCAGTTCTTTGTTTCTGTATTCAAGTAAATTAATAACAACGAACTTTTATGTGAAGCAGCAACTGATTAATGTTTTCAACAATCTCACCACATTGTTGGCTAAATAATCTTTCACTCAATGAATTGCTTCTAATATTATTGATAATCTTAATAACGCTATGCTGACGATGAATAACACAAAAATTTTCTTGTCTGGGGGACGACGTAAGAAGTTTAGATATGCTTGGCTATTGCAATACGTCTTTTTCAACCTCTAAAAATAGGATACAGCATGCATTTTAATCAAGGTCCTACCTTGGCCTGACGCTAGCCGTAGCTGCTGGCAGTCTAAGGTTATTCAGTGAGGCCTGGCATGAGGGTTAAAATCGAATAAAACCATCGCTTAAAAACATCGGCGTTTGTGTCTTCATGGTAGTCCGAGATTCGAAAAAACGACGACCTTTTTCATTAGGATTGCGTAATTCTTGCGAGAATCCTTCTATAAATGCCTGCTTTAAAATTTTCATATTCACATCTCTCCATACCCAAGTGTGTGCCTTTCACTGAGCCATGTTTCGTTAGTGTAATACAATTTTTCTCTATTTTCCGAAACTCTCGTATTTTTTTCAAATATTTTCATCACCATAAAACATTTTAGACGTTTCATTCTTCTCAATTAGTACGTAAGGTTTTTCAATTCCGTTTATGAGATCTAAAATTCATTTCCTTTAAAATTCAATTTAAAATCGATATTTTAGGGAAAGGTGTCATTATAAATTTCTCTTTTATTTTTTTTTAAATGTTGGTAATTGATTTAAAAAAAATACCATGGACTTTGCGACTAATTTCGTATTTTATGTCATCGTTCAGGATTACTTTTTTCTGTCCTCTTGCCAGCCTTGCTTTTTTTTTGGTTGTTGTCTTTATAATACCATTTTACACCCTGAACGTCGAATCCAAAGAAATTTTCATTAAAGTGTCATATATTTCTGCAGCATACAAAGTGATTACTTTAGAGTTTTGTTCCCGAATACCATCGCAAACACTTTAAATCATTATTCGTTGTTTTAACGTCAATTGACTAATTTTATTGTAGGCGTACCGCTAGTTGAAGGATCGTTAATATCCGTAGTTTGCCAGAAATATTTACATCAAATATACTCTATAATACACTATAATGAACTTTTTTACACAAGACAATATCTATATACAACAAAAGTATAGTAACTAGAAAGTGAACTCATAGGATTTTTCCACGAATCAATAATAAATCAATAAAATATTCAAACAACGCGAAAACCCAGTCGGGACGCTAATTTTCTAGTCTATTCAAGATGGATATTCCGTGTATGTATGTTGCCACATTTATTATCTTCACAATAAGAAACCAGATACATGTTGGTTGACGTTACCGTGTTATTTTAATGTAATCAGCTGATTGAGAAATATTACAAAAATGCGTTTTAAACCTTAAGGCCCTGCCTTGTTATTAAGTGGCAAAGTGTCAAATCATTTATCGTTGCATGAGATATTTATTCCGCTTTGATGACCAGTGTTAAATAAGCCACTGACAGAAATTATGAACTTTAGGTACAAATTGCGTAAATTTTGTAATAGTTGTTGTTATGTAACAATTTGCAGACTTATCACTAATAAAACTAAAATGCATTATAGTGCTAAACTTTATTTTAAAAATACCGTGCGACAAAAATAAGATAAAAACTTTCCAAGTATGTATGATTAATTTCTATAATACACAGCTGCCCATCTTTATCGCCCTCTCCTCCCCCCTTCCCAGTAGCCTCTAGATCCATTGCTGCCCGTTTGTAATGGTTTAATGGTTCAGGTGGAGTTCAAAATGTTGAATAGTATAAGATACTCGGTGCGTGGGATATATTGATCATTTTTTTTGGAAGATAATGTGTTACATAATAGGATAAAAGAGAGTTGATGTGTTGTTTTGACTCTATCAACCTTTTAGCTCCTAGCCAATTTATTGCTGTTAAATTTTAAAGGCCAAACAGATATCGAATGGCTCCAAAAATAACACAATATCAGCGACGCTTAGTTGGAAATTTATGATAAGTACCCCAATTTTTAAAGACTTTTCAAGACTTAAAGGAAATAGGGTGTAATACAGTTAAACTCTTTATTATGTTTCCAAATTTTATTGTATTTTCTGCAATAATAAAGATTCGAAATGTCGAAGTTTTCAAAAGGCTATAAATATTTATCTGTAAACGAAAACACTTTTTATGATCTGTTTGACTATCCAAAAACATTTGATGGGGATACTTATTTTTATGTGAGATTGAATTGATCATTAAAACAGATTTAATTGTTACGAGTTCAACGTAGTTTTAATTGTTCTCGTTTATTTTAAGCGTCGTTCGTTATTTTGTATTTAAAAGTGGCGATTATTTTTAAGGGGCATTTGGCAAAGTTATTGTTGTATTTCAATTTATGGAAATGTTCATAATTATTTGGAGTCTAAACAAATTATATGCTTAGTAATAACAGAAAGATAGAATTAACATGAGGGAATAATTAATTGTTTTCATTTTAATTATATTTTAGTTTAGTTCCATCGTTATTGCGTTTTCACTAAGAAAAGTAATTTTTCTTCATAATTGGACTAAAATTATTATCATTAAATACCTAAGTGTCAAATGGCAAGAATAATTAAGGAGATCTATCATAGTTAATACTTAGAACTATAATGTAATTACCAAAAAAGAATCATACATTCGGTTAGAATTGATTTTGTTTTATTACTTTTTAATTGATTCAGCCGTTGTTTGCTAGAGGTCTATAATTACACCTATCTTATTAAGTAAAACACTAATTTCCATTGTATTCAAAGTAGACCATTTTAATGACTTATGATGTTAAAGTTTAACTTCAAAATCGGTAGTTGACAAGAATATGTTTATATTGACAAGTGCAACAATTAATCAGCCGGATTTTGAAACCCACAAATACAAAATTTAAAATAATAATTTTTTTAAATTACTAAACCGGTTAAACTACAAAATCCAATTTCTTGTTTCTTATTTTTAATGTTTCTCTAATAAGCTTTGTACGTTGACATACCATCTCTCCGAATATAAACGAAATTTTTGAAGAAAAAAACACGTTAAATATTTTTTATTCTTTAATATTTATTTCGTCGTCTTCAGGGTATTCCCCATTCAAGATGAGATATAAAATAAAGTGCGTTTTTTCAGTCTTAAACGCCCCCACATATGATATTTCAGTTATAATCTTCAGCGGATTTCTTGTTGTGTCTTCAATTGTCTTAAAACGACATCCCCGATAACTTAAAGTTTATTGACATCTTTAAAGAAGATAAGCTGATTATGGTTCTAAGGACAAAATAATCTTTGAAATTATAGCTTTTCTTCATATTTTTCTTTATATTCAAAAATAAATTCGAAAAAGCGAAATTGATACCAAAAACTTATTTTTGTTTGCTATCTACAACCGGTGTCACCTACGGCAACAGTTGCTATAAAATTCGCTTACACATATTTTCCGGATTCCTGACCTTAGTTATTTTTGTTTATATCTTCAAATATTATATCACTTACCATTTATATCGTTGATTCCATAAGTGGTTTATATGGATCCCAGGGGTCGACTGCGATCTACAAGAGGCCTGTGTCAACGGGAAAAAAAATTTTGTGTGCATGAAGTGTAATGACAAATTATCACATAAAGTTAGGCTTTCCGTAAAGGTCATAATACTACATATATATATATATATATATATATATATATATATATATATATATATATATATATATATATATATATATATATATATATATATGGATTCCTCCGTGTGAGATGCATTAGCAGTGGTTATATCCACATTATGCTGTTGTAGTGCTGAAATCACATTCAGCAAACGTACAACTATATGCAACTCCGTATGTAAGTGAAGTAAAATGCGAAATGACTTTCTTCTCTGTATGGTGGTACAGGTAGGCCACCATCTCGATGGTGGTGAAATAAGATGAATTGTGTTTTATTACAATTTATTCTAACTGTGCAGAAAGGATGTGATGGAGAGAAGTTTGCATTTACTGTTTCGCATTTTACTTTACTTCATATATATATATTCGAAAATACAGGGCGAAATAAATTTTCAACAATAATGACAATTTATTATCAAAAATTCCGTGTAATGTTTTATAATATACAACAAAATGACTTTAGATGGCCCCATACGAAATAATTCAGGGGGTTTAAGTCCGGGTATCGAGCAGGCCATAAGTAAAGTCCACTCCGACCAATCCAGCGATCCTCATATGTGACTATTAAAAATTCTCGAGCAAACAACACTAAAATGGGCTAGTGCACCATCGTGCCTAAATCACATTACATTTCTTGTTGCAATGGTACCTTCTCCAGAAAGTAATGTAACGTTTGTTCCAAAAAGTGGCGGTATACCTCTCCAGTAAGTCTTCCTGGAAGAAATACCGGCCCAATTAACGAGTCACCCACAACTCCAACTCAAACGTTCAATGAGAACTGATGTGAAAACGATCTTAAAGTATCTCATGTGGACTTTCTTCAGCCCACACATGTTTATTGTGGAAGTTCCTTGTTGCATTTATTAAGAAACTGGTTTCACCGGTAAAAATAATCAGTGCCAGTAGTTGAGGGATTTAAACCAATGTGTGCAAAAGCCATTGACCGAATGCAATACGTGAATAAAAATCAGCAGGAATAAGTGCCTGAACGCATCGTATGTACTATGGGTACAATAAATAGTCCACTCCCTAAAAATGTTCCAAACAGTCCGATTACATACATTCAAAGTAATTGCTATTTTTGGGGTAGAAGTAGCAATCTTCTTCTATCATGTCCAGCACATTCTCTTCTACTTATACCATTCTTACTTTTATTGATCTTTCTGGTTTTCCACTTGGCTTCAAAGTTTTTTTTTCACAAAGACGTTGATGAACACTTTGAACGGCTTTTCTATTAGGAACATTACGCTTTGAAAATCGTTCAATGTACAGCCGCCTAGCTTCTAATGAATTGCCATTAACAAGTCCGTAAATTAAATGCATGGCAATCATCTCGGCGTTCGTACAACGATTCATGATAGAGGACTTCACTAACAACGGTTTCAGTTTTGAAGACAGAAAATACACGTCAAACAGCCGAACATCAATCAGTCTCAACAAATTCGACACATATAAAATGATCAATTACGTATTCAAATTCAATGTCTGCAGCCGTTCGTAGTAATCGGATGGTCGTTAAAAGATAATAACGCATTTTTATAAATATTTTAATACTTGGTAACTCAAGTGTAGTCCGCCATAATTTTACTTCGGCTACATTCATGTAGCAACTGCAACAGTCAAACTACATCTATTCATCAAAGAAGTGAAAAGCTCTACAAGTAAATAGCAATATAAATATTTGAATTCGCTTTTGATTCTCTATAGTAGCAGCAGTAGCGTAGCCACCGGGGTGGCAGTACCACTTGACGTTGAGTCACATTAGGCATCGCAGGAGCCGTCTCAATCCTGTTATATTAGTCCTGCATCTCTTCCAAAATTCACCTACAAAGAGATCTCAATGATATAAATTTCTCCTGACAATGCAGTGGTGTTCTTCGCTAAAGATACATATACGTTGTAACTTCATCCATATCAATTGTCAGTTTTATTTACAATTTTGGGGCCGTCATTACCTCATCTGGACTCATAATTAACACACTTATTGAAGGTTGGGGCTATTCATTTTTGATAGTTACATTTGGAGCTTATCATGTCCATTATTTATGAAGATTTTCTTTAAGTAGGTGATGGTAATTGATAAGTTCTCGTAATATGCATATTGCATCAGTTTCTCTATTCTTTTATTTCTTTTCCCACATGTACATCCTGACTGGATCTTATTTGGCATTGAACGCCATTAGATACTTAAATTGACCTATGTTATTGTTTAGAACTTCTGTTATTTAACTTTAGAATTCCTCTATGTCTTGAGAGGTGGTTAGTGCGTGTACTTGTACAATCTGAATGAATATTTTTGATAGTCGTAGTGTTAAGCTAGTTACTCTGACTGAGGTGCTTATTATATCGATTATCCTATCTTTCTATCTTTTATTAACAAAAAATTCCACATCTATTTTTGGTCCATTTGTTGTTCCTTTGTGAGAATATTGCCTGATTTAAGTTCTATTGACTCCTCTTCTTTCCGTCTTAATTTTTTGATTCCAATAATCCCATTTTATGTTGACTGCTTCATTCTCTAATTCAGTGAATTTTGGCTGGTTTAAAACATCCCACAATTACATTGGTGGAAAGGACTCTTCAACTTAGGGGGAGTAATTCTGGACTCACGATTGAGCTGGAATGATCATATTGAGGCTCAAACCAAGAAAGCCATATGTGCTTTCTGGACTTGTAAACGAGCCTTTTGGTGTACATGGGGACTGATATCTAAAGTGCTATTTTGGATATACAATATAGAGATCCGCCCCATGATAACGTATGTCGCTATTGTATGGTGGCATAGTATAATAAAACGCAAACACATTCTTCAACTTGGCAAAGTTCAGAGAATGGCTTGTGTGGGAATGTTGAGTGCGATGACGACTGCTTCCACCAGGGCTCTGGAAGTTCTGGTGAACTTGCCTCCTGTTTACTTATACATAGAGAACGAAGCGCTCAGTTGCCTGGAATATCTTGGAATTGGACCGGGCGGCGAGTCAGGTGTCCGGGAAAGCAAGCTGGAGAGTTGTCTATTACTCCCCATGCGGACAGACTACATGACGCCGCTTTTAAAACCCAACCTCTCCCTGGAGATATTTATGTCAAGTAGAGAGGATTGGGAGGGAGAACAAAATCTTCAGAAAAATGGATACTGATTGATCTCGACAAGATGAAAAAGCTCCAGAGTATTCGGCAGAAGCACAGGAGTCAGAGAGTACTACGCTCTCGGACAATGTGCAACAATTTTCACAGAGGAAATTTATGCTATTCTGAGGTGTGCCCATCTCTGTAACAGGGACATAGATAGGAATGGAGTAATAGATATATGATCAGACAGTAAGGCTGCGATATTGGCATTGAAGTCCAGTGTCGTGACTTCGCGCCTGTTGTCTGAGTGCACGGATGTACTAAATGGTATGACAAGGAAAGTTGCATAATCATACTCTTATGGGTCCCGGGTCAATCGGGCATACGCGGAAATGAGGAAGTAGACCGTCTAGCAAAGTTAGTTTCGGCGACTAAACGGTATTGACCCTAACCAATACTACCTCTGCCAGTTGCAATTGGCAAAATAAAATTAAAATCGTTGCTGGAAAGAAAATTTATTGAATCGTGGAGGGGAGCTCCTGGAATAAGGTGTGCTGAGGAACATATAACTGTGTCTAGCGCATGGCGTACTAAGGAGCTTCTCTCCTTGGGAAGGAAAGAGCTGGGAATTGTGGTGAGATTGTTGACAAGACACCTCAGGGGCCATCTTCATAGAATCGGTGTCAAAGGCGACCCGACATGCAGATGATGTTCTCAGAGAGTGCTCAGCACTCAACGGACTGAGACAGAGATATTTCGGAGATACAGTTTTGTTACCGGAAGCAGTTAGGCAAGTTCAACTAATGAGGCTGCTTGGATTCGCGAAGGCAATCGGCCTCGAATAACCAGCAGATATGGTGGGATATAAAGGGCCCAATGGAGGCCTACGCATCGATGATCTAGTATCACCGCCCCTTTTTCATTCGTTCATTCAAGCTCCAAATGCAACTATCAAAAATGAAAAGCCCCAACCTCCAATAAGTGTGCTAATTATGAGTCCGGATGAGCTAATGACGGCTGGGTGGATTTCGCAGCGGGTCATTGTCCACCTTTCCTTTCTCCTCAGAGAAATACTGACAGCTTTTTATATTCACTAAAAAATCGCAAAAATCCTTTATATTATTATTTATTTTACCTTTTAAAGCGATCTTTTTAATTGTATACATGAATAAAATTGATTACATAAATGGACAAATTTGCAGATTTTACCGACAATACATAATTAATAATTAAAACGTACTCATGTTCAAATAATGAATAATTCAGACCACATTTTAAATACCTTTATTATTTACCATGAGAATGCAAACAAACAAAATCAATAATTTTAATCGCAGTTATTGGGGATACATTCGGCTTGGTGGAATGATTTTATTTTGCTTGTTGAATGGAAAATAAAGTTAACTATTTCATGAAATTCAAATATTCTATATGTGCTTTAATGACTTTTAATTTTATCTATATCTGGATTGAAACCAATTAAAATTTTATTTGAAATAATACATGCAGTTCAATACTAGTTTTTATTGGGCATTTTAGATTAAATAATCGGAAATAATCGGTTGAGTCTATAAAATCTATAGTTGTGGATAGCCAATCTTTATTAGTATATGTTTCATTATATTTTGTCCGACTTTTTATAATATTTTGTATTATGTTCATTATTTACTTCAACTTTTTATCGGTTTATCCTTCAATTTTATTTTTTTATCCGTATTGTCAAACTCACTACCTTTATACGTTTCGAAGATTTTGAGCTAAATAATTCGATCATTTGCCACAAGAACGTCACAATACAAATTTTCTCAAAATTGAGTTAACCGTACAATAAAGTTGCCATAAGAATGCTCGTTTTAACTGAAAAATATTTTAGATCTAACTTTAATAGGCTAGGCCGAATGGCAGTTAAGACGTTTTTGCGCTATCTACATTTTGTATAGCAGTTTCTAACAAGACTGGTACATCTATACTTTACCTATCTGAAATTAATGTTACAGCCAAATAGATTGTCAAAAATATACATAATTTTTTAATATGCATAATAATGAAGTCAGCGCTGCCTCGTTGAAAATTAAGTTTTAATTCAGAAGCTCAGCTCATAAATTTTAATAACCTTCTCCTAGTTTTCAAGTTTAGATTTCGGTAAAAAGTTGCATAATTTTGTATTAACTAAATAAATTGTCTATTAAGAATTCTATAACATGGAATGAAAATTTATTTAATTTTTTAAGTTAGGGACTATCCAATATATATGTATATATATATATATATATATATATATATATATATATATATATATATATATATATATATATATATATACTAGAAATACATTACTACACAATATTAAGGGGAGGAGATATTCAAACAAGCCAAGCTATATGAAAAACTGAGAAAGTCTGCATCCTCCTATGCAACCTTTTCTTCTTAATAAGATACAGATACAATCAGCAGGATAATCTACTACACCATGGCGAGGAAAACCCTTTCAATATTGGACAAATCTCCCAATGCCCTTCTTAGAGAAGGAATACGATAGAAAAGGATACATCTAGATCCAACAGAACACGCAATCTACCACCTTCATCTGTCTCCGAGTAACTTAATACATCTGATCCTATGGAATCGTATAGAAACTCTCTACTTATGCCGAACTGAAACCTCGAAAACTACAAAAACAGAAAAACATTTAAAGAAATTTTGAAAAAATTATAATGAACAACCGTCAACAAGAGAACGAACGAGCAAGAATTAAGAGCAGAACAGTTTATAATATATTCTACTACTAAGTATCTGAAATTGAAAAAAAAAACACTCATACGTAAAGCTTCCAATTACGCAAAAGCTCCAAAAAAGATTCCTATAGAACAAATAAATTCACAATTAGAGTCGACTATTTCTTCTGAAAACAACCACAAAGCTGAGTTAATACGGCAAGAAGTATCAAGAATTCGCAGAACATCGCATTCTCTGAAAGAGAATCTCAGCAGAGCAGAACTTATGGCTTTAAAAGACCTGAACAAAATTTGTATCATCATTATATTGTCAACCGATAAATGCAATGTATCCCTGGATGGATACCGCAAAAATGAGAGACATTTTAAAAAACTCCGCTTACAAGCTCGTGTTAAGGGATCCCACCACGTATCTTGGAAAAATAACAAAATCCAAAAAATGGACTCACCAATAAATTCGGTAATCAAACTGAGACTGATAACACGGACAAAATCTAGCAGGTACCCAAGATGCTTCGGACTTTCAGAGATCCATAAGCAAAATGTTCTTCTAAGATAGATCGTCAGCACTTACAATTCTCCCGCAAAAAAAAACAGAAAAATATTTGTTGTCCTCATGACATCAGGTTTGGATACGTAAAAAACTCAAAACAGTTCTTAACAATTCTACGCTCCTTAAGACCTGACAAGGATCAATGAATGAAGCACTGGACCGGTTGCGGATCTCACCAGACATTGTCCTAAGAAACCATATTTCTTGTTTGACGGCTAGATACACAGACAGGTAGATGCCGCCACCGTGGGCTTATTACTATCTCCACTCTTGCAAATGTACTCATGACCTCTTTTGAAACAAAAGTTCTTGAGGAATCTCATCTCGAACCCAAACTGTGATGTCGCCAAATGGATGATGTGTTTGTGATATGGCCTCACGACAAACAACAGCTTAACTGCTGTTATGATGTTCTTAATTATACCCATTCTAGAACTTAAAGAACATAATCAGCTCCCAACGCTGGACATTAGCTGCAACATACAGTATATCAAAAACCAACTTACATGAACAAATACCTCAGTGCTGATTCCCACCATCACCCCTCACGAATATAGGGCATGGCCAACACCGTAATATAAAGATCCCATCCTCTAGTCGACAACAAAAAAAAAACGAAAATGAACTGTGGCACATAAAAAGGCCTCTCAAATAAACTAGGTACAAACCACCTACCATAATTAAAGCAATAAAACCACAACAAAAATCCACGCAAGAAATAAAACCATTTACGGAAAGTAGACAATTCACCTTATTTTTAAATATAAAAGGCACAACAGATAGAATAGGCAGTTTGCTTCAAAAACATAACCTATCTACAGTCTAAAAACCAAACAATACAATAGGCTCATCTTTAAGAAACCTGAAGGACAAAATCGATGTAGAAAATCAAGGCGTAGATAAGATAGCATGCGGCACCTGCAGTTAAACATACATAGACCAGACGTAATCTCAGCATAAGAAAAAAAATAGATAACATTAGCCCTTTTCCAACATTAGCTCGAGACAGTGTAACGTTTTTATTTTTACCTATTTAAAATCCATATAAAAATAATAATTTTTACGCTTACCTCCTCCATCATTTATGTGTTTTATTTTTTTTTGGGAACATATTTACAAATGAAAGTGTGATGCCCCGGGACTACTTTTATTTTTCAAAGAAGTTAATAAATTAAAAATACTAAAAATTTTTCAAAAGCAAAATTTTTTTTAAGTTTATAAAAGGAAAAGTCGGATTAAAATCTATTTTATTTTAAAATAAATAAATAAATAAATCGGGAGTCTTGAAAAATAGTACAAGTATTTACTTTAAAATTCAACAATAGAAAAAAAAAACTTTATTAAATTTTAAATATTAAAATTAAATTATTTTTCTTTACCTAAGACCAAACTTTTCTAAGTCATACACACTTCTTGTTCGACTCTATACTAAATTCGAATAAAATATAAAATAATGAATCTGAATCGAAACCACACGATATCTGACGTATTTTATTCTGGAACGCTGAAAAATAAGTAGGCCAAGAGGAGAATATCCATGTGCTGACGTCGAAAATCACGAGATTTGGGTAAAAACCACTATTTCAACATATAGAGTCTCGATCATGCGACTTTTTCTTGGAAAAGTAGGCCAAGAAAGGAATGTCGGTCTAGTGACGTTGGGATCACAAGATTGTGGGAAAAAACCACATCACGCGACTGGTGATAGTTGCTCCCTAATTAAGTTAAATTATCGATGATTTCTTTTTGTAAACTCGTGCCGGTCGTATATAATTTTAATAAAACTTAATTTAACAGGGCTATCAGTGTTTTAATGGTAAGAAAATAGTTGTAAAGAAGTTCAAAACAGTAGTAAGTACTCTAGGACCTCGTCACGCTCTCCCTTATTAACTGAAGATGCTCTAGCCCCTCGGAAAGTTGGAAAAAATATATGAAAAAAGAGATAAAAGAGGGGCTAGGCGTTACAAAGGTAAACATTGGTAGTATATTTGTTTTTTTTTGGAATTGGGTTCACAATCATGGTGTTATAATCAATAGTAATTGTTTGATAGTGCTTGTCGTTATTATATTTAGTTCGTTTCCCCTGATTCCTAAAATTTAGACAAGTACTAGGTTTGTACAGAGTTGACGGTATGGAATATTTAGATAGAAAGTCTTAATTTAAATTGTATTTTGCGGTTATTGTTACTTTCATCTAGAGATATCATTTGGCTTCAGGATCGACAGTTTCTTTTTGGTGTCCTTTAGTCACTTTTATCTTCCCACTGTGTCAGTTATCGTGTAACTATTAGAGATTCTATTAAGCTAAAAACGAAAAATCACGTAAGTGTCAAACAAAAATAAACTATAAAATTAGGACTGATTCGACCTTTCTTGTAAGATAGTGCTATCTCAATAAAGCCCTTCTTAACTGGTACAAATTTGTGAACATAACACAATTTTCTTAGTTAATTGCTGATAAAATTTCTTACACTAATTTTAAAATTTTGTATTTTTATTTTTCATTGTTTTGAAGGCTTGTCAGTTGCCATAACGTTGATATACAGATCCCTGTATCTTTTTCCGCCGTTTTCTTGGACATTTTTCTGGGGAGAAGAAAAAAATCATAGATTGATAAGGACATTTTTTCCTTGCAGAGTTGCACCTAGAAAGGTCACTTAGCATTTTTGCTAGATATTATTGCGAAAGATTCGGGTCCTTGCCCAAATATAGAGTACAAGTTTACTTTGGGTACCTTAAAAGCTGTCGGCTGATATTGGTTTGGTCAGTTCGGGGAACAAACCCGATATCAAGTTTTTCTGTTTTTTTCTTTTCCTCCATAAAAAGGCTACCTAACAACACTGGCATTTATTTCTTCCTTTTTTTTTCCTTGTCTGGTTTTCTTTTTTTTTTCTCTTCTACACCTTTTGCCCTTATTTTGATCAACATCGGGCCTTCTTGCTGATTTCTCTACAACAACTGCCTTGCATGCTGCACATACCACCACACTGAGGGATCCAGAGCCAATCAAAGTCTACTTCAATATGAGGACATCAGAAAGCCTCCGTTAATTAGGTTCTATGTGTCTATGTCATTTCAGGGAATCATAGACTTTAATCCCTTCGGTATAGCCTATAAATTTAAAGCCATTGTATGTTTCTTTTCTTTTGTATATAAAATTCATTAATAATCAGTGTACTTACCTTTTTAAAATCTATTGTGTTTCCTCATATGGTACAATTATCAAATCTTGCAACCGCATGCAGTTGATATTATTCACGTATGTAAAGAGCACATTTGTTAACTCTAGTAAACAGGCCTACTTACACTGATACAGTGCACTCAATATTATCACTTTATACATATAGTTATTATTTACATTAAATCACTGTTTTATATTTAGTACCAAAGCTAAAAATAACTGATTAAAGTATAATTATTCTTTTTGTTAGATTAATCATTTAAGTTTAAATTGTCAAAAACCAGCTGACTGTTTCAGGCTTATTCTTTTCAACAGAGAACCGCTTGGACACACAGAGGTACATTTACACCGTAATACGTAATATATATATTTTTTTTTCAATTTTTTGGGTGTTTTCTTGGCATTGAATTCGGTTTCCTGTTTTAAGATATACCGATCTCTGCCTTGAGCAAAACAGGTGGCGCATTTAATCCGACCATTCACCGCCCCTTTTGGAGCTAGCCGGACGAACCCTATAAGGAAGAGACCATTTCAGAGCCACTTGACAAATTTAGATAAATTATCTTTCTATCTTTTACAATCATTTTTTCTTCTCTTTTACTTCTAGTTATTACGATTTGGGTGTATCTAAATTTTCCTATTACAACAGGACCGAAAACTGATCTTGACAACTCTCAGCAAACGCTAATATAGAACACTATAAGGAAAAACTAATTTGAGAGTCCAACGATTTTGAAAAAAAAAAAGATGAATAAATGAGACGATGCACCTAACCTTCCTTCTATCTAGCAAACTCTGCTCAAGCAAGATCAGTGTACCGGCACGGCACCCGAGCCTAAACTGACAGCATCGACACTCAAACAGGGAGTGAAGGCAACACCAATCAATAAGTATGATCTACAACCGCGTATAACTAACAAGCACCGACGATGCCAAATGAGACTTTCGCGAACGAACGAATGTACTCGATATAGGACGTCTCATTTAGCCGTAAAGTTGCTTTAGTTTTAGAATAAATTTTAGAGAGAGTTAATATTTGTCTTTTAGCTATTTTGATATCTGTATGTTTAAAAATATTCATCAATTTATCTGTGAGATCTTCTATGTGAGGTAATATTCCTTGTACCAACCCTCAGTTAGTTTATATAAGCCAGACTTCCAGAAGCCTCAAAGACAGACTCGCTTCCCATCTTAGTGATGAGGTTTGCCCTCTTGTCCTCTGGCTGAACATGTCTTTTATCATGATCACATCATGAACTGGGATGACACTGAACTTCTGCAAAGAGTGTCTTCATATCATGAAAGACTCTTCCTCGAAATGGTCCATATTAATCAAGATGATAACTCTTTGATTAAAAAAAGCGACATTGAGAATCTGAGGGCCATTTAAAGCGATATTTCAAAGTTGGAGGAAGAAAAGTATTTGAGCCTCCTGGACAGTCTCCAGGTGAATAAATATTTTCCATTGTTGCTCTTATATTATGTAAAAAATATTAAACAAGTAATTTTTGCTAAACCTCACACTTGGCTACGCCACTATTCATGAAGTTTTATTTTTTTACCACTTTGGCACCCATGCCACTATTTCCAGTTAATACCTGACATTTACATCACTACAAAATGAAGAAATAGTCAAATTATTTCTATTCAAATTGAAAAATCCTATCCTATTAAGCCTGTAAATATAATTAAAAAATTTGAAAGGTGGGTTCTTTCCCCTGTTTTTCACATATGCACTTGTTTTATATTCAAACTACGTTGGTGAGTTTCTTATTAATTATAGGTTGGCTTAAATTCTTAAAATTTTGTAATTAAATTAATATTGTAGAGATGTCCGAAAGAAGGGAAAAATAAATTCTCGAAAGCTTGACAGAATCATACAAGGGTTTTTCTCTTATCAAAGCATATATATATATATATATATATATATATATATATATATATATATATATATATATATATATCAAATTTATTTTTGTATCTTAAACCTTTGTTAATATTCTTCTGGAATTCTTTCTTGGGTATAGGTTTTTTATTTGAAAATCAAAAAACGACAATTTTTCTGACGTTTCGCTCTAACATAGTGAGCTTCTTCAAAGTTATTTTATATTCATGTCGAATTTACAAAATTATAAATTTTCTTTTCAATAAAACATGTATCACAGGAATTATCTTACAGAACTGTTACATTTATATTTCTAACTTAATTAAAATTAATAAAATATATTCTACAATAGTTTAAAACTAAAATAAAATGATACAACAATTTAAAATATTGAAAACTATAAAAGAGTACATACCTTGAAAGTAGTTTTGTTCGAATGTTAAGAATAAATTCAATTATTAGAACCTGGTCTGCAATTGATGTGGATATATTACTTTTATAACAGCAAAAAAATAGGAAAAGAGATTATTATTTTATTAAAAAATATTCTTTGATTTGCATGAGTTTATACCATAACGCGCCAAGCATCATTACATTATTTCTAATATTTAGTATGAAGTCGCTCCAAGTACGTCATATTAAAATATCAAATTATAGTATATTTGGCTTAGATTTTTGACATGTTGTTTGTCATTTACAGCCTTTTTATCTTTTTTTATATGTATCATTTCTTTGATAACCAGTTTATGATAATTTCTGTCAGTATCTAAAATGTGAGTGTTTTTAAAATCGAATTCATGCTTAGTTGTTTGCTCATGTTTATCTAAGGATGTCGATGCACTTTTAGTATACTTGTGTCCATTAATTCTATTTTCAATATATTGTGTCGTCATGCCAATGTATTTCTTAGGACAGTTTAGGCATGGAATTGCATATATTACGTTAGATCTATTTTTTTGTAGGAACTTTGCTTTTTAATTTCGTATAAAGTGATCCCAGTAAATTGTTCGCCCTGAGGCATACCGTTATGTTATGCTTACCTAAAATATATTTTATTTTTTCTGATAGTTGGTTTATAATACGGTAATGCAATGAAGGTGTTTTGTGTTGTGTATAATGTAAAAAAAGTTCTTTGTTTATTTTATCAGAAAAAATAAAATATATTTTAGGTAAGCATAACATAACGGTATGCCACAGGGCGAACAATTTACTGGGATCATTTTATACGAAATTAAAAAGCAAAGTTCCTACAAAAAAAAAAGATCTAACGTAATATATGCAATTCCATGCCTAAACTGTCCCAAGAAATACATTGCTATGACAACACAATATATTGGAAATAGAATTAATGGACACAAGTATACTAAAAACGCATCAATATCCTTACATAAACATGAACAAACAACTAAGCATGAATTCGATTTTAAAAATACCCACATTTTAGATACTGACAGAAATTATCACAAACTGGTTATCAAAGAAATGATACATATAAAAAGAGATAAAAATGCTGTAAATGACAAACAAGATGTCAAAAACCTAAGTCAAATATACTATAATTTGATATATTAATATAACGTACTTGAAGCGACTCTATAATAAATATTAGAAATAATGTAATGATGCTTAGCGCGATTTGGTATAAACTCATGCAAATCAAAGAACGTTATAAAAAATAATAATAATCTTTTTTCCTATTTTTTACTGTTATAAAAAGTAATATATCCATATCAATTGCAGACCAGGTTGTAATAATTAACATTGGCACAAAGCTAGTTTTAAGGTATGTACTATTTTATAGTTTTCACTGTTTTAACCTGTGTATCGTTTTATTTTAATTTTAAGCTGTTGTAAAATCTGTTTTACTTTTATTAATTTGAATTAACTTAGAAATATCAATGTAATAGTTCTGTAGGACAATTATTGTGATACATGTTTTATTGAAAAGAAAATTTATAATTTTGTAGATTCAATATGAACATAAAATAACTTTGAAGAAGCTCACTATGTTAGAGCGAAACGTCAGAAAAATTGTCGTTTTTTGATTTTCAAATTATGTTATGCTTACCCAATATATATATATATATATATATATATATATATATATATATATATATATATATATATATATATATATATATATATATTAAATTTTAAATGGATTTTTCGCCCCATCGGGAGAATGTACAACTACATTTTTAACTCTATAAGTGCAATTATTTGACTCTAGGGCAGTTGACGTTTCGGTGAAATCTCTTTCACCATTTTCAAAGCTCACTGTACAAGCTCATATTTCAAGTTATTTTCAGTACCAATTACCATTCTAGAAGTATAAGGCTATAATATGTGCCACAAGAGTTATGCATCGTAAATTTGTTTATAATTTTGCATTTAGGAAACATATTTTTAGTATTAAATAAATCTAATTTTTTGAGCATTCCCTTAAACATTATATATATGTATATATATATATATATATATATATATATATATATATATATATATATATATATATATATATATATATTACGACAAATGTTAATTTTAAAACATAATGATTCCACATTCAAAATTACCACTAAAATAAAGTTAGACGTTTCTGATATATCTCATCTACCAAAAAAAGAGTGTTTCAAGGATTTTTTTATCAGATAAACCCAAATGCAGTACAACTAAAGTGACCCACAAGATAATATTATATATTAGTGTTTTTAAAAAACTATTTTAATAATAAAATGTAATAAAAAATTGTGCAAAAATCAATAGTGCCTGCATGGATTTTCCATTTTATTTTCTAAAAGCCATTAATGGACTCATTTGGTACGTAAGTCTTTGAATTTAGAATCATTTCTATTAAACATCTTACATTGTAAATTTTAAAATAATAATTAACGGAAGTGTTCTGTATTGTAGCCCTGAAGAAGGAAATAATAAACTGCCGAAAGCTTGACGTTTGTAAAAAACAGAGTTTCATTCAGCCCTTTCTAACTAGTCGGTCAAGAACTACTCTTCCCCTTATTATATATATATATATATATATATATATATATATATATATATATATATATATATATATATATATATATATATATATATATAGGCTATCATACGTTACACAAGAGTGTCGTAAATTTGTTTCTAATTTGGCATTTAAGAAATATATTAACGCTTGTCCTTCATTTTTGTGGATATAAAACATAGTTTGGTGATAATTCCCTGGAGACAATAGGTCCAACAAGGAGAAAATTTTGAGCACATAATAAAGCTTAAACCAAATCGATCGTCGCTTTTCAGTATTCGAAAGAGAATCTACCCATCGAAATTCAGAATAAAATTACAATTACTAAACACAATTTCGGTCATTCTCCTGTACTTCCACTCTTGATTGATTTTGCAACCCATTAGCGCAATTACGAACGTAAAAGGCTTGCAAAGCTGACTTGATCCGAGAATTCCGTTAAAATAAAAACCGTTTTGTTTGTTTGATATAAACGTCACGTAGGATTTTGTACATAGTTTATAAAAACACGTATTGCCAAACTGAGTGTTTTGCTTGATCTCGAGATAATAAAGGAAATAATGGTTAAAATTGTAAGGAGCTTAGTTGTACACGAATAATAAAAATATTCTCCTAAATCAGTAGGTGACTTCTAATGTAAACTTCCCTTAAATTTATGTTTTGAAGATTGTACGTAGTGTAAGGTAAATAACTTTCGCAATTTTAATCCACGATTTTACAGATAATTTTTGCGAAAAAGTTTGAAGAGTTTGAAATGTTACAGTTCTTGCAAAAATATACAAAAATATTAAATAAACAATTAAAAAGCTATGATAAGAATTAAAACTTTAAACCAAAGTTTCCAAGCCTTTTCTAGATCATCGCCACCTTCATAAAAAAAAATAAATTTACGTCCCCTGTCCCCCTCATAGCAGTTATATTTAATATTAGAATATCGTCTTAAAAATTGAAATACCATCAAATATATTAGAAAGTTGTTTAACACTCACACCGAGAACGTATTTGTGTACCTGGAGAATATAGATTAGGGGGGTTAGCGCAGTTCATTTCCTAGTGGTTTTAGGAAGACTTTTCGTCCTGATTTGCTTTTAGGATTATCAAGTGCCATGCCATATCTTCCAGCTTTTGTCAGAAAAAATAACCGGAATTTGCATCGCCCATGGAATGTATTACATCCTCATCAATCACCAATGATTCTGATGGTGTTCAAAAATTTGGAAATTTAGAGGTTATGGATTCCCACACTCTTTTCAAGAAACTTTTAATTTTAGCATGAATACCCTTCTAAAAGATCATGTATAAAGGTCATAAGACGATATTTTAAAATTTTTACAATCTAAAAAATTATAGCAAAAAACTACAGTGGGGTTAGTGACGACTCCCCTATTCTGGATGCGACTGTTAATATAAAATAGAAAATTGTCATTAATATTAATTTTTTTAGAACTCCTATTGAGTACTGCAATATATACAAAGGGCAATGAGCGTTTTTTATTACGAGAGAAAGGATGACATGTACAGTATCACTCCAGCAAATGATCCCCTTCTAAATGTAATTTAAGTCTTCAATCTAGAGTCTATTTCTTACGAATAGGCCTGATAGCAGCAGCAATTTCAGTTTGCGCACTTCACTGATATCACGCACATTTAACTGATTGGCTAGTTTGTTAGCGTGTACTAACACTTTTCTGATACTTGTTACTGGTTTTCTTAGTGGATTCCAAAGACATATCGTGTTGAATAATCTCATTAGAGATATAATAAAGAGTATCTATTATGACATGCAAAATATCGTTTTGGAAACTCAGGTGGATGGCGACATTGGAATTACTGGCAGTACTCTATATTTCTATTCCATATATCCAAACACACCTTAGACTTTTTTTGTAGAGCAATATCTTATTATTCATGGATAATTTTGATATACGACCTATAAGTCAGTACATTGGGCTTAGCTTGAGTCCTAGCTGTTTGCATTTGGTAAAAATATGTTTTTCCCATGTCAGTTTTCAGTCTGGATGCATGCAGAGATATCTGGCATAGTGGTTTTTATAGAAGATGAATTTTACGGATGGACATCTTTCCCTGCGTAAAGGTCACATGGCTACATTTTAGCACACTGAATTTGATGGGCTAATTCTTTGGTCATATTTAGATTTTGTTAAGGTTCATTTGCAGATATCAGACTGCTGTATCGTCATCAAATGTCGCAACTGTGATAAGTCTTGTTGTTGGCAAGTCTGTTGTATACAGAAGGTATAGTATTAACCAAAGTACGCTTCCTTGAGGAACGGCTGAGTATAAATGATATATATTAATGTATTCCTTTCTTTGTTTCATCAAAAATCAAAACCTGTCTATCTGACAAATAATATTTTTGTAATGGAAAGTGAGGCTAAGGTAGGGATTTCTTTATTTTAACTAGCAATCCTAGTAGCCACACCTTGTCAAAAGCGTGGGATATATCGAGGAAGGCCGCTGAACTGTATCTTTGGGCATTCAATTTTTTTTTTTAATTAACCAATCTACGCACTTGTTCTATTTTCCCGTGTTTTTCATGGAATCCGAACTGATGATCTGAAACTATGTTCCTTTCATCTGTTATTAAATTTAGTCTTTTGATGTATATCTTTCCAAAAACTTTAGTATTGGTAGTAAACTTACTGGCCTATAGCAAGATATATCATCTCGCTTTTTCTCAGGTTTGGGAATCATTATTGTTTGGCCCACCTTCCAAGTTCTAGGGAAGTAGTTTATACTGAATGTTGCATTAAATATAAATGCCGATAGTTTCATGAATTTAGCTGACAGTTCTTACAGGATTTAGTCAAAGATTATATTAAAACCAGATGCTTTTTCAATATACAATTTTAAGAGTTTGGAGACAGCTTTAGATTTTTCTTTGCCGTTTTTGGCCTGCCTTATATCGTCATTTTTAATAGTTGCTGGAGCCTCTTTAGTTTTCTGGTGACCTTTCAAAGTGATTAGTCCATGGTCTCGGTCGGAGTTAGGCTTTCTAGGTATTCTTGAATTCGCTGTTTATGTTCTTTATGGAATAATACTTTAGTTCTTTCGTCATTTTGTTTAGTTTTTTCTTGTTTCTTTCTATTTTGTTTGTTCGCATTATTTAAGGAACTCTATTTTCTCTAGAATTTTTTACTTAATTGTGCATATATAGATACTTCTTAGAGGTGCTTCACAAATGGGTATAGCAAACCATCTGCATCTTGCATGTTCTTTGTTAAGATCATTACTGCTCTCTCTATGTCTAGTTGAGTTTTTAAGAACGAACTTAAATAAATTAGGCTATTCAGTTTTTATCTGAATAGGGACCAATCGGTCTTACTGCTATATAAGGAGTTGCAGATACCGGTTCTGAATTTATTACCAAACGTGTCTAAGAGTTCATTGGAATGTTCCTGATTGACTGATTGATTGACTGCATGGCATAACAGGCCAGTGTTAAAAAGCTCTTACATCGCAGCCTTCAGACTTATTGTATTGCCTGCCATATTCATTCTAGATGAACAGGTTGGATGCCTTGATCAGGTTTAGCAGCCTGCTCACCTATTTATCTTCTCGGTATAAGCCTTCCGGATAGATTGATCCCTAAAGGTGTCTTCATTAGGCCAATGCTTCGTACTCAAAGATGATGTGTGAGACCGTCTCGTCCTCTTCATCACATAGTCTTCGTTGAAGATATCTATTTTATGTAGATCTCAAGCTGCAGTGGCCAGTTATAAAGGCCTGTGACTAGCCTGATATGTTGTCTGCTTAGACTGCGTAGTTTGCCGGATGGGCTCAGCAGGGTGATTCCAGTGGGTCTGGGTGACCCTATTGTGTTTTGCCAGAGGTATAAGGTCTTGAAGACAGTGCAAGACCTATTTTGATGTTATTCGAGAACATGCTAGAGCCTTTAGCGCTGCCTGACTGTCAGAGAGGATGAGAACGGTCCTGCCCCTGTAGCTCCTTCTCAAATTTTCACGAAGACAGACATCAATAGGGTGAATTTCTGCTTAATTGGTCCCTTCTTCTTGTTGTGTTTAGGTGGACATTATTTCCCCATGTTATTATTCATTAGATACACTAGTAGCGTGCAGGTAGTCCTCGGTAAATCTTATATGATTATTGCGGTTCTTCTGTGCATCTTACCATCTGGATAATTTTTGTGATATATTTTATATTTAGGTATAATTGGTAAGTATTAAAAAAATTCTATTATAAATTAGGAAATCGTCGTAAAAATCAATAAGCAAGGAAAAAATTAATAAGAGAGTTTATGCTGGTGGAGTTTTAACCGTTTGTCATATCAGGTTCCAATATTTCTTCATTCGGAAAATAAATTTGTGTACGCAGTGAACCCACGCTCAGCCAGATATGCTGAGGATAATGCAGTTGATCATTTTGAAATATATCCCATAATCGAGGGTAGAGTTTTGGTATTGATTTATGAAGCTATAAATCTTGGTATATATTTCTAAATTTTATTTAAAGTTCCTCGTTAGTTGTGGGTTCTACCAGTTCTTTTTCTAAATAAGGACCTCAAACTTAATATTTGGTGTATTCATGTCTGGCATATACTGGAACATATCCGTGAAATTAGCATGAAGAACATCTAAATGTTGACAGTAAGCAAGTAAACTTTCCCATTTTGAAGGCCTTTCTGATAATGTCGAAAAGTGGCTATGTTCACCTCTATCGAGACTCCGCTTGAACAGAAACTGTTTCCCCATAAAAGCAGCTATGAAATTATGTGTTTTAATTTATTGATACAGATCTTTCAAATAAGTGATGTATTTTTAATATACCCTTCTGTGCGAAGCAACAACCGATTGAAATCTTCATCATTGTCAATACATAGTTAAATAATTTACCATTTGATCAATTGTTTTAATTTCGTAATCGAGTGACATATGCAGGTATTTATTTCATCAGTTCTTCTTTGAACTGGATTATGGTTCAAAGAAGTTTTCCTGGATATGTTTGATGCATTCTAAATACGAAGAAGAGTTTTTAATAAGGCTTTCGTTGCGGCAAGATTAATTATTCACCAGCTGTGTGTGGTTTTTCCGGTTTTTCGATTAACAATGAAATATTATAAGAAGTTCGTAGTATTTTTGAATAGTTTTGCGATAACCATAAGATGAAAAATTGCAAAATATATATTATTTATTTCTTCAATACGCCGTCGCCCAACTTGACCACTTTTATGTTCCCCAGGTACTCTAGGGCGATTGCCGCTACCTGAAATGACTTAAAGACATATATTCAAAAGCATATTTTGCAAATATTAGTTAGTTATTATTACACCACAAATAAACAAATCAAAAAAAAATAACAGGGTGAAAAACAATTTTTTAAATTAAATAAAAAATTATTTTCATCTACGAAAATGCATGTGGCAACATTGTGAGAATTTTTAATACTCGTATAGTAATGCCAGATATAAGGCCTTAATTTTTTACCAACATGGAACTTAACTAATTTAGATTCTTAATTCTTGGACTTTAGAGTATTACATGTTTCTTGGGAAACGTTGTTAAATAATTTCATAAATACACCTAACGTCGATTTGCTTGTTTTTAATTTTAATTTAAAACCGAAAATCTATTTTGTAATCTTCTGGATTGTTCTTTTGGGGTTATAAGAAAAATCTGGTTTATATCTCTGAAACACCGGACAAAATCATGTGCATTAGGAATATGCTAGAAATTTGTCAACATATTCAGGAAAAGCTGCAAGGCTAGCTGAGACGTAAATGTTGAACATCTTGAGAATTTATTTAACAACAATAGTCATGTTCCTCTTTATAAGACGTGACTCGTTTAAGAAGTGTTATGGTGTAAAAATAAGAGCTAATATTTTAAGTTTGAAAATAAACGACCAAAACGAGTAAAATTTCCTTTTTCATCAGAACGAACTATATGTATGCTAAAGAGTATGAAATAAATATCTGTAAAAATTATATACATTCTATGTGCAAAAAATACCTTAACAAACCCATCAGACAAAAATAATTACGTTTGACACGTGTCGTACCGAATGTTTATTGAAATAAAGGCGACGTTGCGAATTGTCAAGAAAATTTAAAATGTTCTTGCATTTTGTATATATGTTTCTAAAGAACTTTTCAAAATATTCGAAATAATATCTAGAATTGCTGATTAAATTTACAAAAGCATTCTGTAGCAAATTTCTCACTAGTAGTATCATAGACATATTTATATTTTAGGTTGATACTTGATAGATTAGTGTATCGATTAGCTGAGATAAAATCCTGAAACGTGGTTCCTTAGGATGAAAAAAAATATAATATTCACTTAAGAAACAACGATCGTGATTGTTTTTATTTTATCAAGACCAATTGTGGGTGTTAACAATATAACACATAAGAATTTATTGAGTATGAAAAAAGTACTTGTATTTTTCTTGCCATCTCAAAAAATTAAGCGGAGAGTGTTATTTTATCTAGGATTTTCAATCATAAGATTGATTTTACCTCAGCTCTCTATCTTTGTCGCTACTTTTTCTGTAGTTATTCTTAATTGTATTCTTCAGTATTGTTACTCTACTGACTTCCCCTTTTTTGCACTTTGCTGCTACTCCTACTATTAATTATATGAGATCTTTAAGTCTCAGGATATGTCTCTCCATTTTATCACTTCTTATCAGGTTCAATTCAGTACTTTTTGGATTCATCCTTACGAAGTTCTTTTGAGGCTGATGCTTCTAGATATGTCGATGATACCTTCTTTGTATAGAACGGCAATGATCAAGAACATAATGAGTTCTTGAAACATTTAAATACTATTCGACATACAATTAAGTTCACCATGGAAAAAGAGGTAAATGATCAATTGCCCTTCCTAGATCTCATGGTGAATCGTTCAAATGGAACTACTAAATCTTCAGTATATAGAAAGCAAAAACATACTGGACAATATCTTAATCATTGTTCTAATCATTCTGTTGTAACAAGGCGGGGTATTATACGCAACCTCTATAATCGCGCTGTATCTATATGTAATAATGCCAATTCATTGGAAAAGAATGTAACAAATATTCAATCCGATTTACCACAGAATGGTTATCCTTTAAAACTAATTCACGATGTTATAAATAACTTTAAAACAACGAACACTGAACAGCAAGACACACATTCCTTCTTCACAATTTCGTACATTAAGGGAACTTCGGAGAAAATGAGTAGTTATAATATGAAACAGCCTTTAACTCAGGAAACTAACTTTTACACTTAGAGCTCATTTAACAAAAACAAAACCAAAACCTATTGATAAGAAAGAATGTGTTTACAAAGTTCCATGTGAGTGTGGTGAAATGTATATTGGAGAAACCAAACGACCACTAGAAGATAGAATTAAGGAACATAAAACTCATACGCAATAAGGGGAAACGTCAAGATCAGGCATTGCAGAACACGTCTGAGATAAACAACAGCATATAAAATGGTCTGAGGCTGCGGAAATATATATAGAACCCAACATGAAAAAAAGAAAATTTATAGAAGCAGCTTACATTAAAAACTATAATGGAATCTTCAGTAAACCGAATGTTGAGATACCTAATCTTTGGCAACCACTACGTTGTAACATCAAATCATTGAATTGTGTACAGTGAAGCGAAACTTAGCGCTTCGATGAACACAGGCCCTAGATAAACTCGTAGTCTTAAGACAAAACATTCAGGTTATACTTAATAACGATTAGAGATACAACCTAATCGAAACATCACAAAAATAAATAAAAATAAAGACAATGCAAGTCCGACAACCACATTTTAGTCAATCTTCTACATTGTCTACAACCTTTAAACTAACTGAAAATACCTTATACTATAAGAACAAATGTACTCTGTTAGAGACTATCTCAGATTGCATGAATACTAGGAAATGGTGGAAGCCTTTCTCATGGTGGTGCACCGCCGAACTTGTTGGATTTCGTCAGTAAAGAATAGGCCAGCGCACATCAACATCGAAGAAATAAATTCTTTATGAAACTTATATTAAAAAAAATATGAAATCTAATACAAACAGCTCCACCTCCCAGCATTCCACGCAATCTGAATATATAATCTCATAGAGATTTGTATATATACCAATAGTGAATACAATATACTTGCAGTTGGATATATAAAATATAATTATATACGAGAAAATTAGTCCTTAATCAGCTAAAAAAACGTTATACTATAACAGATTGCAAGAATACCAGGAAAGGATGGAAACCTTTCTCTTTTGCTTGTTGTAAGCGCCCAATGGTTTTTGTGGCCAATACGAAGATTTATAGTTGCTTGCAATATATTTGAGTTACTTAATTTCACTCTTCAACTGATAAGCCGCTACGTTGATCGAGCATTTGCTGTTAGCAATTGAATTTTTTATGACGCCGAAAAATCGTTAATAAACCATTAAGATACTGATTTTAGTCTTATGTTATTTTATTTCAAGTTACATTGTAAAGAGGAGAGTATTTTCAAAATGAAAAAAAGTTAATTGTAAAATTAGTATTTGTGGGCAGTGCTCCAGTAAAAACGATACACTCAGCTTTAAATTAAAATTTATAATCGGCTAATTGTAAACAAAAAAGCTTGCCCTAAAATATTGTGCTATCGAAAATGATTTTTGAAGAATTACAAACTAACAGAGATGATATAAACCCAAAATTTTTGTTAACAAATAATATGGGTTAATGTCATCAAAATGTTCCTAATAAAAATTACATACAAGGATGAATGTCGTCTACAGATTTAGAATCGTTTTGATTTTTTGAAAAATATTGATAGGAACCGAAGGATAAATTTATTAGGGCTGCATTATTCGTAGCTGCAAGGTAAACACGTGAGTGCGCGACACACTCTTACCCGCTGTTATCTCATGTCTCATGATATAGCAATTAAACTGGATAGATTTTCATTAAAATATTTTATGTATATATTATTTAATGATTTATTTTAATTTACCGCCAAAACGAATTCAAATGCTTTTAGTGCATACCAGATGTAATTGGTTTCCAACAAACGTAGTTGCCCTTACTATTAAGTGTACAAACGTAATAGGCTAATATTTTTTCAGTGTACTTAGTCAAAAACAGTTCAGTGCGGTAACTTTTGGTAGATATTTAAGTGAGTATGAAAAGTGAAGTAAAAAATTCAAATTTATATAATACTCATATAGAAAACAAATAGGTTCATGGGAACACTACAGAAAATAAACCTGAAAACAAATGTTTCTATAATTTTCTTATAAATCAACTTCTATCTTTTTCTTTAATTGACTAAAATATTTTTCTCGAAACACCTTGGAACTTTCATCATAAATACGACATATTTACCTATACAACTTGTCTTTTACTTTTTCTCCTGCTGGTATTTTGGTTTATCCCTTCACTTTCTTTAACGCTCGATGGAATTCTTCTTAAAGGATCCTATATCTCTTTTCAACCTGTTCTTGATTTGTGCACAGCGTTCTGTGAAGTAAAATATATATTACAATGCATGTAAATTCTAGAAATGTTTGAAATATAATATTAAAAATTCACCAAGTATAAATATTTTTAAAGGTAACCTCGGACAAATCTTCCGTGGAGAATCTTATCCAATTTAAGAAATTTTCCTTGAACATATTTTTAAAATATTTTGTTTAGTGTTTTCACTTCATTTTATTTGTCATTATTTTTTTTAAAACATTGAGAGCTTACTGAATTTTGACTTTCACAAGTATTTTATTTTAACAGTGACATGTTTCTCAATTGTTTGTGAAAAACACACCAAAAAGTCGGGATCTTAATTCTAGAGCATTTATGGGATCCTCTTAAAAACAATATAATTCGTTGCGTAGAAACTTGGGAGCGCTTGAAAATTTAATTATTGCAGAATTATCTAGTCAAATAGGCATTCAACCTCGAAATGAAAGACAAGAAGCTAGAAACTTTTATTTTGATATTTAACATGAGTCAGCTCAAAAGTATCATAGAACCTCGAGACATGATATTCAATGTCAAAGGTGAAAAATCCGTTTTTTTTTTGCAATATCTTGTTTTATTTTACTCTAAATGACATTTGGAGTTATTAAGAAAGTTGTAGGGCATACAATTCTCTAGAAATTTGGTCCTAAGCCATATTTTATATAATTAACAGTTCCTGATTTAGAACGCGAAGCTTTTAACCTTAGCTTAATATTCCTTTTGTTCGTCATTGTCTTCTTTTTCTTAAATTTCAAACTCATTGTCATAGTCCTCTTTGTCTGCTATATTCGGATCTGAAGCTTCAAGGACTTCAGGTAAATATTCACTTTCTTCATTAAGATCATTTGGATACGATGAAGCCTTGAGATATGGTTGTCCATTACACTGTTTACAAACCGAGGAGTATTGCAACCCTACGTTTCTACATCTGAAAGCCGAATAACAGCCCTTCATGCAATTGCAAAATATCGTCTGCACAAGTTCTTCTGCTACTGGTGGTAATAATGTTGTTCTCGGTTCCAGAGTTTCAATTTGCAATACCCATCCCGATTCTAATTCATCCCCTAACTAAGTTTGGATTTGGTGGTCGATACGATTAATACGCTGTCGAGGTACTGCACTTGCAGGTGGAAGGGATAATGACTGCACCAATTTGTTGAATCTTGTTGATAGGATGAATTACGTATATCGAATATTTTTGATACTGTGGATAGTTTTCTTGTTGAAATACTTAAGCTGATTGATCCAAATTGTAATGTTTCTCGAACATTTTAATAATTGACTGGCTTGTTTTATAGCGAAGATAACAGTTTTAATTTCTCAATAAGTATTTCAATAAAAAAATTTTCTTACATCGGTTCGACAAAAACTTGTCTTTGCTTGGGACAATTATTGTTCCATCAATAAAAACTCCGTAAGATATTGAAAGAGCATCAGTTCTTCTTAGTTGTTACATTATTTTAATGTTTTTACAGTAGCTTGAGTATCTGTTGATTACAAGAATGCTCGAGTGACAATATATTTGCCATTATTTCATGTATATATTAAAAACAATAGAGGAAATATTATTTTTGCTCCATACATGCGATTCAAAAGAAATCCTGCATGGATAATGTATGTTATATTATCTTTATCCATGCGATAGTAACAGAGGTCATATTATTATATTCTTTCATATTACTTTACTAGTTTTTGTTCACAGTTGTTCTCTGAAAGGGTAACAATGGGTCAACAGAAACTTTACAATTATTAATCTTGATGGATTTGTTAACTGTTAAAATTAGTATATTTTTGTCGACAAATTTTAATTTTACAAACCAATTATTTTCACTATCGATTCTAGACCAATATCATTGGTAATAATTCTTTCAAAATTATAATATTTTTGGTAAATAATTAACTTTATAAACCATAGTTGACCTAGCGTTATCGTACATACGGCCAAGCGCTTCCATACTCTTCGCGCTCTACATCAAAAGCAGTTAATTATATAAAATATTGCCGAAGACCAAATTTAAAGAGAATTTTACACTTTAAAACTTTTCTAATAACCCTAAATGTCTTTTAGAGCAAAGGAAACAAGATATTTACAAGAAAAAACGTTTTACACCTTTAATTATTGGATAAGAACGGGAAAAAATTCCTTAGGATATTGTCCAATATTTAATTAGAAACATACTTGGGCTCGTAAATACTATCAATCTGAAGTATTACAGTAAAGTCGTAAATTAATTTTTCCGCCATTTTATTATTTCCACAATTTTGTTGTAGGTCTCCAGAATAATTTCAATTTTTGTATCATTCGATTTGCCGAAACATTCCTATTTTCGTTCTCGGAAGGAAAATAAAAAATCTGGCTACCGTGCATGATGCAAATTTCAAGGAGAATGTAGAGAGAAAGAGAGATAAATAGATCCAAAACCGGAAATTATATATTTTCCTGACGAAACATAATACAATACACCGTTAGTCCGAAACTAAAGCTGCCCACTGAGAGAACAATTTATACATGTGATATTAATGTAGTACAATTTTGCGGCAACAATGGAATAATACCTCTTTGAATAATAATAATAAGCATGTGCATTATTTCGAGAAACATAGAATAATCCCATAATGATATTTTTCAAATGTTCCACTACCATCCATGTATTAGTTTTTCGAGATCATTGTCATCTAAAACACTATTAGACCGGGGAGGATCTATTTTTGGTTGGCTGTTGAGAGGAGGCCCACTAATTTTTACTCTAATCTCTTAAGAATAATGCCCATAACATAATTGAGATATGCTTTCTCTAAAAAAATACCACTACATTTATTTAATTAACAAAAAGTAAAAAAAATGCATTTTTTTCTCTTTTCTTCTTTATAACTCGAAAGTATTCACTTTAGAGAAAAGTTGAAGAAAGAAATCTTAAATCACACACTTGAAATTTTTTCACTTATACTTGAGATCTCAAGCTTTCAGATGCTTTTTTAAAAATTAAAATTGGATAATTAGGGCCAGCTTAGGAACTGCTTAAAGTTATTGTAAATTTTTTGCTTAAAAACAAATTTAATATGTCCGCATTTTTTTTTTAAAGTACTCGGAGAGACGCCTCTTTTGAAAAAAAAGAGTTTGCATTTTGTCAGCTGGTTATCAAGATACAAGCTGTCAAATTTGACAGGCGTTTACATCGAACTTATAAACAAATTAGAGGTAACTTTTAAACCATTAACGTTGTCTTTCCGAGAACTTTTCAGACAAAAATGTTCACATATTTACATTATCGGTAACGAAAGAAAATGAAAATCGCTCACGTGTTTGAAAAATTACAACAAGGATGGGTGGGGAGCTCCTCCTCTAAAATTGAGTCTGCAGGTTCAAAATACTTAAGTGCGAAAAAATGTCATTTTCTCGGCTTTTTATGCAGCAGTTTTGATCATTTTTTGTTTAAACTGATATCACGTGAATATAGGAGTTCAAATATTACTATACCGAATGCCTATTATGCCTTCTTTTTGTCATAAATAAATTACGTCCTTTGATGCATTATATGCCTTGCACACTGTAACCTATGTTATATGGCTTTTTTAAAGAAAAAGTTTATTTATTTATATTTTAGCTCACTGAATACAAAACATTTGATTGTAATCTCTAAAATTGTTTAAACAATAATTGTTTAAACAAATATATTTGAATAAAAATTATTCTGAAATTACTTTATTGGTGCAGTATGCATAAGAAACATTTTTAAAAAATTATTTAAAAAAGTTCTTATTTCTTAAGTAACAGCAATACAATATTTTTAAAAATATTTGAAGATACAATATATTGGGAAATAGCACGATTTTTCGATAAGTACCCTTACAAGTGAGAATCGAAATAAAATATTGGTAAAAATAAGAACTAATTTAATATACAATATTATTACAGACAGCTGATGGTTTTCATCAGTTGTCTGTAATAATAGAACCTTTGGTTATTATTATTTATAGTTGTTCTACATTAATATGCGTACGGTAATTTATTAAACAACAGAAATGAAAAATTTTCCTCGACTTACTATTTTTGGTTATATGTCTCCTTAACATTACAGTGATATACTCACGTTTAATTTTTTAATTTTCTATACAAAGTTATCTGATAAAGTTAAAACATGTTAAAAATATCTGAGGATTCGGTAGGTGAAATTTGACTGGGTATTTATCTTGAATATCTCTATATGCATTATTATTTTTTTCGAAAAACTCAAAATTCAAAATCATTTATTGTTCATATCCATATCTATATATATATATATATATATATATATATATATATATATATATATATATATATATATATATATAATAACCCTTTAACTCCTGGCAGATGATAAAAAACCTCAGTCAGCATAACACGTTTGATACTTTTTTCAAATAATATAATTCCTTGGTAGAAAGAAATATTGAGATATTTTTCAGTATTTAGAAACACGGGGCGAATAAGTTACACAATATTAATAGAGATGGAAATAAGTTTTCTTTTATGTTAGAGTATATAGTTATTAAACTTTTTTGTGGTAAACTCATGATGCCATCTTTTTAAAATACTTTCTACATGAGGTTCTCGGATCCAAGTTGTTCATGGCTTTCACGCACCTCTTCTGAGTTTGGAAAATATGCAGACTTCCAGCCTCAGCCTCCTCCCCCTCGATTTTCATTCAATACACCATTTTTTACTAAAAGTTTCCATAATATACAGTTTCAAGGATCTTTGATGATATTATATTTTTTAGAACATGTATTGAATCACATAGAGAATTTTATTTAAGTTTAAGTTCCTTTAGGCGTTTAGATATATATCCAAAATAAGAACAAAAAACCATGGTCAACAGTATCGAAGGCTTTTAATAAGTCACACAGGATAACAAAACATATTTCTTCTTCATTACGTCTTTCATAAATGTAGCTGAAGACATCATATAAAGCACTTTTCGTTGATCGATTTGACTTTAATGCATGAGGACATGGTGTCATTAAATTATTTTCTCTAGGAATCTTTCCAGACGGGTGTTCACTTCTTTTTCCATGATTTTAGTGATAATTTTAGCTAATAAGATTGGACCGTGTTTTTATTAATTTTAAATAACTAAATGGAGCGCTTAATCTAGGTTATTAATATGTTATTAAATTATTAATTAAGGCTAGTGTTATGATAGATTTTATTTAAACAATTTATGTCTGTTTTTCGTTATGTCAATTATTTCTAAAATTTCGCGTTTACGTTAATTTGGTTTGATATTTAGGATCTCTGATTCTTGAAAATTAAACTTAGGAGAGAATTTTGATTCATGGTTACTTAAGGTAGTTTTTTTTTATCACAGCGGTGTTCATTTAATTGATTTTGTAGTTATTGCAAATTTATCCTATGTATACCCAGGGCTCTAATTATATATAAATTTCGCATATAATATGTGTCCTTTAGTTTTTGTGAATTTTAATTTTTAATGAACTGAAATTTTGTTTAAGCAGATTTTATTCCTTTGTCACAAAGAGACATATTTTATTTTTAAAAAGTTTTCATCACTATTCCTATAGACCCTGTATATATGGCAACAGTAAATATTTTTCAATTTTTTTTAGTTTATATGGGTTTAGGATTATTATTTAATTTTTGCCAACGTGGTGTAAAGATCGAGTTTGTAAATTTTACTAGATAGCTCTTTTTAATTAAAATATTGTTGACCCTTTTTTTGTTGCTGTCCCTCTATACATTGTGTCCCTTAGCTCTCTTGCTCCGTCAGCTAGACTTATGATCACAGATTTTTTTTTGAAATGATAATCTCAATATCTTTGAATCCATGTTTTTTTGGTATAACATTCTATTTTAAATATAAAGTCAGATCATATCTAAAAAATTTATCTTTTTATTATCTTCTTTTTCAATTGTAAAATTAAGTTTCGAATGATAAGCATTGAAAGAGTTAAGAATCTCGTCATTTTTGTTTTAGTTTTGAGACACCTGTTGTACAGTCGTCTACGTATCGAAAGTAGAATGGGAGTTGGTACTCCAGTTTGGGTACGACATCATTTTCCAAGACTTCCAACATCATTTAGGCAACTATATTGTAACAAACAACTGACGAAGACCGTGAAGTTGTTGAAATGCCTTGAAAATAAATCTTAGTAGAATACCACTAAGATTTATTTTCAAGGCATTTCGACAACTTCACGGTCTTCATCAGTTGTTTGTCTTTATAATAATAAAGATGTTTTTAACATTTGTATTGGTGTCTTTCTCAAAAACTAATCGAGGAACATAGTTAAAGTTTCACGAAGATTAATAGTACATATATATATATATATATATATATATATATATATATATATATATATATATATATATATATATATATATACATATATATGTATATATATATATATATATATGTATATATATATATATATATATATATATATATATATATATATATATGTATATATATATATATATATATATATATATATATATATATATATATATATATATATATATATACAATGTGTCCGATAAGACTGTGGCTATAAAATTGGTACTACTAGCGCCATCTTCATGAAATTGTTACAACTAATTACTAAAATCTTCCTTTTCCCCCAAAACAAAGTTTCAGGTTCATCAGATCACATGTAGCTATTCAGTAACTGTTTACGTAGTAGTATCAAAGTGGTCGCGGTTATAATTTCAGTAATTTCACGATGAATGAAAATGCCGAACCACGTATTGAGAATTAATTTTGGTTGAAAGAACGTGCGAATATGTGTGTTGCTTCTTTGCTTCTAATTGAGACTATTTTGAATAAAAACTTTTTGAAAAAATATCTTAATTTTTTTTGCATCTTTTATTGCCATAGTCTTAAAATTTAGGAGACACGCTGGATATATATATATATATATATATATATATATATATATATATATATATATATATATATATTATATATATATATATATATATATATATATATATTATATATATATATATATATATATATATAAGGTTTGCCCATTTAATTTAAAAAATATATATATTTTCTGTTCAATATATTTTTATTTGTTTATCCACAAAATTAACAAATTAACTACCTAAAAGTAACCAACTGAAGGTTATTTTTGAATGAGGTTCCTTGTCTAAATATAAAATAAGATTTTTAAATTTAATGGCCACCAGGAAGTTTTAAAATAGCTATAATAATTTTATTGTTGTAGCATCGTTTGTAGTAACAATAAGCTTTATAGTAAACTTAAAGAATAAATTTATAGCTCCTTACAACATAATAAAACCTTATATAGTTAAAATAAACTGTATTTTGATACATTTTAAAAATAAATAACTTAAAGGCCTTATGACATTTTACATATTTAATTTTTATGAGATGTAAAAGGCTTGGTTCCAAAGTCATTTAAAAATTAACTTTTATTACTATTGCTTTATAATAAAATTATACTGATCGACAAGTTAGAATTTTTTTAAATCTATAAAATGAGCAATAGTAAGTTTGAAATAGCATAAATTAGCATTTATTTTGATGGGCATCTCGTAGTCATATTAGGTCAAATTTATTGTGATTTTCATTTAGATTGTAGAGAAAAATATGAAAGATCATCAAAGTCAGGGGTCTCTAAACTACGGCCAGCGAGCAGCTTCTGGCCTACTATAGTTTATTTTGATGTTTTTATTTAACGACCAATTAAGAAACCCATTAACTGACTTACATAATAAAAATGAACATTTTAACTGTCATTAATGTTATGAGACTTATCCTAAAAACTTACAGTAAGTGACAAACATAGGTGATTTGTAACTTTCCACTGACAATGATGGACAGATGTGGATCAAATTTACTGATGGAAATTATCAACACCGATTTCAAATGCTTACCAGTTAATTTTGATCTGTAAATAATTTATCTAAATTTTATTTTGGAGAATGTTTTTCACACAAATAATTAGTGTCGAAAACGAAAAAATGCCCCAAGCAAAACCTGAACTAGTCAAGCTGTGCGAGTGGAAGATAAATTAGCTTTTCCTGGACACATTTCTTGGGCTAGTGCAATCATCCAATCCTTAATTAATTCGTCGTTAGTAAATGGTTTCCCATGTTTTGCTATTGATGAAGCCACGTGGGAACTATCACGAATTGATGCTTGTTGATCAGAATTTACTTTCTTCAACAACAATTGCTCAGATTTCTATCCATGTTTCAAAGATTCATATTTTTCTAACCGTAGGCTTTCTCTCAATTTGTAGTTATTCTAAGAATCTTTAGTCTTCGAATGATTTTTTATATTCTATTACTTGAACGTTGATATAGTTTCATTGTAAATTATACACATCATTTTATTACTTACTCATATTTTTCTAACCGTAGGCTTTCTCTCAATTTGTAGTTATTCTAAGAATCTTTAGTCTTCGAATGATATTTTATATTCTATTACTTGAACGTTGATATAGTTTCATTGTAAATTATACACATCATTTTATTACTTGACTTGATATTCTTCGCTCTTTAAATGTCTGTACTCAATATCTATCTTTCGTTTCTTTTCCATAAGTTTACCAATCCTCATAAACTGGACGTAAATTCAGATTAGAATAAAGCTAATTGATACTATTAAGAGCAGAGGTTTGTAGTAAACAAAATGCACTGGATTTAAATTCAAGACGCTTTTTCTTAAATTAAACACTCACATGTAAATACACTATATTTTTACTAAGAAATTATAGTCATCAAATACACTAGTTGCATTATATTTCACTTTTCAGATCGCACTTGTAGCTTGGAATTTAAATTCTCGGTGTTTCCAGTACTTGTATCCTTCCTGAAGATGCTCTAGCTCTATTACCCCGTACAAAATGGCGCTCTACTACTCTATTGGTGCCACGTTCCTTACGTAGAAGTAACAATACGTAAAATATGGCTAAATCAGCTATTTTTGTAGCAATTAAATGTCTTGGACACTTGCCGTAAAAACCAACCGTCATTGCGAGATTAAGTCGGGATGAGACAAGAAGAGACGAGCAGAGACGAAAATAAAATTTTCTTTTCATCTTAATACATACGTGATGACTTGAGTGCAAATTAAACTGTAAAGAAAGTTAACTACAAAAAAACGGTCAGTTAAGCTATAAAGCCAACCACAGAATACGAGAATGTTCGACTGATTTCATCGCAGCGATTTTGTATGACGAACATGTTCGTCCAATAGTTTTGAGTACAGACTACACGATGGGCCATGACGGATCATCAATTCTTGCAATGAATCGGTCATAATGGTTGGCAGAAGCAGCGGCTGCTGCTCTTTTAGGGAAAAAAAGTAAAAAAACAAAGTAGTTAATCTGGACCAAGGAATGACTATTAAAAAAAAAATGCTTTTCCATATTAATAATTTGTTGGATGAATTAAAACTTGAGCCAGGGGATTGGTTCAACTATGAACACCGGCAGAAAAAGTACCAAATGAAGTGTATTAATCTAAGCTCCCAAAACCTCATATCCGGAAGTTCAAAGTTAACCTTTTTTTCCAAAATCCACAAAATTTTCTTATCCCTAAAATTTTTCCGGAGCTAAGGGACTTAAATACTTAAAAATAGGCAAAAATATGCTTATAGTTTGGGAACTAGGGGGGAGGGGATTGGACATATATTTTGAGGTTCAGAAGGTAACCTTTCAATGTATTTTTAAGTGCCGATTCGATTTTTTCAAATTACCAAGCTCAAAATTAGATATTAAGCCAGTTATATCGAAAACAATATGTTTTTGCTCGTGTTCTCAGCGGCACAAGACCTTTTGTTGAATATTTTTATTTATCCCTATAATATTTCAGAGCCTCACACATTCTTAGTTTTCTAAAAGTAAAATTAATTCCTGTGATCCTTAAATTATCACTATTATTCTTTAATACGTAACACGCACCTTCAGCAGCCTGCAGCGCAAGTAAAGTATATGATGAGTGTGATTTAACAGAAATATGTCTGTAATATTTTATGCAACGAATGGATTGGTATGAATTGATCTGCTTCAGCAGTTTTATAGACTTTGACCTAATATGATATTTTTAATGAAACTTATAATTAATTTTTTCGGCAAAAGATATATTGGTAAAAACTATTTTTCGCTGCTGCGCCTACTCGAATTCACAGCTGCTAAAGTTGAGTATTAATAATTAAAAATTTTAATCAAGAAAACAGAACTTAAATGTGAAAGACCTTCAAGTTTCCATTTTTGTATTTTCCCCAATAAAAAAGTAATCATGCTGCAACATCATTGTCTAATGATAATGCCATTACGACTTTCGAACCTTCTTTACTTGCTTGAAAAATGTATAGTTTGATTCTAGAATAGACCTCTTCAATATCGTTCCGATGCAATTCATCCAATTTTAAAATGTCCAACGGATTACTGGACTTATATGCTGATTCATTTTTTTCGTTGCATATAATTTCTACGTTTGGCCGAATACTATTCCATATTTTGAAAATATAAATGCGAATAAAATTCGGCAGGAAATTTTTATTTTTATCTGATCTCCACATCAGTTTTCGATTTTTCATATCAATTCATTGTGCTGTTTTCTTCAAAATATAGAGAATATACAGTTGCAAAAAGATTTCGCAAATGTTTTCAAATTTGTCCATTTCAGTTGCCTATATAGGAGCATGAGATCAACAATCAAAGTAAAATCATTCCCTTTCTTCATATCAATATTACACTGATTTTCGGATTCCTTGATTAGATCACTTTTTTTATTTTCTTTCATATTCATTTGCAAAAAGTTTCAGAGTCAATTGAAATTTCTTTCTTTCGCAATTTCACTTATTTTATGAGCAAATATACTTTCTTTTTACTCTAAATATTCTAACTATTCGATTTTTTTCTTATAAGCTTTTAGATTTATAATAAACCATTCAATATAATTTTTATTATAGAACTTACAGTCATTCAAAAATATATTCAAAACAGCTTTGATATTTCGATTGTAACATGGCAGCAAAAAATTCTTCGGATTTCAATTTGTTTAATCCCTTTTGTATTTGACTCTTTTGTATCTCATCAGTCGCAGCTCACCGCACTTTTTCACATCCAGTTAAAGTAGACGTTAAATGTTCACCTACTAAATACAATATACATCCTTTATAAAAGAAATTACATGCATGGATAAAACAATGTGACACGAGAAAAAGATTTTAGTCGCGTATGCATCTTCTAAACTTGTTTCGATATACAAGTTCGTACAAGATAAGGTTATTTACCACGCGACATATACTCTACAGACGCTGCAGGCTGCTGAAGTCGCGCGCAACATCTTGTAACATACCCTTTATTACTTTTAGGCTTGTTTATTTAAACTTAGAATTTCGCAAAATACTGAATATCTCTCGCCATCTATCGGCATCGTTATTTACCACTATCAAATGTATAAATATCCTTGCCATTCTTAAGTATCCGTAAATTGATTATCTGTCTCCGTTTTTGGCGAATTCAGCCATTTCCTTTGTAGTAGCGTGTACTGGTAGTAGTGTAGAAATGTTAAAGAGAAGTAGAGTGATGATCTGTGTATTTTATTATTCGATTTGATCAATCTACACTATATTTATCGTTATAATCATCGAATTCAATAAAGTAAATCATTTCCATTTTACGCCGCCATCACCTTATAAACTGACCCCGCTATTTCTCTTTTGTTTCAGGGACCAATTTTTTAAACCATATAAGGATTTCTACACCATACAAAGGCTTTTTAAACCATATAACAGTTTTTTAAACCAAATATAAATAAATTTGAACCTTGTCCAGCATTTTAAAGCATTCAGATCATTTATTCAAGCTATACTTCAGTTTCTGCTAGCTATTATCTTAGCTTGTGAAAGCTTTACAGCAATTTTTTGTTCCTCGTTTTTATACAAGACTTACTTCATGTTCTTGAAGGTTCGGCGTCCTTAATAGAAATATTATGTATTTCTTCGTAACCAAATATTTCTGCTATCGAACGTATTACGTTTGATTCTCTTTTGGCCACATAAATCAAACTACTCACAAAAGGATATTAAAATATCCGATAGCTGTCAGTGTTTCATTAGCCGAGATCATTTTTTAGTGTTTGCAGCTCGGTAGCAAGTAGTCACAAAAAGATAAGTAGCTATGTTGTTGGAATTTGTAAGAAAAATAAATACAGAATCGTATTGTAAAGGTAATTGCCATTTTCGTTGACAAACTATGTGATTTTTGCTTTATTATTTATAGCTTCAACAAGCATATCTATTATTTTTAACTACAGTTAACAAGTATTTTTATTAAATTAAACTTCATAATTTAGTACACGTATTTTGAATTTTTTTTGGATAATGGAATAAACCAAGTCTTCCAGGAGTTCCCATTTTATCAGTTTTAAGCTACAAATGGCGCCTGGAATTTAAAGTTTAGAAAGTACTGTTTTTATATTTTGTAGTAAGTGAATCCTTAACAACCGCCCATTTATAAATGACAATAAGAACTAGGTGACTCAGACACTGTTGATTTTTCAATGAATGGAAACCAGGAACATTTATTTCGCAATACATTGGAAAACATCAAGCTTCCTTCTGAACTTCAAAATGCTAACTCCCCCGCAGCGCTCGGATTATTGATTGCTAGGTCTGTAATTTTATTAAAATCATTAGAAAAATTCTATAGCCTCTCTCGTCATTACTGAACTGAACAGAAATACCCTCATGCTTGACAACATATCGTAACGTCTCTGAATCGCTTTAGTAATAAATATCAGGTTTATAATTAATAGAACAAGCTAGTCAAGATTATTATGAAACATTAATTTGATAAATAATTAGTCCAAAACGTGATCGGTTATTGTATGCACTGAAGGTATAAATTATAGCGTTTTTAATTGGCATGTTGCCTTCATCTACAAAGGAGACAATGCCGTTAGTTAAAATGGTTGCCATAAGGAACGTACTTTATATTTATTGTCATAATGAAAACGTGCTGTTGAAATTTAATAATTTTGTGTACTAATTAGTCTAACAATTATTTTCTGAAATGCCAATATGTTTTGCGTAATAAATCATTTAAAATGGTTTTCGTAATTGGGTTTAACGATATTTTCTAAAACTCAAAACAAAAAAGCTAAGGTTTTTTTCAATCCTTATATAATTTGATTAAAAAAAAACAATAGTTTGTGCTGAACAAAACTTTGTTGAAGAAGAATACACTTTACAATGTCGACAAAAACATGTAACGAATGATACCAATGTATACCTAAAAAAAATAACACAATTTAAATGAGCGAACTCACAAACGTACAGAAAAAGTAGGCAATATAGGTCTCCATAATTATAAATTGATCAGCCTACCGAGGCATTTCCATAAACTATACAATAGGATTATAAAAAATCGTTTAATAAACATGAGCAAGTAAGCACTGTGTGCTGCTGCTGAAAGTTAGACTTGTAGTCAGCTAGATTCAAAACTCAAAAATCATTTACGATTTACAAAATGACTGATAGTTATATGGTAATCTCCATATATGATAAGTCCAATTGAGGACGAAACCAGCCCAAGGGTAATGAGCTCCGTTCAATGCTCGCGTGTTCACACCAACCGGTGCCGGGCGTACGGCAGCAGCCGCGCCATAAGGCGACCAGCCTGAAGGGTGTGCCGCGGAAGGGATAAACCCGAACCGTAACACTTTTAGGTGGCACCAGAAACTTGCACGCTTAAGCAAGTTTGGGTCCAAACGTGTTCCAGGCCGTGCGCGACGCAACCGCGTCGTCAGCACTTAGTCCTGTGTATTAGCCGGAGGCTACGGGGTGTTCGCACCTATGCGTTTAGGTGCTAACTAGGGCAATGTTCAGTGTTTCGTTCTTGTAGAACTCTCCAGAGAGGCTAAGAAGCCTATACTTACATTACATAAAGGAGATGTCAAGTAGAGTCGAGTAACGAGCAAGCACTGTGTGCTGCAGTTGAGAGCTAGACTTGTAGTCAGCTAGACTCATGACTCAAAAATCATTTACGATTAATAAATAAGCTTGAGTACCCCTGTCATTGTCCAGGATAAATGTTTAACAGATACCAGGAAGTGTAGTTTTGCAGGTCGTGAAATTCTGAGCATAACTGAGTCAAAAATAACAACTGATGTTTGATCTTCGATTTTTAAAGTTCTGAAAATCACTTTTTCGCGTGTAGAATTTTTCAGTTGCATCGTGAAAATGTTAAATAAAAAAAATAATAGATAATAAAAGAAGCTTCTATTTAAGCTCAAAATAGATGTTCTATCTTCCAATGTGCGTTGCAAAAATAGGCCTGCACTTGGTTATAAACAAATAGAATTTCCGGACAACTATAAATACGATTAACAAATTTTATCTTATAATCTTACAGGTGTTTTTTTTTTAATTTTAAGAATGATTTTAGTAAGTTTAGCACGAAGTTATGAGCTTCACAGAGTTTGTACAAGTGTAACAATCGAAAATTTGTGCCGTTCTCAACGAGATGAAGCAGATGAAAAAAAGCGATTCAAGCATGTCTTGCGAGATAAATTCCGCGTCCTAACGAGCGTATGCTACGCAACTCGCACTCCCGCGACCGTGTACTCCGCTTCAGCAAATACTTACTTTCATCGTTAATATGCACAGCATATAAATACTTATTTACACAGTTTTACATTTCTCCATAAAATATAAGCATTCTTCGACTTGTTGCAAATTTCAAATCAAATGTTAACAGTCGGACCGAGAACGTATTTGTGTACCCTGGAAATATCGATCAAGGGGGTCAGCCACTGAACCTAGCTTTTTTCTAACTTGGATATGGGGGTCAGCGTTTAACCCTATAATTTTGGGACAGCAGTTGGAAACCCTTTACAAATAAATTAAAAATTATTATGAAACATATTTTTAAGATGATACATTGTTTATTATCATCGAAAATATTACAACACAAAGATAATCTACATCAAAAATATATAAAAATATAAACAAGTAAATTAGTCACGTGTTAGAACTAATTCTACATTCAGTACATGTTCAAATAATACTTTTCACTTCAGAGGCTGTATGTCCGGGGCAGACATATTTGACACATTTGGAAGATGATGTTATGTATTTGCGATCATCTGATCTGGGGCAAATAAAGCACCTTCCTTTTTTAGGAATCTTTTGTACAGTTTGGTGGGTTGCAGGACCAGTAAAATTGTTGCGAACAGCTCCCGTTGTTATAGGAGGATCTTGACTGCATTTAAAACCAAATATTTTTAATGCTGCAATATGTTTATTTTGCAATCCTTTTATTTTTCCATATTCAATCAACATAGTTCATTTCCTAGTTTTTTTAGGAAGCCTTTTTGTCCCGCTTTGCTTTTACGATTATCAAGTGCCCGCTTCTCGATCGATTTTAGAAATATTATGTAGGAATTAAAAGCAACTAAATCAGGTTGAAAAAAAAAAACGCCATCGGTCATCTCCGAGTTCCGCGTCGGCGACTGCATGCCCTGACACATTTATCAAGCTTATCAACGCCGGCTTTAGTTCAGTTATAGTATAGAATTATTTCTGGTTTATCATTCTCAATTTTCATGTCATGATGCTGTGAGGATAAGACAGAAACAATTTTATATATTTTTTTGGATGGAAGATAACTTACTAACGTCTTGTTTTCCCGAAAAGCAAATCGAATAGTGCCGGGTGGTGAATTTTTAGGGCAGGCTGCCTCTTTTCTTGTGGAACGTCTTTTCTGTTACTTTTGATGGTGCCAACTACTGTAAACTTCTTTTTTAGTAATTTGGAGGTTGTCGAAAGCGAAGAAAATTTTCTGTCCATGGTTATATTACGACCGCTGTTTTCTAATTTAGTGAACAGGCGTTTCACAACTTCAGGACCGCTATTTAGTCTTTAAGTTGATTGAAAACTTTTCCACAATATGACCCTGCAGTAATAATTTTCTGAATCGTAAATAACATTTGCTTCAATGCCGTATTTTTATCAGGTTTTCTCGAAAAAAATGTTCGGAATTTGCATGTTCCATGGAATGTAATAAGTTTCTCATCAACCAATGATTCTGATGAAGTTAATTTTAGTATGAATACACTTCCAAAATCTCGTGTATAAAAGTCATATGACGATATTTAAAAATTTTTTCAACTTAAAAAATTATAGCAAAAAAATTACGGTGGGGTCAGTGACTGACCCCCCGTTCCGGGTGCGACTGTAAATAATTAAAACAGTTACCACATTTTTAAAATAAAAAAATTATCTCGGCTTCGAAAATACTTAGCGACACCAGCCTATATTAAAAATTTGCAGAAAAAATAACATATATAAGTTTATAAAAAGAGTTCTTCCATACCATTTATTTATACTTCTCTCGAAATTCATTTTTTTACAATCAAAAATAGATCCTTTTTTACAAAGTAATAATTTTCAATAAAATCGATATTAAACATTATTTATATAAAAAAAAATTTGGCGGTTATCTCAGTAAATAATAAAACGATTTTCATACTCAAAACTACAACTTTCTTATTAAACATTTTCATCTAAGACGTGACCAAAAAATTCTACACGCTGAAAACAGATTTTCAGAAATTCTAAAATTGTGTAAAAATCAAGGAGCAAAAAATCAGCTCTTATTTTAGAAACAGTCATTCCTAGATTTACAACAGTCATCGCTATCTGATTTAAAAGTGCTGCATATTTATACGCGAGACGGCCTTTTTAATCAGATTGATTGACTTTCTTCTTTTAAAAGAGCAGGCAAGATTTCTAAAAAAAATAAAAATTTATAACCATTTCGTAACAATGAAATACATTTATGTTGATCTTCGGAGAATTTAAGAAGACGTTCGATGCAGTAGAACAATCGAAATTACTAGAAGTACCGGAATATCGCATAGATCATCTTTACTCTATAGCTGTTAGTTATATTTATAATACAGCGATATCCAAATTCAAAATAACCAAAAACCAATAATCTAATTAACTTCAAATGGACTAAGGCAGGGCGATGCGCTCACCTTTGTTTTACCGATACATCATTCTAAGCCTTCTAACCTACAAGATCATTTGATTAAAATGCATGCTGATAAAATGGACAAAATTGTATCTTATGTTCATACACTGAAAAAGAAATATTTGAAACAAGCAACCATATCAAATCTTTTTGCATCGTTTTTTAGACAAGAAGATAATCCACTACGGATTAAATATAATATTTCATTGTTAACTACAGATGCGGAAAAACCCCACACTACATGTGAACAATTAATATTTCTGACAGCGACAGTGTTCTATATCTTAATAATGCATGACATATTATCGGAACAAATCCTTTGAGAAATATTTCAGTACAAAGAAATATTAATAAAATAACCCAAAACGTTGAAATGTCATTCTGCGATTACTTGGAGACGTGCAAATTTTCTATTCATCTCAGTGAGTCAACTCTACCAACTTAACACTACCGTCATCGTTATGTACGATTCATAAAAGAAGAAAAAGTTTGTCAAGGATTACTATTTGCCCAAAATTTGGAAAGAAAGGGAGAATCGATGTTTAATACTACAATCTTTTTTTCAAGAAAAAGATAATCCCCTTCATAATATTTTGTGAGGGATTAATGATGGTGTTCCAGCTATGACGGGGCATCACAAAAGTTTCATAGTGCATTTGAAATAAGCAGTGCGAAATGTACTCGCTGCACATAAGGTTTTACATGGTTAGTATTTGGTTGCAAAGAATCTGAATGAACTCTGTCATAAAAAACTTCATTTAATAGATGAGTAATAAGATTAGGAGCATTGAGAAATGAAAGAATGCGATAAAGATTCCATTAGCTTGCTGCTTCACACAGAAATTGTTTGACTCTCTGAAGATATTTGTCTAAATCATTTTTATAATCTGTTTGACATAGTTCTAAATCAGAATCTCGTTAGAGGTATATAAAGCCATTTTCCAACTTTATTAGCAGGGTCTGCCAACACTAGAACTTATGTTGATTTCATGGTGAGGTTCCTGAATGTTCTGAACATGAACATATTGAGTTGGATTTCAGATCCTTTCTTAAATGCAGCAGAATCATCAAATTTACAAGGACTGCTAGAACTCACAACTAATGAAGAAAGTAAAATTCAGAAATGGATATTAAAAGTTGTGGCTCTGGGACCTGGAATGCAGGAAATACTTCAAGAATTATTATTTGTATTCCTTTCATTATTCTTGGCTGAGTATAGGTTCATATTAAAGTTTCAAAAAAATAGATTGACACTACAGATCACTGAGCATGGCGATTTGAGACAGTTGTGAAAATTGAAACTCTATTTATTAAATTGTTAAAACTCCATAAGTCTCAAACATCTCATTATTATTTTTTATTGACTTTTATGTCAATTTTCTATTTTATAATATATATTTTTCTAATACATTTAACGGTGTTTTAATTTTTAACATAATATTTTACTATACTACAACTACAACAAAGCAAATATTTAGCTGTACAATAATTAAATGATATAAACTTGATTAATATATAAATGGACAATTTTTATATGTTAAAGTATTATCTAGGTGCATAGGTACACCTGTCGTGCACCACCATTTATATTGTATTCATCCCCATTGATATGGACTCCTTGCAGATGGTACTCAATCCCTGCTAGTTTATATAGAAAACTTTGGAATACATGGTTTAGTTTTAAGCAAGGTTTTTAGTTCCACCGTAAGTTCAATTAGATTTTAGAGATCATGAACATTAAATGCAATTGAGTCAATGATTTATTTGTATCAAATTGTAGTAATATTTGAAATAAATAAATAAAATACTATTTAACATAAATAGTGCATTTTCGTATCTTTGTAAACTTTTTGTCTAGTTACATGTCTTCAAAATGCTAAGTCCTTTCACCTCACAGCCCTTTTAGACAGCAAGCGTTTGATGAATGGCATCAATTTACTTTTTTTGTATATAAAAAATTTAACTAAATTTTCCTCTTAAAAAAAATTTCAATCTTGGATAAAAACTAATCAATCAATGTAAACTTGGCTTTAGATATTAGAAAGTTTATTTACGTTATTCAGTTCTAAACCATTAATTATCAAAAGCACAAAGCAAAAATAATGAACCTAATTTTCCGCTCAAAACAAAATTAATCACGATTGTCATTAATAATTTACTCCGTAGTCGTTGCGTTCATTTTATAAATAAATCAAGCATGCTCCGACTCGCGGTATTAAGTTATAAACTACGGTATGCAAAACCTGACAACTTTTTCTATTATTTCTAGTTGTTCCGCTTTATCACGACTGTCGCTGGTTGCGATGCTTTTATAACATTTGAATAAATTTCCTTTTAAGTGTGTATCTCTTTTTTAGTAATTATTAGGGAGTTTTCAGGCCATTTTATCATCCACAATTGACTGGTTATTTTTCTCTTTAGTCTAGGAGCCGACATAGTGTGATACATTGCACAGATGGCAGCATAATACAAAGCGAAAAAACTGTTTTGATATGTTTAGCACTGAGCAATATATGTAGCGATCAACCACACAGAAAGTCAGTTGGAAAATTAGCTTTGGATATTTCTTAATGAAGAAATCATTCACTGTTCTTAAAAGCAAATAATCAAAATTGTAATTATTATTTAGTTTTAAGGTCACACAGAATAATCCATTAAAATAAGGATTTATTGTGCTTGACTTAACAATGAAGATGGAAAAAATCGTTTAAATAACACTGCACTCTTTGCAGGAAAAAAACAAGCCCAACGCTCCCCTCCCTCACAGTAGTTGTACCGTTACATCTCATGTTAAAATATCATAATAAAAATTTAGACACAATTAATAATATTGTTTATTATGAATTGACATAAAAATCAGTATTATATATATATATATATATATATATATATATATATATATATATATATATATATATATATATATATATATATATATATAATTCTCGGCTATGCGGACAAAGACTCTTTGTTACTCTCATGTTAAAAAGTGCGTAAAACTCCAAGATCATGGAAAAACTCCGGGTACGAAAAACCACGACAATGGTGTTTCGTTCCAGTATGGGATTCATCAGGTAATTGCATTCGGTACAAACCATTATTTCGCATCTGTGTCTTATAAACAGATTTCATGGTTGAAAAATAGTAAAAAAGACACAGTGGCGACATCTCGACGGCTCACTAAATAACACAAGAACAACACAAATCAACAACTTTATATAAGACCGCCTTGTGATGGCGCGACGGTCAACTAAAAAAAGAATATTTTAAAACTCGACACTCGAAAGAAATCCCAATTTGTAGTTATAGGGTTCCGGTATTCCACTGTAAAGTCTTGCGTAACGTATATTTCAAGTAGGATATGTCAGATAACGAGACCTCCATACTAAATTTCCACTTCACCAAGTTCTGCATTTTTATAGAAAAAGTAGTTAGATCAATGGCAGACTCTCCTTTACTCGTAATGAAAGTAGGCATGTTGACCTCTGTTACTAAATTCCAGATTGTTAATAGTTAATAACAAGAAAATCCAATAGACCCTCTCCCTTTCCCTGGGATTGATATCTCTGCATTCCCACAAAATGTGATGCTCATTCAACTAATTGGACAACAATATAGGCTCTAGGACTCGCAAAGGAGGTGTAGTATACGAGTATTCCCCATGCAGAAACCAAACCCGTAATCAGTTGATTCTGCGATTTATTAAATCTTTTACATAGGATAGCTGATGATGCTATCCCATGTTGTAAGTTAACCTCTATGATTTTTATAGGCATATTATTTAGGTCTGGCTGGAGATCCTTGTATTGCCCCTGAGTTCCCAGCTTTAAGTACTTTTTCAATTCCTCCTATATTATTGGAATCGGGAAAGACGAAAAAGGCCAAAGGTACTTGCTTGGTTCCTTAACGCTATGGTGGGAAGGAAGATGATGAAGGTGGAGGCGGAACTTGTTTATTTCTTCCTTTAGGGCATGAATATGAAAAGATTGTATTATCACAACTGTTAAACTCTTAAATATTCAACAGATTAAAGATAACTGAAATTAAATTTAATAAATTATTTTAAAAAATCTATTTAATCATTTCGAGAACTTCACGTGTAACCACCTTGTAATTTTGGAAATATGAGTTTAGCTCACTGAACGTTAAACATTATAAATTACTGCGTACTAAACCTGACAACTTTTTCTAGTATTTTAATTTATAAAGCTTTATCACAGCTCTCATTTCTTCTAAAGTTTCTATTTAAATTTGAATAATATAACTTGTAAATCTGAAAGCATTATCAGTATTGACATAATTATTATCTGACTTACCTACTTAATTTACATACGTATAAATTAAATAATAAATAGCACCGCAATAAAAATTACCTTTTACTATCATAAATTGTTATTTAAACAGAGTCTCCAAACTCACACATTTTAAAATAAATTCATTTGTTCAGTATTGAAAAATCATCACGTCGTGAGTATAGGCAAATTTACGATAAATTTGTCCAGTTGACATTTATATATTTCACCCTAGTCAGTTGTTCCATGATAGTAGCAAATTAAAAGTCAGTAGACCAGCAAAGTGGTTGGACTATTCGAATATTTTTTCAGTTCACCTAACTAGTAGACCTTCTTTACGTTTTTTTTTCTTTGGAATGTTTGTGTATTGATCTGTTATGTTGTCATATTCAGTGGAATTCATTAGCTTTTGGTAATTTGTATTACAAAAGATATTTTGTATTTTTTATAGGTATTATACTTAAATAGCAGTGAAAGTAACTGTTAGTTTTTTGTCGGACATTCCTTATTCTCAATTATATGTTACATTGATGACATCAACTTTTTTGAATATTCTTAGAAAATTGTATCTCATTCGTCGGATATTTTGACTTTTAATTCATTTAATTATTTAATATGATATACAAATGTGACAAAAATATATATTAAAAAACATTTTTTTACGATTATTTATCTAACAGTAACGTTGTTATACCTAAAATAAATATAATTTACGCCATCTGTGTTGTAAATGATTGTGGTTAATGTTGTAATAAACATGTATAATTTCACTGTTCTGCATGAAAATCTTCCCAGATAAACTATATGTTATTTTGGTAATTTCTATCTAAGTAACCCTTACACTAACCTGTATATCTAGAGCAGCAAAATCTAGAGAACCTCAACAATATGTTTTGGTTGGTTGCAAAGCTGGTATAAGGATATACCTATTTGAATATTAGCCGTTATAGCATATCGGGGCGCGACGTTGCCAAATCTACCTTTCTCTAAGTTTAAGGAAATTATGCACAATATAGCAACGTGTCATAGGGGGCGTCTGGAGGATGACCCCGGTCTATGAAGTTTTAACCCTCTAGGGTTTAAAATAATGAAGATACTAATTAAACCCCAAGTAATTACAAATTTCACCGTACTCCGTGGCCGTTGAAGGGTCTTACTTTCGATTCCCGATGTTTCTAGAAAACATCAGATGTATGAAACGGTTATATAAGCAGCTGGTCGGTCATCGAAGAATCAGTATTGGATATATGAACGAAGTACAAAGTGGCACGGAAAGCTCAACAAAAGACTTTCAGCCCACTTGTAAGAAAAGTCTACTAGGTATATTTTGGATACAAAGCTGGCGATCAAGACAAAAATTGAGCTCCCGAAATTTGCTGTCACATTTGCTTAAGAACCTTAACAATTTCCACAAGTCTATGAAGTTTGGAGTGCCAATGATTTGGCGGGAACCTCAAAATCATATTGGCGATTGTTACTTTTACTTATTAAAAATTTTGGGATTTCCTAGTAAAAGAAAACATAAAATTGAATCTTCTAATATCCTCTCAGCCAAGAGACTTATATATCATGACGCTGGTAGCGTACCTATCCCTAAGCGTCCAGAAAAATACGAAATCGATCCAGAAACGAATGAACTAGATGATTTTGAACCAAAATCCGGTCCCAGTTTTCAAGAAAAAGACAATTAAGAGTTTAGTAATAGTTAACAACCCCACTTTATATCTCAGGAAGAGCTCAACTATCTTAATCGTGATTTGGATCTTCCCAAAACTATGTCACAGCTAGTTAGATCTCATTTACGGCAGTGAAATCTCTTATAAAAAAAGTGAAAATTTCCACGTTTTGGAAAAGGTATTCTATGCGGGTATATTTTTCTCAATGACAAATAACTTAGTTTACTCTTAAGATATTTCACATTTAATCAACGAACTTGATCTTTCTGTTTATTGACTCTTCGAAGACAAGTCTTAAGGCAGTTCTATTTTTTAATGGAAATCAACAACCATCTGTTCCCGTGGGTCATGCAGTAAATACGAAAGAAACATATAAGAATATGCGTATAATATACTTCAAAGCATAAAATACGAAAATTATAAATGAAATATCTGTACCGATCTAAAAGTTATTATACTACTTACTGGACAGAGTGGCTACATCAAATATTGTTGTTCTTTATGCGGATGGGACAGCAGAGCTAGAAACCTACATTATATCTTTAAAGAATGGCCGTTACGGGAAACCATTGTGCCATGTCTGAAAAACGTCCTTGATGAATCCTTAGTAAGGTAGCAGAAAATTTATTTACCCCTCTGCACACAAAACTAGGGTTTACAAAAAATTTCAAAATGCAGAACAGTGTTATATTAAAGTTATGTTCTTTAATTAGATTTTTTTTGAGATTTTACACCCATCAAAAAGAGGAAAACTCCCACTTTTCTTTTAATTTTCTTGTGGTTCTTCCGAAGATAATTTTTTATCAAAGTTGTTAAAAAAAACAAAAATCATAATTTACACGTCATATTACTAATATTTAACAATCAAATTGGTATCAAGAGAAAAACATGATCCATTTGATTTTAATGATAGAATTATTTGTTCTTCTTCGATCCACAATTAGCAAACCAAAATAAATATTCATTTATAAATCTCGAAGAACTGTTTATAAGCAATTCAATTTAGAATATTTCAATAACTCGAAAATAGACTATTACATTTTATTTAATTACTAGCATTCTCCTTTATGGCTTTGCCGCACTATTTTTGTACCTGCACTATGTTTCCCAACAGTAATATTTGTAAAGAACTTCTGCTGGTGAAAATGATAAACCGATATTTAAGATCAACAGGAGTTATGTATGTGTATGTATGTATATGGAATTAGGAATTTGTATACTGCGATCTAATATAACTATTGTGTTCGCCTTCTGCTACTAAGTCCTCAGGGATACCTTGCCAACTAAAGCAGGTTCTCCAGCCCTATTTCCCTCGGGAATGTTGGACAGCTTTAAAGTGAGTACCCCTACATCTACTATTTAGTGTGCTCCCATGAACCACATTCTATGGTTTTCTAAAGCGCTGCACTCTGAAAGGATATGAATAGAGGTTTCGTCCTCCTCACAAAATCTGTTCTCTTCTCTTTTTGCCGATCCGAGTATCCTGAAGTGTTCCTTCAGGTGGCAATGTCCCGTCAGGATTCCTGTAAGAACCTTAAGTTGTTTTTTGCTTAGGCTTGGACATTTCTTAAATCTCTTCTGGTCGTAGTTCCCAAGAAGTATCTTCATTTGTCTCATTCCTTACAAATCCGTCCAATAACCGAATCTCCTTCTCTCTTCTTTTCTTTTCAGCTCTTCCAGCATTATACTGCTACTGATTTCACAGAATGGTTCGAACTCCAGAAATGGTATATCAGCCCCCATTTTCGCGAGCTTGGCTACTATTTCATTCCGCTCTACCTGATGTGCCCCGGTACCCACAGGAGCATAACCTTATTTCTCATATCCAATTCATTTAAATCCTTCATGCATTTCCAGATCATTTGGAGGTGATTACTTGAGAACTCATTGCACTGACCATCCGACATGATAGTAATTTCCTATCCGCGATAGTTTTTTCTTTTCTGAATTAAGTAATTTCCTGATGGCGTGTATTTCCGCCTAGAAGAAGCGTGGTGTCTATTTCTGGGCCCAACACTCCTTTTCCAGTTCCCTCTGCTGTTGTTTTTGAACCATGTGTATAATATTTATTAGAATTGTTGTAAATTTTTTCACTGGTATTTCTGTCCCATTCACTTTTACGACTCAACTTTGGGTTTAAATTATTGCCAAAATTTACTTTCTTTGTCATTTCATCTTGTGGCATATCCCAGATTTGTTGATTTCTGGATCACAGATTGGGCCTTTGTTTTATTACTTCATCTTTCCTCATTCTATATTTTACCAGACTAATTCATTTATTCCCAATCACTGCCCCATACATGATTATTGATTTCACTATTGCAGTGTACATTTGCCGCAGGATTTTTGGGTTTGTGTCCCAGCTTTTCCCGCAAAGTTCCTAGCGACCATCAAGGCTTTTGTAGCCTTGTGGATTACTTATTTTTCATGGTTATTCCAGAGAAGTTTTTATCTAGGGTCAGGTCCAGATATTTAACCTCTGACTTCCACTCAATAACGTTCCCATCCATTTTGACGGTTTTCGTCTTTTTTCCTTTTAAATGCTACTAGGATGGTTTTGGTAAGGTTGACAGGATTATTTCTTTTTCATGCTTATTCCCGAGAAGTTTTCTCTGACTTCCACCCAATAACGTCCCCATCCATTTTAATGGGTTTCGTCTTTTTTCCTTGTAAAAGCTACTGGCATGGTTTTTGTAAGGTTGACATTTAGTCCCATCGAATTTGCCCCTCGCGATTATGACCACGTTATCGACATAGCCTTGGCAACATATGCCGAGGTTAGATGACAGAGAGGTCGATTTTTATTTAGGCTCCGCACAGGTGGAAAAGCTATTCCCCCCTGACGACATTCTTTAGAGACACAGAGGGCGGTAATGTCCTATCTTATATACAGGAGTTAGCTAAACTGCGGTAGTGGATTACCCTGTATGCTGGATAAAGAATTCAAAATCGTTCCGAATTGAATTTTCCTTTTTCCGTAATTTCTATCATACACACTATACTACATTCGTTAAGCATTCCTCAATCGTAAATTAGAAATAAATATTGTACAAGAACAACTAAACTAGAATCAAATTATCGGCCATCATAAATGCGGCTAAGTTGTTTTGTTTGGAGTTGTAACATCTATATTGTTACATTTTTCCTCAAAATTTCCCTTACTTTCGTTTTTCCCAAAATTTTTACAAAATATTTTTTTACACACTGACTTACCATACGTAAGAATATAAAAGTTTGGCGGCTTGCTATCCAGCGACCGGAATAAGTAGTGGAGATGTTTATTCATCTGTATATAAACCGTCACATCCAAATACATAATAGAGCTACATACACATTTGATGATGATTGGTTTAGTAGCTCATGATAGTTTTACGAACATACAAATATACGTTTTCTCTTGATATAATAGTAGGATATCGTTTATTCCTCCATATTCTTGACAAAATTTTTTCACGAAAAAGAGATTAGTATAAAAAGTAAGAATTCTTCTATCTATTCTACCTCTATAAGCTTTTCAAATGCCAGTGACAGAGCGAGATAGATATAAAAAGTCATTCCGATCTACGATCACTGATGAGTCGCACCACAGTGTATGCATCACCAAACTGAGAGCAAATACATTACGCTTTAAAGCATTATCTTTTAACGCTATTTTTAATGAAAGTTAGTTTTTTTCCGAAATAAAATATGCAGTTAAACCTTTCTAGTTTTGTCAAGAAACATGGGTTAAAACTTGGTTCCAATTGATTAAATAAGTCCTCTGCTAATCTATATCAAAAAATGTTTTTCTTTTTTATGTAATAGTAGATTTAAATAAAGCTTTTATATATATAAAGGATTTATATTTATTTTCAGGTCAATACCGCTCACCTCGAATCACGGAACATCCGTCCGATATAATCGTAGCTAAAAATGAACCAGTTACTCTCAACTGCAAAGCAGAAGGTAAACCAGATCCAGTAATAGAGTGGTACAAAGATGGAGAACTGGTTAAGACATCACCCACGGACAATAAGTCGCATAGAGTTCTATTACCAGCCGGGTCGCTATTTTTTTCTTAGGACAATGAATAGTAAAAAGGAACAAGATGCGGGAGTGTATTGGTGTGTTGCAAAGAACGTTGCTGGAACAGCTACCAGTAGAAATGCCACATTGCAAGTTGCAGGTAAATTCATTTGTAGATCTTTTATGAATACTGGTCGTAATTGATGGACATATAATTACTAAAACTCTTAAGAGTTTTATAATATTTCAAAAAGTTTGGGTTACTGTTAGGTTAATTCTTTTCATTTGCGGGAAATACAATACAAAATATGACAGTTCCTTTCAATTTGTATCAAAACCTACATTATTCATTTTCGTTTATCCTATTTGTGAGTCTCTGTGACTAAATTAAGCCTCCTGGTGTAATTAGGCGAACATGAAATTAATGTTTCAGCATGTATATATATATATATATATATATATATATATATATATATATATATATATATATATATATATATATATAATATCATTTTTTCTTTCTTTTGTCTTTTCTTGGGTTTAAGTTCTTTATTTAACAAAAAATGCAAACAACTGACGTTTCACCATTTATTTAAGACATTTTCAAAATTTTTGTTTTGTTTCCCTTCCTAAAAATATTTTTATATAATTAAAACATTCACACAAGAAACATATCTACAATTTTAAAAACAAACAAAACACTTTAAAACAGTATTTAAATTTTTTAAAAAATATTTGTTTTAACGATACACACCTTGACATTTTGTCTATTGAGGATACATGGAATGCGAGTGTGTTTTATTTTTTAAATATTTTTTATATTTTACAATGCACCAAAAAAAAAAACAAAATAAGGTATACGTTTACCTTCTTTTTATTTGACAGGATCGAATACTTAATATTTTTGTTTAAATTAGGCTTGTGTATATGTGGCTCAAATTTCCCATATCTGTTCCGTCGTTAACAGTGTTTTTATCTTTTTTAATTTTTTTTTAATCTTTTTTAATCATTATTAAACTAATAAAATTTAGTAATTCGACATATCCATCAAATATTCGTTTAAACAACCACCAATATTTATAAATGGAAGGAATAAACCTGACAATAACACAACTTATAATAACACGAAGAAAATATATTTTCCAATCTGTGGCCCATTTTCATTGGGGAGATAAATAAAATCATTATTTATAGGAATATGTTACATTTTGATATACGAACAAAAGAAAAATGATCTAAGGCAGAAAATCCAAAATTTTGGATAAAATGTATATTAATGAGTGTAAAAAAATATATAAACAATATTTTTATAATAGAAAATATCGCTGGTAATAAATAAGATATACATATCATTGACAATCCTTTAAGAAAATAGAAAAATATAAGAATGTAATAGTGTTTAATGATTCGCAATTGTAATTTTTATCTAGAAATATGCAAACAAAATTATATATAATTTAAAACTAATTTTTAACCGCAACAAGGGCCTTAAATTTTATTTGTATTCCTTTCAGGCAAGTTGGTTAGGGATTTTGTTGCCCTGCACTCTTCCATAACCCTATGCCATGTTTTGCTAGTTGATTAGGGGATAATCGATATTTACTGGCTAACTTTGAGCGAAAGCTACATCAGGCTATGGGCTTTATTGCTCCCTGGATTTCTATTGGTATATAAAACATTACACCTCTCAGGCCTTCTTTGCCACGTATGTGAATTTCGTTTACCTCTGCTTTCTGATATGTATCTAATGAACAAATGTTTCTACTTTGAAACGGCAAGAATAGAAATAAATTGGGAAAGTTAACTTTGAACAATTTATTACTATTTTTGGAAAAAAAAATTAATGGATGTATCACAAATGGTCACTTTCTATTCAAGAAGAAGAGAGTCCAGTAGATTCTGGGTACTGAAAAGAATATTACCCTAAAATTGAGTTAATAGATATTAATTAGATGTTTAAATATTATATCTATTATTCAAAAAATTGACAATTTTGTTGGGAGAAAAATAAGTTACTTTTTTACCTATCTATGCAACATTTCCAATATCAAAAATGTTGAAATATTTTTCAAGTAAAATAATATGTTTTCTTTACCCGTACTTGAATTTTTTAGCCGGATCATCTATAATAAATCCAATCTCAGTCATATTTAAAATAAATAGGGCTGTCGTTGACTTTCAAAGGATAGTAAATTACTGTCTGTTGAAATTTGACATTTGTATACTGCAACAGACTTTAGAAAATGTTGGAAGAATTTCTGAAATACAAAAAAGAGAGATTTGTGATTCCACTAGAAATGTACCTGAAAGCAATTAACGGTTCTCTAAGATAACAAAATTTATTTAAGTTGCAGAAAAGTAATGGATTTTCAAGAAGCTTTTTACGCAGGTTCGCTTTATTTTTTATTATAAAAATTTCGGTAATTATTTCAATTAAGGTAAACGATGTTATTTTTTTCGAAAATTTATTTACGTACCAACTATTTCGAAGACATAAAATATGATTTCAACTTTAGTTTTACAAAATTTTTCCTTAAATTTTTGCGGAAAATACAACAAAAATTTTTTCACTTTTGGTTTAATCTTTGCCAATAAATCGTAAAATTTTGTTATATCCACAAATTTCAAACTTGAAGAAGCTTCTAATATTATAGAAAATTTCATGATTTACACTATTTTAATCCAAAAATATAAAAAAAGGTTTAAGAGTAAAATTGTGGGCTACCACTCTAAGCAACGTTATTTCTCCCAAAAGGAGGATAATTTGCGCAGTTGCGATAACATTAATGTGATTTCTATGAAATATATATATATATATATATATATATATATATATGTATATTCTTTCTTTCTATTTAAGTTTTAAGGAAAGAACCATCCATCAAATATTAACAGTTTTAAGAATCGCATTTGCTCGTCTTTTTTCCATCTTTAATTTTAACTTAGGGATTATTTTCCCTCTAAATAGTAACGGTTTTCATGAGTAGCTAATGAATAAATTAGGATTAGGTTCAGCGAGAGTGGAATAATCTTTGCAGCAAAATTTGCCTAGTAGCACTTATTCAATACTATGAACAATGGAATGAGGAAGGAACAATGTTTTAAATGGATGGGTTCAATTTGGGTAAAAGACAGGACCTAACGGTCAGTGGACTGTTGGAGGAATAACGAGGAAAACGAAGACTCTATTTATCATTTCCGTGTTGAAGCAATCCGAGTAAAGTAGTTTGGCCTTCACAGTTTTAATGGTTACTATCGGATAATACGATCGTATCAGATTGTTTGAAGATGCTGAGCAGATGAAGGCTTCTGGCATTTAACTTTTAATCATTAACATATAACTACTTATTACTTAATTATTTATTAATTGAATAGTCCATAAGTAATTTAAAGTGGATTAGGTAATGATATGTTTCATTCCTTGAATTATTCACTGAGTCAGCTAGCTCTTATTGTCCTGGTTATTATAAATGGGCGGAGTTTTAATGATTTGCTTGTTACAAAATGCAAAAATAGCACTTCCTGAAGTTACTCCTCCGAAATTGAAATTTAACACGCCATCTATAGCAAAAAACTATAAAAAAATGGCTTCGGAAAGACTTAGTCTCTACAAATAGACTCTTTAGATTATCCAAATAAAACTCAAGATACTAGTATTAAGTTAAGAAATTTACCTATAAAAAAATACTCGATAGCTGTACCTAAAAATAATAGAGTAGAAATTACATCGATATGTTAGCTGTAAATATAGATAATAAAGCAAAAATGAAAAAGATATGTTGATTGTAGCAATAATATTAAAGCAAAAATAACATAGATTCGTCAACCAAAATTGTAATTCTCTTTGCACTACGGTTAAATATTTCTTTTTTTATAAATTCAAATAATATAGCTACTTATCTGGTACTGCTAACGAGCTACAGTCACTAAAAGGTGGTCTTGGTCTAATTGAGTACTTGCAAACTGGACTGCGTGGTCTGTGGATAATTAGATTTTTTAATTAATATATCTAGGTGAGTTCAAATTTGTTTAGGTTAGTTTCAGTTTTAATTAGTTCACTTTTCTGAAGTGATGGATTTTTTACGCTAACACAGTAAGCGTCGATGTAAAAAATTCCATTAAAAAATTGTGTGGCGAAGAACAACCTGCCGTGAAAATAATCTCTCCGAGACAATGAGCGACCAACCTTACTGTGGTGTGAATATTTACACAGCACTGAGGATTTTTTTCGGCGTAATTTTAACGAAGGGATTTTCTTCGCCGCACTTCTATTAAGTGTTTTTTTCGTAGCCACCATTGATATATCCAGGAATTTTCAGTTGGTAAAAATTTACAGAAATGCGTTTAGTTAGAGCAAGGAAGTGTAATATACAGGGTGAATGATTTTAATCTATAGATCGAAAAACTTTTAAAATTCTTCATTTAAAAAAAAATGGTTAAAATAAAAATTTTCAAGGACAAATGGGGTCATTCATCTGTACTAATGTCCTTGAAATTAAGGTCAATTTTCAATAATATGTAACGGTCGAGATGCTTTTTTTAAATGGGAACGCTTATTTTTTGTTGTAAAAATGAAGTGCGGAGGAAATTTCCTAACAATATTAATAACATAAAGGTTAAAATCATATCTACAGCTCATTTCAAGGTCAAATATCTTCATAACTTGAATGAACCAATAATTCGAAAACTAGAGTAATGGAGAAAAACTTTTTCTACAAAACTTTCTGAAAAGCAAACTGTGTATGTTAAGGTGACCTTAAATTTGACCTTGACCTTAATCTTTAGGATCATATCAATGTTATAATAATTTTTTTTATTGGAGTCCCATATTTTCACCTCGAAAATGGAGATAGAGGAAAATTTTACGATCGGCTATGATCTTGAAATGACCTCGAAGGTCAAAGTCAAGACCATTTCAAAGTCAAATATCAAAAATCCCGAAAGGGCAGGATATTGGAAATTGTTCAAGGCTTAGGGGAAAATTAGAGCACTTAGTGTTTTGATGAAAGTGAAAAATTTTTACGTTTGAAAATAATCTTCAGTGATCCTATCTTGAACCTTATGGGATATCAATAACCTGCGAAAAAATCCGACAAACGAGGACAGCTGGAAGAATTCAAAAGATAAAGGAAAATAAATAATTTTTGCACTAACTTTATTTAAAAAATGACCTCGAACCTCAATGTCAAGGTCATCAAAATATGTTCATTTCATCTAGTATTTGTTGAAGGCACTTTCTACTTTTAATATGCTTAGGAAACTACTAAAATTCGTCAAAAAAATTTCTGAATGCTTTTTAAATAATTGAGCCTTCCCAGAACAAAATAGCAAATTTCAAAATGCAATTTCTGACGTAAAATTTAACTTTTTTTTCGAATGCGATGTCAAAAATAAGGGTTTTCGTTAAAAGAAAAAGAAACTCGATCTGCACTGAACTGGAAAATTTAGACAATAGTGAAGATGATTTAGGTCGCTTACACCTTTACATTTTATCCACTTGTTGAAAGCACCTTCAACGTGTGTTTTTCCCGGAAATAATTTCCAGTTGGATTAAGTCATTCTTATTCATTTTCCCTTATCATTTTTAATTTCTTCCGGCAGTCCTAGTGTAGCAGATTTTTCGCAGTTTCACGTTGTGGATAATCCGCAAGATTCAAAAGGGGTTCACTAAAGGTTATTTCTAAAGAAAAAAATTTTCACTCACATTGAAACCCCCAGTACTCAAATTTTTTCTTTAGCCTTGAGCAACCCTCAATATCCTACCATTTCTGCATTTTTTGATATTTGACTTTGAAATGGCTTCAACCTTGATCTTTGAGTTCATTTTAAGGTCATATCCGTTCTTTGACTTGCCGCTATCTTTACTTTCGTGGTCAGACGTATGAGGCACTCTAGATGTGATTTACCTCTTATGTTATTCACATCATTGGTTGGGAAATTTTTTCCACGTTTCATTTCTATAATAAAAATGTGGGAGTTTCCATTTAAAAAGATCACCTTGACCTTCAAATGACATTGAAAATTGACCTCAAAGTCAGGGTCATTAGTGCAGATAAATGACCCCCTCTTTCCTTGCCAATTTTTTTCTGAAACTTGTAAATGGAGAATTTTAAAAAATATTTGGATCTGTAGATTAAAATGGCTCACCCTATATATAAAAATAAAAATTTAATTATCCAGCTTATATTGTTTGCCGGTTGATTCCAACACCCTTATTTTTCATTTAATCTCGATAGAAATCTTATTCTAAATAAATGGCCTTGTCACATTGGAGTATAAAAGACAATAAATTACTGTTCGAGAAAAAATATTATTTGTTACAAAACAATAGCTTGCGAAAACCCTCCGGATAATGTCAGAAAAAGATTTTGGCGTAAAGAAAGCTCGACTTTTGATTCCACTAGAGATTTATCATCTTGAGTGCTGCAAAATTGCTAACAATTATTGAGTTGTTGTAAAATTGTCTTTTATTAAGTGCATGAATTTTTTCTGTTTATATACAGTTAGTTCCAGAAAATTTTTAACTGCTATTGTAAATATGAATTGTAAATTATTGGCAAGAGGCAAAAATTAATGCAAGAAGTTTTATGGTTTTATTTCCTACGCGACTTTGAACTTTTTTCTAACTATTCGCTGTCTTATTGTTAGTGTGGTAGTTTATTTCTTCCAGAGCTAGAAATTGATCATCCACTACCCGTGTTGAGCGTTTTCTACCTTGACTTAATCTTCTCACATACTCTTCAATTAAACTCCAACTTGTAATATTACGAAGAATTGTCGATTTTGCTTATTAAATATTTTAACCACATCACTGTAAGATTCTTGCTACATCACAAGCGACATCAGTCGGTGCCAATTGCCCATTATGGATTGTTTCGTAATTAAGGCAATGACAGTAAACTAAAGAGAAACGACAAATTTTATTGTGGAGAAATGTGAGTTTCACAAGAAAAGCAACAAACATAAGTTTACACAATGACCTTGACACAAGGAATACTTTCAGTTTTACGGAATTTGTTTATGTTCCTGTAAATTTACTGGCCTGTGTGCTTAAGTAAAGAAGCCTGTCACATTGAACGTCTTCTTTTTAGCCTTCGTCTATCGAGTATTAGCTATAGGCTTATTCCAAATTTCTCCTTGTCTCTCTGTTATGTTCGAGTTCAAATTCACTTTTTCTCGCTATCTGTTTCACGTCATCCAGCCCGCTTTCTGACCGTCTACCAACACCCCTTTCTGTAATTCTTTGACTCCATTGCATTCTTCTAAGAGTGCATTTGTTAGTATAATGTCTTATTTCCTAGTTTCGTAATCTATCTCTCAGACTAATGCTTAGTCCTAAATTCTGATGATACATTGAACTACTAAATGCAGGGTGTCCGGAAAAATGTCAGAAATCCCCCGAATATAAAAAAACACATGAAAGGAATATAACAAATTCATATAAACTTTTTTCGTATAGGCCTCCTCTTCGAAGGTATGGATTCCCAAGGAGCTGCAATGGAATCAAGTTTTTTACACATAATTATTGAACCAACAAGTATATTTCATTTTTTTTTTAATATGATGTATACCAGGTAAGACCCTTCAAATTACTATCCAAGAAATTGTTGTGAATTACGCACAGCTGCAGGGACGGACTAACTGTGACATTCATAACCCCATTTTTTTACGCCTGGTATGATAAAAACTTTGAACAACGAGTATATAGATATGGATCTGATGTGTGCTCTTGCATCTTGCAATGCTTTGGAAGCCAAGAGGTTATATCACGATAGATATCCTAATCGTACTCTTCCATATCAGAAACCATTTCAACGAGTTGACCAACATCTAAGAGAGAATGGTAGGCGATTCTATTTAATAAGGTAATATTATTAAATTTCTTTACATATTTAGGAAATTTTGAGAAAATAATTACTAATGCTTGTCGGGGAAGAACAGTACATACGCCGCAGTTAGAGGAAAATATTTTAAATGCTGTAGATGACACTCCTTTAACGAGCACTCGAAAATTTTCAGCACAGTTTATTACGTCGAAAACAATAGTACATGAAGTTATTCAAAAATAGCTGTTACATCCATATCAATGGAAAAATTTCATGAACTGATTCCTGAAGATTTTTTCCGTAGAATTCAGTTTGAAAACTGACTATTGGATCAGCAACGAAATAATATAAACTTCATTAGCACGATTCTCTTCACAGATGAAGCAGGATTTACCAAAAGTGGTATCATAAATTTATACAATTCACATGTAGCGGATAAAAATACTCATGCCTCCACTCCGGTCGATATTAGGGAGGAACTTCACGATTTATTGTGATCAAATAAGGAACAATGCTGAGTTAATGTGACGAGTACAGCATTCCTCAATTTGTTATGCCCGCGAGTGTATCAGACTTCACGGAGCCCATGTTAAACCCACTTACGAATTATTTAATTAAGCAGTTAATTTAGCGTTATATTAAAACTATGGTGTCAGGGGAAAAATCCTGTTTTTCATATTCAATCCGACACAAGTTAGGGGACTAACAGTGTAATAAAATTTCGTTTTTTTCCAAAATGGTTAGAATTGGCGACCTGAATGTAAAGTACTTAATTTTTAGTTAAAGCTATGTCCAAAGTTCTTATCATACAGGAAGTAAAAAAATAAGTATCACAGCTAGTCCGTTCCTGCAGCTGTGAGTAATTCACAACACTTTCTTGTATAGTAATTGGAAGCGCCTTACCAGATGTGCACCGTATAAAAAATTTAAATATACCTAGTGGTTCAATAATTAAGGGTAAAAAACTTAATTCCATTGCAGCTCTTTGGGAGACCATATCTTCTAAGAAGAGTCCTATACGAAGAAAATTATATAAACTTGTATTATTCCTTTCATGTATTTCTTTTGTATCCGGAAGATTTCCCATATCTTCTCGGACACTCTGTATATTTCTTTTTAGTGAAAAGTTGCATGCTGAACGTTCCAGGAAATATTTGGATCAGGTTTCCGCGGATATAAAATCTGAGTTCTTGATCAAAATACAAGTGTTTCATTTTATAGATCTATGAAATGTTAATATTCAAAAATGCAAGCAGACTCATATTTAATTAAATGATATAGTTTTAACAGTCTACTCAAAAATAAACAGTTTTGACCGACATATATGTTAACTTTTTATTTTATACTGCTTACACTATTACCGGATAAGTCCCATATTTTTTGTTTGCCTTCGTAGAAATCATATTCTAAATAAATAGCCCTGTCACATTGGACTACAAAGGACAATAAATACTATCCAGGAAAAATTATTATTTGCTGTAAAACAATAGCTAGCAAAAAACCCTCGGAAAATACCGGAAAACAAGCTTCCGCGTATAGAAAAGCTCGACTTTTGATTCCACCAGAGATTTATCATCCTAAACGTCCTGGAATTGCCGATAAACAAGGATTACGGGCAAAATTCTAACCGATCGTGTCTGACAGATGGTGATGAATGTGTGGTATTTAATCGATTATTTTCGTTCAAGCACCGTATCTTGACTGTAGTTAAGCGGCTGCGAGCGAACCTTCTCAAGTGACATTAAAGCTTTTATTAATATACCAGAAAAATACAACAGTATATGTGTAATTCCGTTATGCTTCAAGAATATAAAGGATTTTTATTCGATGTAAAGATTAGCGGACATGACTATTCTGCTAATAAATTACGATTTATTAATTTATTTTAAATGCAATATAATGTATAGAAATTCCTAAAGTTTCCAAGATTTTAATTAATATAGTCTTAGAGCTAAAGACCAAAAAATCATTATTTTCAGCAGCTCAATTTCATTTCGTTTCATTAAGAACGTGTTTTCTAAAAACAAAAATAAAAGTCAGACCGCTCGACTGCGTCGTTGTTAATAAAAATTTTGTTATTAATAAAAAATAAAGATGAAAAATATAATTATTCATAGCTGGCTGATATTGAAGCAGGGTATTATTTATGATTAGATAAACATAAAAAATATCGTCAGACTAGTTATCTATATCACCTTAATCGTTAGACCGATATGTAATAGTTTAACAAATCAATTTTTCAAAATATATTATATATATATATATATATATATATATATATATATATATATATATATATATATATATATATATATATATATATATATGTTAATGCGGATTTCACGGATTCCTCCGTGTGAGATGCAACAGCAGTGGATATATCCACATTATGCCGTTGTAGTGCTGAAGTCACATTCAGCTGTTCACTGTTCGCATTTTACTTCATATATATATATATATATATATCTATATATATATATATATATATATATATATATATATATATATATATATATAAAATAGATATACATGCATAAAAATAATCGTCCGACTGCACAGTGTTGTCGCAAAAGTCACATCGAGGAATCTTCACTCTCTTTTAATAATCTGTATGATTTTTTCCTTGCTTGTAAAAGGGCTGGACTATAATCACAACCTGTGAAGACACGGAATGCTGGCAAATCGTAGTAAAAGCCTTTATTAAAAGCTGCGTGTAGTTCTGTCATATTTATAATTCTTTTATTATTGCCAACGCCAATTCAGAATATATAATTTTGCCTTCTGGAACATTGTGCATGTTTCCTAGCATCATAACTGCCACATCAGTATCCGAACCTGATGAAAATATTGGCGTGGTTTTTGATTTCACAAGCGTGAAAGATAATATTCGTGTCCGCCTGTTCGTGCACTGGACACGAGTGGCAAACCTGTTTTCTGTGTGATACATCTTCATGAATAATAACTTGAAATTGAAAGGTTACGTCAACATTGATAATAAATTTTGTACTCTTGAGAAGAGGTATCATGTACTCTGTCTCTGTGATATGGTAGCGCTGGCCTCGTTTAGTTCCTCGTCGCTCGTGTTCAGCATCATTGCTCGACAGTGAAATGAAACGATCGAATGTTACTGTTATGGAGTGTGCATTATTATCCGTAAACATTTTGAGAAATTCTTTCGAAATATTTACCAACAAAAATATAAACATCCTCTTTTAAAAGGGAAAAAATTTCAATGCCTGCTTCTAAAATTCTCATTAAAGCTGATTTATTCGTCTTATTATTCGTGTCGTCGATGTGGAATAGAGTTAATGAGACGGGAGTCAATGGATATGATAATACTTTATCGATATCAATTTACTGTTCCATTGAAATTTATATCAGTTTTCTAAAAATATCCCTTTGCATGCTCACCTCGATCATGACAGTTTTATTTTGCTTTTTAATGATGTAGCGACGTACGAGAAAAACTGAGTCTTGTTGATCTGTGCATTAATTTTGTTAGGATCGACAAAGCATTCCTATGCAAATTGCATTTTTTTTAAACTTGACATTCAATGGAATATCCTCCACTTTTTATCGGCTGATTTTCTATTTGATATATTTAATAATATATCCGGATTATATGAATCTATCAAAGGGATTAACATTTTTGTAAATGCTAGACATAAGATCTCGTGGCATTTTTTTAAATGTTTGATGGTTCCAGATCTACGTTTTGAGCCTTTCATTAACTTGCTCGATCCATTACGTGACTGACGATAGCTCTGATCACATCATCGTTGACACGCCTTTATGGAAATAGTAAAGTGCTAGATGCCAGTTAACTTATTGGCAGCATCGTTGTTGATGGTCAGTCTAATTCTGTATGCGTTTCTCTAACTCTAGTTAATTTTTCTATGTACAACAGAAAGTACCCTCGCATAAATTTGTAGGTACAAACAAAATATAAACTAACCATTTCATGCAGAACATTCTTGAATAAATTGAAGTCAGCTACTCTTACAACATAATTCAATTTCAAATAATAATTAATTATATGTACGTAAATCATATAAAATTTTTTAGTTTTCCCGTGCTCCCCAGCTAGCGTTTTTTTTATATAACCTTCATATTGATAGAGTAATTCCAGCAGATCTCTATCTTCGATTATTGATTGGTTATCTTACTTTCATGAAATCTTGAATATATGATTTTTTCCTCTAAAAATTGAATATTTTCTTCTTCCGTGATTTTTGAAAAATAGAAAATACTTAAAGTGAGTGAAACAAGCACATGCAAATTTTTGCACCTGTTAAAGTGCTTTCCTAACAAAAATCTGTTGACAGCACCATTTGCTATTACGTCAGCATTCCCTATGATATTAGCCAATCCCGATTATCTATATATTGTACATAATAATTTATTTCACAAAGCATTTTGATGTTATACCCGTTCATTATATATTTTAGAAACACTCAAACACTTTTCTAAAGTCGCTTCCTGCCAGGTAATCAATTTTTCAGGCTAATTTACTATAAAATATATAAAAATGTTTTACCGCAGACATTTCGTAAACGTCGTAAATGACCAGATGTCGGTTTGAAACTAGTAAACCACACAGATTTTCTTCCTTTTTAACCGACTTCTAAAAGAAGGAGGTTCTCAATTCGTCGTGTATGTATTTTTTTTTTTATGTATGTACACCGATTACTCCGGAACGGCTGCACCAACTTCAATGAAATTTTTTACGTTACATTCAGAAAGTTGCTGCGTGGTTCCATATTTTTTAGATGAAATTGGTGCAGTAAAATCCAAGATGGCGCTTACAATATGGCTAGAAAAAAATAATTTTGTCTGATTTTCTCCAAAATTGGTATGGAGGAATTTTCAGGGTTATACTCAATAAATCTGAAATTATTTAAAAAAAAAATTCAAAATGGCGGATCCAACGTGGCGAACAAAAAATTTACTTTTGTTCGATTTTCTCCAAAATTGATATGGGGAAGTTTTCGAAGTCGCACATAACGAATTCAAAATATATTTTTTTTAAATTCATGATGGCAGATCCAATATGGCGGACAAAAAAAAATCAATTTTGTCCGATTTTCTCCAAAATTGGTATGCGGGATTTTTCGGGGTCGCACATGACGAATTTAAAATTATTTTTAAAAAATTCAATATGGCCTTTCCAATACGATGGATACAAAATTAATTTTGTTCTGGCTTTTTCAAAATTGATATGTGGGAGTTTTTGGGATAGCACATTACGAATCTGATATTATTTAAAAAAAATAAATATTGCGGATCTAATATGGCGGATTAAAGATTCTACATCTCTCGATTTTGCCTAGTCAGTATTGGGGGATTTTTGTTAGTGCTAATTACCAAATTAAAATAATTTTTGAAAAAACTCATTCTGGCGGAATCAATATGGTGTCCTAAAAATTTTACATTTTTCGACTTTCTCCAAAACTGATATAGAGGGTTCCTGAGGATGTAAATTATGAACTTATTAGTATTTTTCGGGATTCAATATGTCGAATGAAATATAGCTGACTAAAGATTTTATATTTTTCGATTTTATTCAAATGTGGAACTGAATCAGGATGTAAATAACGAATATAAAATAATTTTAAGAAAATTTAATACGTCAGATGCAATATGACCGTTTAGAAATTTTAAATTTCTGGATTTCATCTAAAATTGGTACTACAGTTTAGATTTAGATTAAATTAATACGTTAAAATTATTTTTTTGAAATTTAATATGGCGGATCCAAGATGGTAGGAAGAAAATTATACCTTATTGGTGTAATACGAATATGAAGTTAATTTTTTATGCCAAATTGTGTATAAATGAAATAAATAACTATTAGTACATACAAATTATGGAAAGAAAGCAATTACAAATAAAATGTTTTTAATCTGTTTATGCGAATCACATTTTGTCATGTATTAGTTTAGCGCCGCCTTAAAAAATTTCAATTTCATATAAAAATTTATAGTTATTTTTCACTTTTTAGCGCACTTTTAGAAGTAGGTTCAATTTTTTTATAAAAATTTTATTATGTAGAGGTTTGTAACACTGCAATTTATGAAAATGGTACTTGAAATTATATATAGCCATCTAAAACCGATATATGCTATCGAAAATAGATGAAAATGCGTAAAAATAATCGTCAGACCTCACAGAGTTGTCGCAAAAGTCGTCAGCTGTCGATAAATATGTTACGTGTAGAGGTTTCTGCTCGCGCTACCGCCACTTTCATATCGCAGTCTGACGACTCTTGCGACAACAGTGTGCAGTCAGATGGTAATTTTTGTGCATGTTTATTTATTTTCTATAACATATATCAATTTTAGACGGCTATATATAATCTGAAAAAGTTATTTTTTTAGGCTGTTTCATATCAGTCTGACGATTAGGGTGACATCGATAGCAGGTCTAACGATATTTTTTATGTTTCAATATCATATCATAATTTAAATTTTTCATTTTTATTTTTTATTAATAACGATATTGTTATTAATCACGACGCAGTCGCAAGGTCTGACTTATCATTTTGTTATTAGAGAATATGTTCCTAATGAAATAAAATGCTCTCTGACTAATATTTTTAGTCTCTAGAAAGTAATTTAAATAAGTACGTTTAAGAAAATTTTTAACACTTAATCTCTCCAAATCTGAAGGCAGCAAATCAGTTATAAAAAGTTAAGAATAGATGAACACTGTATTATCTTAGAGTATTATCATTTAAACGCACATATTGTTACAACACAAATTTTACTGTAATATAGAGTATTATTTTAGTTAAATAAATAAACATTGCTTATATTTATATATTATTTATTAATATTTACACTTTATTTTAAGGTGACACCTACACAATAAACATTTTCTTATATTACAATATATTTTCAACGTTTTGTAGAAAATTTATTTTCTTATTTTGTTTTAAAAAAAAGTTCTTATGAAGTATAAATATATCGTCAAAAGAGAAAAATCTAATAAAAACAAAATATTTTCAAAAGAAAAATTCTTGATAAATCATCGCGCCCTGTTGACTGGGAATGGCGGATTCTCGTTTTGTTCAGTTTAAAGTTGATTTCCATTGCAGGGTTTGTCTGGAAAATGAATCTAAAGAAAATCTCAATATGAAGAAATAACTAACAAATAATGCCATTTTTTTGTAATAAACTGACAATATCTATTAATAATTTTAAGAAAAATTGGCCGGATCAAAATTACGTTCCTAACTCTTCAGAAGCCAATCTGTTGTGGAATATTCAAAAAATATATTTAAGTTTTTGTAAGGTCAATGATTAAAAAAATATCTAACTTAATTTTATACAAATCCTCGTGGTTCATAGCTTTGTGCCTCATACTTTAGCTCTTTAGTTCCTGCAGATTTAGCTTGATTCTTTTTTCTTTTCATGGCTTTGTTTCCTATCGTATCTACTAGCTCTTGACTTTTCCAAGTCGTTCAGATTTTCCTGAAGTACTGCTGTTCTTGAAAACTTCAAATAATTCCTCCCCTCTTGTCAAACACTTTAAGCAATAAAATGTTTCACTGTCAGTGGCGTAAATAATGACTCCGCTGGCCCCGCGGTGCGGGGGGGGGGGACGCAGTCAATTTAGGAGCGCACTCAAGTCTCTTTATGAGGATGAATAAATAAATACGAAGGACTACGACGGGTGCAAAATAGTAGGGTGCATTTAAAAATCTGCGGGGGGCGCACATACTCTTAGTTACGCCACTGTCCACAGCCTATACTAAATCAAAAATTCATGTTATTGCAGCAGATTATAATGCTTGTTTGGCCTAAAAGGTAGCTTTCGGTAATTACACTATATCTTATAATAAGACTCTCGTTGACATTTTGTGTTACACCAAAAACACATCTTTCGAACAATTTATCTCAAAGATATCTTTCATATACAGGGTGTTCCGTAAGTATCTCTTAATTTCTCGGAAGCATACAGGGAGGTCTAAATAACCCTAATTTGTTATAGAAAAAAATTCCTAAAGGTCCCCTTAACGGAGATACGGAGCCATAAAAGAGTACCCAGCGATTTACCTTATCGGTTCTAAGTTTAAACCGACATGTATAATTTAATAAAATTTTAATATTTTAAAAAGGCCATAAAGACTCATCATACTATATTATATGTTTTAGATCATCAGAGAAGCTTAGATCTTATTTTTTAAATACTTTCCTCTTCAAAAAAACTAATGCTAAACCACAAACAGGTTAAAATAAAATATGGAGGTACGTTTTCTAATAAATTATTCAAATTTAGCCGAAAAAATTGTAAATAAATCTCATTATTGAGTCCTCCCACAAAAACAAATGGACTTATAAGGTTATTGTCGATGTTGTCAGCCCACACACTTACAATAAATCTTTGTTGGTGTTTGTTTTAAATTATAGGGTACGGGTTTTCATTAGCCTAAAATGTAAATTGTGTGAGTTTATTATGCCATCTCTTGTAAAACCGGTCTCATCGGTAAACAAAATAAGGTTAGAAAAATTTAGATTTAAGTTATATTGCTGGATAAACCAGTTGGAGTATTCAAGTCTTGCGGGAAAATCATCCGGAGACATAGCGTGTACTTTTTTAATCTGATCCGGGTGAAGTAGCTATTCTGTTAGAGTTTCATGTACAGTTCATTTTGTAACATTGTTTCGTGTCGCGAGCTTTTGGATAGTTGTCAGCAATATCTTGCAAAATTTGTTCCTCTCCGTGAGGTCTTGTGGTCTCCTGGGAGGGCCCTCACCGCCACGTCGCGGCAAAAATGACCCCTGAATACAATATATAAAATGAATTCATTAGCTTTAATACTTAGTATCTAATTATCTTCTACCTATTTTCCCTAGGCTTCCATCAACCCTTTGAAAGGTATTTCGACTTGGCAATATTCGACCTGAAAATCTTCCGGCATAAAATCCTCTTGCCTTCGAAGAATTTGACAACGCTTCACCATAAATTAAATGCATATCAGAATACTCTGCGTAAGAATATTCTTTAATTTTTTAAATTATTTTTAGTGGAAGGCGGTAGTGACAAGTTCCGTCAATAGTAATTCATTATGTAGGTATTAACAATAACAACCTTATTTTTACCTGTTTTTGTTTAACATTAGTAACTTTTGAGTATTTCGCATAAAAATTGATTTATCTCGAAAACCGCTGGTTTTATCGAAATAAATTAAGAGTACCACCTGTCAAAAATTTGGCCCAACGAGTGTGGCTGCAAGTCCGTTCCTGACTTCTCTGATGATCTAAAACATCCACTGTAGTAAAAAACTTAGAGTCGATAAGGTAAATCGCTGTATCTCCGTTAAGAAGAGCACTTTGGATTTTTTTTTCTGACAAATAATGGCTATTTTGACCCCCCCCCCCCCCTGTATGTTCTCGAGAAATTAGGAGGTACTTACCGAATAGGCTGTATATTATTTTAAAAAATTAATTTGTTTTGCAGAAAAGAAGAAAGTAAAATATTTTTATAGGAAACATTTTTCTCTTCAGTCCCTAAGCAGATATAATTATTTATCAATTTTTAAATTTTCTCTGATATCTCCCACTGTATGAGAAATTTGGCTACTCTGACAACGTATTTTGAATATACCTAAAAAAAGCACAATTTCTGATATAAGTTAATTTTTTGTTAGTAATTGAAAATTCCCAGAAACGAAATAATAACTTCTCGGGAGACGCATGCTATCATTCACACCGCTAAACGACCATTAATATTTTTTCTTTTTTAACTGGTTCGAGCTAAACGCATCCTTCCAAATTTGCTTTTTATATCATTCTGATGCTCCCGTCTTAACAGGAAATTTAACACGATTAAAATAGATTTACTTTCTGGTATGTTCGTTTCTTTGCTAAAAATACATATGTGCATCTGCCAATGGCAGAAAACATGTAGAGCAAATTGCATACGAAGAGATGGGCAGCATTAACGAAGGTGAATGTCACATTAATGCATTTCTATTTTAATTTTGTAAAGTACTTCTTCTAAATTATTGTAACATCCTATGTTTTGGTTTTGTACTACCGTCTCACTATTTTAAATTAATTTAAATGGTAATTTTTACCCATTTTCGTGAATATATTTTCCTAATTTTAGTTTCTATGATTTTATTGTAATCTTTCGTTTTAAACAGATAAAAAAATATATTGTTAAGGTTGACAATATTATTTTCTTGTAGGTAATTTTCTCGAGCCGCAAATTTTTTATTATTTTAAGGCGATTTTTCCAAATTTATATCTCAAAGAAATAGTTCCCTATGTACGGAGCCCACATAGCATGAAAAATTACAGTAGATTTTCAGCAAGCTTTCGAGAAAGATTTGAAACTTTACACAAAGCTTTCATGGAACCCTGCGGTAGTTACCAAATGTCCGCAACAAATACTAACGGAAATATTACGCCTAAGCTTATTATCTCCTTTCAGGAAAGCATGATGTAAGATATTTTGTAAGTTTACTTCAAGATCCACGTCAGTTTCTGAAAGTTTCTACTTGGTATACATAACCTTACATAAAAGCTTCCTATAATCTTTCAAACAAAATTTTTGAAAGCTTATGTAATTACCTAATGTTTATGAAAAATACTAATGGAAAAATTACGTCTAAACTTACGATAACTTTTCAGGAAAGCCCAACGTAAGACTCTTTGTAAGCGTAAGACCAGTGTTGGGCCAGTGCTGGTGCTGGTTAACCACAGGACATCAGATAAATTTCTCAGGAACAAAAATGCTATCGAGATGTGAAAACCTGTCTATATTAGTTATAAGAGAAACCATCGAAATTGCAAAGGGGCCAACAACTTAAATAATCTGCTACAAAACATCAACCAGTACCACTTAGTAACGAAACAGATTACAACTCCAAACAGTGGCAACAGGACCGATGTGATGCACAGCAGGTCTCGCAACCTGATTGGCCAGAACCATTCGAAAACCAAACGCGCCCGACGTACACACGGGACTAAAAGCACACGAGTCACAGGCGCCAGTTCGCTTGTAGATGCCATACGTGAGCTTTGAAAATGGTGAATGAGATTTCACTGAAACATCAGCTACCTCACAGTCCTGAGAGGGACTCGGCACATACACGGGATGCCCGAAAACCTTCGATTACACATCGAATATTTATTTACGAGGAATTTTCTTGAGAATTATAAAAAGGCTTCTGCTAATTGTAGCAGCAAATTATGCAATTTAATGCATCAAAGAATAAAACAGCAACCCATCCAAGGTTTTAAAAATAAATTAAAAAATTCCCACATTCGAATTTTTTTATTATTTGGAAGTTTGTTAAGAAAACATTTAAATAAACCCAACAATTTAAAATAGAAAATGCAAATGCAAAAATTTGTATATGCATTTAACTTATTTCAGTATTATCTGTCTCCACTTCCGAATATTTTTTTACTATATATGCAATATTCGCCAGAAAAATGTGTAATATGTTACATTTAACTCGTTTATGTTTATAGTAATTGAAGTTCTTGAATTTGAATAAACATATTTGATTATTTGAAAGTCGTTCCTCCCTATGGTAGTTCTTTCGCACATCGACCTAAACTTTTTGTAAATAACCTTTATTGATTATTACGTTTTTCTTCTTCTTCTTCTTCTTCTTCTTCTTCTTCTTCTTGTGCTATGGTAGGTCCCCCTGATGTTGGCAATTACAGTGACGAGTTGCGTAATCAATTCTGCTATTTTAAATAGCTATTCAGCACTGTGTATTCCTATCCACTCTCGGATGGTCCTCAGCCAGGAGATTTGCTTCCTGCAAACACCTCTATGACCCTCGATCTTATCCTTTATTATCAGCTGAAGAATTATGTACCGATCTGCTCTGAGAACATAGCCAAGATATGCTAGTTTTCTACATTTTACAGTTGTCAGAAAATCACTAGTGACATCTGCTCGATCTACAACCGTTATATTAGTCTGCATAGCTACCTAGGGTATTAGAATCATTCGCCTATGTAACCACATTTCATATGCCTCCAAACGATTGATCATAGTAGCCCTAAGTGCACACACCTGCGCTCCATATAACACCACTGACCAGATTTAACATTTAACCATCCCGTGATGAAGTTTTAAATTTAGATTGTCATTTCAGATAAGCAATTTCATTTTTAGAAAAGTTGTGCGGGCTGATTCGATTCTGCATTTCATTTCTTTATCTGGGTCAAGCTGTTCAGTAATATAACATCCAAGGTATTTGAAGTGGGGGACTCTTTCAACAATTTGTCCATTTATTAGCAGCGAAGCGCAACCTTATTGACAGAATCTCACAGTTGTTGTAGACTTTGAAGGCTATCATTTATGATGACCGTGTGATCAGCATAAGGAATCGGAATTTATTAGCTCGCCGTTGATTTTAACTACAAATATTTTTTACGTAGGGCTTCCTTAAAAACTTTGTCCGAATATAAATTAAACAGCAGTGGAGAGAGGATGCATCTCTGTCTAACGCTTCGTTGAATTTAGCATTCGTTGGTAAGGTTGCAATTAACTTGTTGCGTTAGCACCCAAAATTTAGGAAAACTTTAAAACACAACTCAAAGTAAATTGAGTAATATCTTTAAGAGTCCAGAATATTTCCTCGAATTATTTGAGTGACTAGAGTGCCACTTTCTTACATTCATGGAGAACAGAATGCCCTGTTTCGTTGGTTCCAAATAAAATTTATATAATCCATTTTCAGTATAATCCATTCTTTTTTTAAATGACCCTCTCAAGGACTATAGCCCATCAGAATGTGTGAACTGATTTAGAATAATTCTTAGGCACCAAACTCAGGGATCATTTAGTGAATGAATATATGAATAAAGATGGTGAAACCACAAATTCGATGCTCGGATGACGTTGAGACTTTTACATCCCAACGTACCTGCAAGTCATTCGAAGCCGATCATCTTTGAGAATCCAAGGAGCCTGATTAATTGAACAGCCTCAGATCGTTGAGCGTTGGACACTATTTGAGGATATGGTCAACTGTTTCGTCTTCATACATATATCAACTGCACATAGGATCCTTCATTATGTCAATCTTATGAAAATTTGATCCCCTCGTGACAGTGTCCTTTCAGTAGTCTCATCATGATTCACAGTTCCTTCCTTCCCAGGGACAGAAACTCTCTCGTAAATAACGCGTTAGGTTCAGTTATATGATCCTTGGCAGCTTTTGGTATATTTAGAGGAATAAAAAATAAATATTTTCGCTTGAGGTGGTTTGAGATGTTTTTCCATTAAATCTCTTACTGATATTTTCCCATTTTCTGGCCGTTTCGTGAAGGTGGTTTTGGTAATTTTCAGGTCCATCTGCAATCTTTCCTTAGAGATTTAGTTAGTAATTTCATTATCTTCAACTATTTTATGCTTCATTATCCGCCCTATAGTGAATCTGTTGCATTTTGCCAGTTGATTAAAGTCATTACTTGCTGGTCTGCTTTGTGTCAAATCAAAATATATCATAATTTTTGGTTTAAAGAACCGAGCCCCACCGTCATAATTCCGATCCAGTCGATCAATTTCATCTATCTAACTTTGTATCCTTTGTTTATAATAGTTGTATAAAGAAGAAGAGCTCCGATTGTCAGCCGTTGACAGAATAAAAATTCGAGTGTTAAGAAATATCTGATGGCAAATCTCCAACTTTACTTCCTCAAATAAGCCGTGTAAAAACCTGGCCCTTGTAAATTCTCCTTAGTTTTTATAAGTAAGAACTTTTTTTTTTGAAACTAACGTTGTTAGTGTGATTTAAATTTCATCGAAAAAATGCAGCATTTAATATGAAATTACATAGTATGTGAATTAAATGTAAATCTACATCATTTGATGTAGTTTGTGTAACATACCAAGCTTACAATGTTTTATTTAGACCCGAATTATTGAAGCTTAGAAGTTAAACTAACAAAGTAAATGCTTGCAACTTGTTAATTTTCTCCATTTCAACGACGCGACGCGTTATTTGCCTGTTACAGAGTTTCGCCTTTATACATCGATATTAAACTTGGAGAATTGTTTGAATGTCCGAAATTTTCCACTGTTCTTGTTGTAAATTGGCGCTATTCACCTTATAGAGAAAAGTTGTTAATTTTCAAGAATTTAAATAAAAAAGACATTATAACAAATATGTTTTTTTATTATATTTATATTAACACATGTTGAAGCATTTTGTATTAAAATATCCTTGACAAAAATTTTGAGAAATTTATCCATATCAAGAGCTAAGAATATCAATATTCGTAATACTAAAACAGCTTTATCACCAACAATGAAGCACAGGAAATTTCTATTTTTTAACAATGTCTTTGTTAATTTGAATCTACTGGCTGCAACAACTTTATTCTGAAGTGCTTCTACACAAATCTAAATAAAAAAAAAATCGGACAAAGTACATTAAAACCAATTGAATGCATTTTCAGTATGATCGAATTTTTTTTTTCGATGAATCCTATCGTCTATTAGAATGTTATAACTGGTTTAAATTCATTCTCAAGCAACAAGTTTTTTCGTATACTTAAGTTAACGAAAAATTAATCATTTAGCTTGTCTTTATCCTAAACTGTTTCTTCTCTAAGTCTCTTTGAATATTTCTCATTTTTTAGGTTCTTCATGGAGGTGATTTTAGAAATTTTCAGATCCATCTGCACTCCTTTCGTTGGAACTTAGTCAGCAATTTTATTATGTTTAACTTCGTTATGCTTCGGCATCTCTACCAGAGCTACAGTGTGGTGTTTTGCCAGTTGATTAAATGCTTATCACTATTTATAGTTCTGCTTTGAATCAAAAGTGCATAAAGCTAATACTTCATAGTAGAGTGACAATTTGGTAATTTATAAACGGCTGCATTTTACTGGAATATGAAGAGAGCTTTATATAGAGCGCTATTATACAAGTAATTCTAAAATCAGTTGCTTTTCTTCTTTTATTAGTTTGTCTTTCAAGGTACAATTTTTTTTTTAATTTCAATTCTACAGGTAGCATAAGATAGTTCTATAACCTTAGACCTCATTGGTTGATTTTCTTAATTTAGAGATCGTCATTATCTCTGCAACGGTTCACATCTAACAGGCATACCTCAATCTGAAAAACTAGTAAATTTTACTATAGTTAATTTGGAAGTTACTAATCACAAAGAAGTCTACGAGTTCTGGAGTTTTTTTTGAATGTGTCTGCTAATAAATTGGCTTACCAAATGTCACATTTTAATTGATTAGCTATTACTAAAAGTTTTTTACTGTTAGTTGTTATCAGTCTTGATCCTAATGGTTCTGCTTTGCATTGCAGTCACCTCTCACTATAAATCTATTTTCGTGGCTTTGCAGAATGCAGAAAGTTAATGTTTTTGCTATTTCTTTGAAGTATATCTCGATAGGCAATATAATGCCTTGATAATAAGATGATAAGTTTCAGTTTTGTAATTAATAGATTAAATCTATTAAATACAAATATTTGAACAAACTACCTAAAAACCCATTTATATAATTGGATTTTGGCTATTACTTTGGTATTTCTAATAATAAAAGTACCCTTTGTGTGCGGTTTGTGACCGGTATTAAGGGTGAAAGTTCCAGGTTATTTACCTGAAATTCACGGATTGTTTTCACCGTGGCGATTCTTGCAAAGCTCCGGTATTGGCAGATCTTTTGTTATGAAAAAACTATACGATTCGTTTTGAGAAGCCCAAAACTGGCCTTTCAGAGAGGTAACCGCTTTCGAAGGGCAGCCGAAATGATTTGCTGTAGTTGATGAGAAGCAAGCGATCTACTTAAGGAGAAAACCATTTTATCAGGGTCACAAGAGTGATGTAATCTGTTAACTACTACCCACAAAAGTGTATTTTGTTCTTTTTTTTAGGTATAACAAGATACATAGAAAAAATAAATAATATAGTAAGAGTCGTGAATAAACTAGAGCCTATCAAGGTACTATGATATATTACATTTAAACTCTTTATTTTTTTACTAATTTCATTGAAGTTTTAGAGCAATATTATTAAATGATCAAATTAAAAATTTGGTTTGTCCTTACAATCCCACGAAAAATAATAATGTGGAAAAGTAGCTAAGTTCTCTGCTCTTCGAGTCCCTTTCGGTCATAAAATAACTAAGATCTAAATGGGCGCAAAGTTCTGGACAAAACAAGAAAATACTCTCAAGGAATTCGGGAGAATTTTTTCCTATGCCTCCCCTCCGGTACTCATAATTTCAAACTGTCAAAATTTGAAATGTTTGTTTTCTTTTACAATATATCCTTTTGTTACCGAAGCAAACAAAAATTTTTATTTGATAGGATGGATAGCTATGGCGGTATTGATAATTTTAATATAATTTTTGGCCGTATATCGAAGAAGATTAATACCCATTAAAATTTACAAGCAATAATATGCAAAATAAGTGAAAATTTGAGAGAATTGGTGAATCGCAAAGGAAGGCTTATATCTGCACTTTACTAATGGAGTTTACTTATACAATGAAATATTTGAATATCCTGGTAAACATTTTAAGGTAAGCGAGAGCAATGGAATACTGGGCGGATGAAATACAGGACCGTAGTCAGAAAGTAGCGTCCCAGGTCGTTAACCTGTCTGTCGCTTCTTTTAACGATTGATGATATCAGAAAGGCCTCTTATCTGCTTGCTGAATAGTTTAATTTAAATTACCCATTAAATAAAAGGAAAGAACGAAAAAGTCAGCTACAACTTCAGACGATTGTTTTTGAGCAGACATTCTGATATTGTAATCAGAAAGTCCGAAAGCTTAGCTTAATCGAGTGTTATAAACAAGGTGGAGGTAGATGCTTATTTTAGGCTTTTCGCTTGATGTTGGAACGTGTCTTAATTATGGATGGACCAGGACTCCAATTGAATAACCATCCTGGACATGTACTTGCTAAGAAGGGGTTCAAGCCTATCCACAGTAACATCGACTGAAAAAGGGGCGACAATAACTGTTATAGCTTGCTGTAGTGTTAAAGGTATATTTTTGCCTCCTGCTTGCATCATGAAGGGTAAAAAAAACTGAGTTTAAGGAGGGAATGCCCCTTGGACCGAAGATCTACATACATAACCTCCGCCATATTTTTGTAATGGTTAAAAATGCACTTCGTTTCAAGAAAGCCTGCAGAAAATGGTCTTCTGTTATTGGATGGTCATTTGACTCACTGTAATTCTATTAAAATGTTGGAATATACAGAACGAAATGACATAATTTTGCTTTTAATGTCAAGTCACATATCTCAAAATCCTGGTCGTCATATTACAAGACTGTCATTCGGAACATTGTCTAACAAAGCGTGGAGAAAAACAGCTTTTGCAGATAACGCTACTGCAGGACTCAAACCTACAGGAGTCAATCATTTGAATATAAGTGCAATCCCAGATTATGTTTTTACGCAAGAACCGAGAGAACTTAAATTAACATCTCAAGAACAGGCTGCTAGCGGTGCCAGCAGTTCAATGTCAACAAACTTGGAACAAGTTCCAAGAACTTCAGGAAAACCAGTAAGTGAGTCTGCAATAGTATCTGAGCAAACTTTTTGTACTGAGAAACACTGAATTTCAAACACAAACCCTGAAATGTTTCTGAAGAAAACACCTCGTAAGATCATGATTACCAGTGGTTTTGGAGTTACCGCAATACTTTCGTCGACCTCAAGAACTTCACGAAAAAAATCGACATTCCGGATTTAACTTCAATGCGAATTTTCATAGAAATAGCTCCTGTTCCACAAAAAGTCATAGTGATACGCAAACGGGCTAAGCAAGTCGGCACACTCTTGATATTAGAAGAACATATTCAAATAAGTAAATGTAAAGAAGATATGATAAATGCCAAAATACGAAAATGCCGAAAACATACAAAAAGAAAACGAGATCGGGAAAAAAGGAAACAAGATTGCGAAAAATGAAAGCAAGAACAGCCACTTTTTTACGATACATGGGATGAAAGGGGAGAAGAACATAACTGTGTGGGCTGTGTAGAGAACTATGATATCTGTTCAAAATATTAACAAAGGGAAAAAAACAGTAGAATTAATTACTAGCCAAATCTCTCGTACTACTAAGGCCATCTGTTCCACACCCTCTGGGGGAGATGGCTAGATGTGATTTTTAAATTTTATGATTGATCATATTAGAAATTATAGGGATTTTGTTTACTAACCTATAGTATAACAATCAAATTTTAAATAAAAATAATAATTACAACCTACATAAATTTACTTTATTTTAACTAAATCTTGAAAGAATTATGACCATTTCCCCCGGACTTACCCTATATTGTACTAAAAAAGAATAATTTCTTAAACAGTTGCAAGCCAAAAACCCTATGTTATATAAAATTTTTTATTTAATTCTGTCGTCAAGAATAATTATATATTATTATTTAACTTAAAAACCAGCCTTGATTTCAATTGTAGAAAAGCTAGTTTTTAATCTAGATAACATTACCTATTCCATACCTCAAAATTTCAACTAAAAATATTAATTAACTTAAAGGGTGGAATATTAAAAGAGGTCTTTGTTGTGTGTTTACTCAAATTTGAAAGACTGAAGTCTGGCAATGAGTTCTAAATTTATTTTCAATACTAATTACGAACAAAAAGAGAAAGTCAATGTTTTATAATTTAGTATTAAAATATTTCGAAATGAACTAGGTAATATTTATCACTATTTACGACAAGTACTCAATATTTTAATATGGACGCTCTGTAATCGTATATATTTACTCGTAAACGTATATTTTATCATCTATTAAAATAAATTTTAAATAGTTTAAAGAAATAATAACGCAGGTTGTAATATATTTCATATTATTACTAAATATATATAATATTTATGAGGTTTCAAATTACATTATATTTATTTTCAAAATAGTTGATTTTAAAATATAGTATAAAGTTTATATTAATTTTTGTTACATTATTTATTAGACATTAATGTCTGATAATTTAAATTAAAATCGTTTATTTCAATAACTTAATAACACAAGCCTGCAAAATTTCAGTGATTTTTTGAAACAAAAAACAAAAGACCCATTCTGTTGTAATTTTTGAAAAGTCGTTTTGCGTACTATGATAATTTTTGTAATTGATTTTTTGACGAAACATTCAGCAAATATTTGTGTGAATGCTTGAAATTACAGTTCGATAAAGGTATAAAAGGCCTTATCCTCAGAAGCGTATAAAAGCTATTACGAAATGTGGGTAAATCATTAGAGCTTAAGCTCGTTATTACTTTGAAGGGAAAAACATCTCATTTTTCGTTAGAAAATCCGTTTATTTAATTAAACAGCCTTGTCTCACCTCGCACTTACCTATTAAGATTGTATGATAATTTGGGCCTGTTATTATTTTATGTAATTCGGTTCTTACGATTCGTCTATTTTTCATACTTTGCTATTATGCCTTTCTCTGTTTTACAATCAAGTCCGATATTATTCTCATATATAGGAAATTTGAAAAATATTTTAATTAACTTCTAAGATCGTCAATTTTTCATCATTCGATTTCATCACTTTTTATGTCCGTTACTTTTTGTCACATTAGGATATTACAAAGTCACTAACCAAGGGTAGTAATATTATTACGAAGTTTTAGTTTAGTCGGCCCAAACACAATAGTACATCGAAAATCTTAAAATTACTACCAGCTTTTTCTAAACGTTAAAATTCATCTGTTTGCTCTGAAATATATTCTGTTCCCTGATTTTTCGTTGTATAAAAAAACATTAGACAGCATCAACTTTAAAGTATATAAAAATGGAAGATTTATAAATGGGTATTACATTTAGCTGATTCTTGAGAGTAATTTATGACACATAGTTATGCCTACAAAGCAAATACTAGTCGGAATACGGATGAAAAATAGGTTGGGCCTAAGAGGGGGGAGGTTAAAATCGGCTAAAACAGGTTTTTTGATCATTTTTGTAAATTTGTTATTTCAAAAAGGCCAAAAAACCGTCAAAATGGGCCAATTTTTGCAAATCAGTTATATATATATATATATATATATATATATATATATATATATATATATATATATATATATATATATATATATATATATATATATATACTGCATGTTGGATTTGTATACGCCCCAAGAACCCCGCAATATCAATTTTGGATAAAATAGAATAGTGTAAAATTTTGTAATATACGAACCCGAAAACCCCCTAATACCAAATCTGAAAAAAAAAGGAATAAGGTAAAATTTTCAACCCACCATAATGGATCCGCCATATTGCATTTCAAAAAAAAAATAATTTCAACATCGTAATCTAATCTAAATCTAAACCCTTAAAAGCCCTCTACAACCAATTTTGGATGAAATCTGTAAATTTAAAAATTTTAGACCGTCATATTGCATCTGATATATTAAATTTTTTAAAATAATTTTATATTCGCTATTTAGATCCTCAAAAACAATTCAGTCCCACCTTTGAACAAAATCTAAAAATGTAAAATTTTTAGTCCGCTGTATTGGAATCGCCATATTGAATCCTGAAAAAATACTTTTAAATTCATAGTTTACACCCTCAAGGACCCCCTACATCTGTTTTGGAGAAAATCGAAAAATGTAAGTTTTCCAAAAAATAATTTAAATTCGTAATTAACAGTAACAGAAATCCCCCAATACTGTTTTTCGACAAAATAGAGAGATGTAGAATCTTTACTCCGCCATATTTCATTTTTTAAGAATAATTTTAGATTCGTTATGTGCGACCCTAAAAACTCCCCTATTCCAATTTTGGAAAAAATCGGACAAAATTGATTTTTCCGTATGCCATATTGAATTTTTTGAAGATATTTTGGATACGCTATGTGCGACCCCGAAAACTCTCCCATACCAATTTCGGAAAAAATCGCACAAAATCAAATTTTTTTTTTCTTATTCTTAAAATATAAACGACGTATAATTCTTTTATATTTTGTAAAAAGTAAATAATACAAAACAAATATTCTCGGTTTTCATTATTTTTTGCCTCATTCAATATCAGTTTTGTAAGGAGAAATAATATTTAGCTTAAAATGTAAGATATTCAAATATAAAATAAATATTTACCAGAGTGAAGATTTTTGCTTGGCAAGTTTTAATATTCAGCTTAGAAACTTTGTTAAACCGAGAACTTGCCGACTAGCAACCTAAAGAGTTGATATTCTATTAAAGTTGTTCCTGAATTTGAGTTCCAAATATTACTTTTCCCGTTTCGTATGGAAACTGAATGTGCCAGTTCTAGATTTCAATGTTTTTGGAAAGTAAACATAGTGAAATAAAGTAATTTGGTATATTATTTCCATACATGTCTTCGGGAGAATTCGATTTGCTGAAATCTCATAGACCATCTAGAACACTCTATACATAAAGCCAATTAATTTTTTTGTTGTCAAATTTTTAATCCATCATATTTATATTCGAGATATAATCTGAAAATCAATATGAAATTTAAATAAAGCTAAGCCCTGTGGAATATTAAGTGGAAGTCGGAACTCAATAACTATTTTTAAATTCAAAACTCATCGTAATTTAATTTATATGATACATAAAATATCAATATTTTATGTAGAGGATGAATAAAAAATCAAATTTTTATTTATATTAAAATACTTTTATGGCTTTTATGGCAAGAAAGCTAATATTTTGAAGGTCCATATATTTCCGTTTATCGATTTTATTACTTATGAAATTTGTGACTGTTTTCAACGTCCTTACTGAACCTACGTATATAAAGAGTAAGATGAACATTTCTTGTATTTTCTTCGTAATTTATAAAGCTCGTTATATGCACAAACAAATCGACTATATACCAGGCCCGGATCCAAGAGGTGGGGGCGTTCGCCCCCCCCCCCCTGCCAAGAGCTTTGAGTTCAGGAAAACAGACCCGATTTTACCTCTTATACTATAGTTTATTCAAGAACTAGAGAGAGTAATAAATCAATTTTTACATTTTTTTTCGTCACAAACTACCTGTGTTCTTTAGTCCGATGTCTTTGGCAAGATCTGTTAGACACATATATTTTTCCAAGGAATGTGTTAGAAATTTTATAATCAAAAATACCGGTCTATAATAATAGACTATTTGGGTTGGATAGCAGTAGACATTTGGAAGTGTGAAGTGTTAAAAAGGATATTACACATATATTTTTCCTTGTCATAGGCGTCGGAAGGAGGTTTATTTTATCACTAAGTATTTATGGCATAGAATATTATTTCGGTAATAAACTTAAAATAAAAAGTTTTTATAATCTTATTTTATTTCTTATGATTTCTTAATAATATAGATAATTTTGACATATTTAACAAAATCACAACTGTATTTTTATTAACTTTAATTTTGGCATAAAAACCATTTTAGGGACATTCAGACTAAAATGTAGCCTCATTCTCTCAAAAAATTCTAAATAATAATTTAAATACTTACAAAATACCCATTGACAAAAATACAAGAAGTTAAACATATATAAAAAAATAAATTCGTCCATATAATAATAAAATTTTTTTGGGCTATCGATCATTTTATTATTAATTAAAGACATTTTTAGGACATTTGACGTTTCAGTTTATTTATTTCATAAATAATCTGCAGAATTACAATAAAACACTAAAAAGGAATTCAAATGTAATTAATTTTTATATGTTACAGTTAAAATCAGACCTACGTATTTTTATTTCTATTGCACTGACATCTTAGTTTAATTTACTTTATTATATGGAAATCCGATGGCTCCAAATATATAACATAAACGTGTTAATTTTACACGTTTAAGAAAAGTCACAAATACAATAATACAATAATAAAAAAATTATGGCTAATTGGAATTCAATATATATAAAATTAAAGAGTGGGACGCACTAAAATAAAAATAAATAAAAAATAAAAAAAAATATAAACATTAAACAGTAAAATACAACAAAAACAAAAATTTAAATAATAAATTGTGTTTACACTGCTAATTCGTAATCAAAGTCAGTGAAGCTATCTTTGCTCAAATTAATTATAATTGGTTCCTCTATCTCACCGATCATGAGATTGAGTTTTAACATTTTCTTTTATTCTTTTATTATATGGATTTTTACCAATTTTCCTCAGTAACTTTATTCCAAAAAATCTTTCAAAAGTGCAGTTCAATTACTAATTTTGTAAGTTGTATTATTTCTAGCAACTCTACCATTTACTTGAGATGGATATTTCCTTCCCCAACGGACTGTTTTTGGACGATCTATAAAAACAGATTTCCTATTTGGTTTTTTCCAGCAAAAATTAAGTTCTCTGAGCAATTTCCAGAGCTTAGTTCTTTTAATTTCAGATAAATCCCTATCTTCATTGATTTAAGTTAAAATTTTGTCGACGGTTGGGATCTGCTTCTCATAATAAAATGTATGTACAACTTCTTTTATTACAGTTTTCGTCTTTTCTTCCAATGAGGTTTTTCGTCTGCCTGTGATCGAATGTGGCTTGGGAGTGCTGACAATTCCAGTCGTTTTTTTCTCCTTCAGTATTCGGCACATAGTAGATTTGCCAACTCCTGTCATGTTGTAATACATAAAATAGAGCTTTTAACATTATTATCTGGATATTGATATCTTAGGGCTTCATAAACATTCATCATAATAAGTCTTTCGTTGAAGAAAAATACCTCGGTTTAACGATTTTGGAATAAATATAGAGGTGGAAGCCCATATCTTATGGCTATCTTACTAATCTCATATAATATATAAAAACAAACTCAAACAAAGATAAATCACTAAGGACACACAGTAATATGTACTTTGCGCACTGATAGAAATTAAATTGAACTATCAGAAATTTTATTGTTGTAGTAAATTTGTAAAAGCTGATAATATTTAAATATAATTAAATATAATTGGATTTACGGCAGTCCTCAGTTACCTGCGGCACTGGAGCAAGTATGTTGGAGGTTGCGGTAACAGTATTATTTCTCGCTCTAGTTCTTGAATAGAGTATAAAAATGTGTATGTTTGCGATCGCTCCCCCCCCCCCTCCCAAGAGTTCAGGAAAATAGAACTTATTCTGCCTTTTATCTTACGAGTGTGTTTGCTGCTGGCACTTGATTTTCTTGCGATAGCCGCTCCCCAAGAGCTTTGAGTTCAGGACAATAGACCCGATGCTGCCTCTTACCCTAGGAGTGTGTATGTTGCTGGCATCCCCCCCTCTTCAAGAGCTTCAAATTCAGAAAAATAGACCCAAACCTGTCATTTACACTAGAAATGGGACTGTTTCCGCTACCCCCCTCCCCACGTCGATAACTTGCTTTCGCTAGCCATACTGTAATTTTGTGATATCACGGCCCCCCCTCCAAAGAGAGAGGCTGGATCCGCCCCTGATATATACAGTAAAATCCCAGTAAGACATTCTGAAAGAACCCATAAAAAAGGCTTTTAAGCGGGAGAAGAAGAAAAGGAATTATAAACGTAAATAAATGTGAAACAGTTTTATTTAATTTTACAGTTCTGTTATAGAGATAATTTTTTAAGTAGCTCTCTATACATATGAATGATTTTTTCCAGATTACTTAAAGAAAAATCACCTCTTCTGGTTGGATAAGGATTCTACCCGCCAAGATAAAGAAACAAGTGAATTAACTTTTGAAGTACTTTTTTGAAGATTATCAGTTCTACAGAAAGAGAGAATGATTATTTTTAGTCGATTTTACAAAAGATTTCCTCGGCGATCACAAAGTACTAGACTTCCTTGAAAAAATAAAAATTATTCTGGATGCCTATCATTGACTAGGATGTAATATGTTCTTTACTCGTGTTTTAGTTTCTTTCCGAAAAATATGGGATCAGTTGGTGATAAACACTTTCACCAATAATAGTAAGCGTTTTCAGGGTAATTCGAAATGAACCATGCGAGCACATTTGTGTTAGTGCTTTCAGAGGGATGGTGAGAGGAGTCGCTGCAAATAAAGATTTCTAAGGTTAATTTAGAATAATTTTTGGAAAAATCCCTAAATGCTTTTCACTATGTTAACTGATGTGATATGATTATTTTATTTAAATGTAGTGATGTCAATGTCAGACAGAGTACTTCTCGTCCAGATGTCGTGCCTTTTTAATCTACAGTAAAATTTTTACTACTCGTATTAGATAAGTTGTGTAACACTACGGATCTATAGCTGAATAATTAAAGAATATCGTAAATGTAATATTTTGAGAGGTTTTTATATATTTTTCGAAATGTGTGACATGTAATTAAAAAGTTATTGTTACTTCCTATGAAAATAAGAGACTGTTTTATTAGGAATAAAAATCATAGTAGGACTATGTATGAATTTAAATGTCAACACATTTTTTAATACCTTCTGCTTAACCTTTTGTAGAGTGTTTACATCATTAGCTTTAGACTTCCGCGTAAAAGAATGCGTGTTTACATAAAAGTTAATGTACTTTTAAACACATTGTTAAACAAACTTTCAAAATAGTGTTTCTACTTTTATTTATATAGAATATTATGGGTTCGTTAGAACGTAATTTTATAAATCTGGATGCAATAATTTCAACAAAAGAATAATAAATTTACGTGATATAATTTTAATTTTTTTACACCTAATTAGTCAGTTTCTTAAATTTCATTATCCCCAAATGAATCAAAGTTTTAAGTGAGGTATTAAATCATTTGCTTTTAAACGAAAAATCTAAATACCTTAATACAACAAATTGCCCTGTAGAATTAACAAATCCTTAGAATTAAAACTTGTTATATAAATGCTGAAAAACCTGATAAGATAATATTATCCTTCTCTAATTCCATTAATTAAACTAGTACAGCATCGTACACTGGTGGTGTCTCTACACTACCTATGGATGTAGTTTCTACATTTTTCTGGTTGCTTCTTGCAATCTGAAGTCGCTCTTTTGAATTCTGACTTGAACAAAGGACGCCTGTCTTTATAATTTACAACTATTTCGGTTGCCTTCTACTATATATACTAGGTGTGGCTATAAAATAATGAGACTGGTGCTTCTATAAAAGAAGTACGCATTCGCCAATGACGAATGATGAACAACTATGTCGCGTAAAGCGTTCTCCTTCGAATGTGGCGCCTCCCGTGTATGTGACGGTAGCCTCGGATTGTAAAAGAGCTGTTTTGTCTTGTTCTGCTGAAAAAATGATTAGTGTTATAACAGAACAACGACCTGTCGTGAAATTTCACATAAAACTTGAAAACATCGCTACTGACAGTTAAAGTATAGATTTTCTTAGTACATTTTCGAATTTTCTATATAAAATAGGGAAAATTATAAAAAATGTACACAATGCTTCAAACTATGCGTTCTATAAAAAACACAATATATATTCGTTTTATGTATAACATAATAATGATAATATTTTTTTTCATAAACTCTAAATAATCTCCTTTTTTTTGGTTTTCCAGAGTCATTTTTCTGAACTTTCTGAACATTTCCTATTAGACCAAAAATTACGTAATGTCAAATTGAATTATAAAATTTACAAAGAAATCAATTAACAAAAGTTTCTCATGTGGCCAAAAATTGAAAACAATATTTTTAAAATTAATCTGAAATGAAATTTGTTACATACCTGTTGATAAAGTGAGGGTAGTGTATATCTCTCTATTGGTAATGTTTACACATATGTACTCTCTTGCCAAGGAGGCATTTGTATAACAAATCTCAACGTAAAAAATTGACCTAACTTGAGTATCACATCATACTCTAAAGTAAAAGTTATGGCCTCACTTTTGTTCTATCAAAAGAGACTACTGTGTTAAAAACAAATATAAATAATTATTAGTATTATAACCAATAGTAATATAAAATTATAATACAAAGAACTGTAAGCTATAGTTACTTATTATAAAATCGTTCTTTCTGGAAAATGCCGTTAAGATAAATTAATATTATTAAAAAACAAAACATGGTTGAACTTTGGTTATCCTCACACAAATACTTCTGACATACACAATAACTTTTCTTGACTAACTAGATTAGGATTTAACGTCAATAACTTGGGATTGTCACACATGAGAAGTCCCTCACCAAATCGTTATTTTGTGATCTATAAGGTTGGGAAAATGACTTTTGGTGCAAGTTAAATCAATACAACCATTGTATTTACAGCAAAACTAAAAATATAATTTAAACACATATAAAGGCAAGTTGAAACTTATTGAAAAGGAGCAAAAATTTGGGATGTTGATTTCAAGAGAAAGATTTAATAATACGTCTTTTCGGTCAACATAACCCTAACCAAGGATTAAATTTACTTACGTATGTCGTCATTATGATTTTTAAAAACAATACATAATAAGTTATACATTGGAAAAGCCAATAACTAAATCATTTAAGGCTTTTCTAAACATAAAAACAGTGAAATTAATTTCATAAATCATCACCTTCAATCGCCATATTTCAACAAAATGACAGAACCTGTTAAATGGCTAGTGGGTAAATTAAGGTTCTTCTTTCTTGGTATTGGCACACTAGCTCCATCTAGTGAAATATTGACAAACCAAAAACACTGTCTGTTTTTTCTCATACGGGGTGCTCAGATTCTGATCATAGTATGGTAATAAAATACTCTCGAATGCACTATCAAAAAACATAAATAAATCTACATATTCTTAATAATTATGAATTTGCATTAAATTTTAACATACGTGTAGTTATGGTTTTAACATGCAACTGGAAAACCTTGTTATTTGTTTAAACTACAACATGAAAGAGTCTAGTGAAGGAATTTATAAACTTAAAAATAACAATATCAGGCTACAACTATACCGTTGCCAATAAATTCGCAAAAATTTTGTATTTTTATGTTAATAAATTGATTGCAAAGGAAGCAGTAATATATTATAGCATTGACACACCACTTCACTATAATCAAAAGGTTGCGATAGGTCTATGTATACATATTTTTATTGAGACTGTCAATCGATAAATTTACCATAACATCCAAGAGTCCTAACACGTTTAATCAGATGTCCAATAAATAATGAATAAAAGCACTAGCAACACTAAACCCTCTTATTACTATTGACACTTTTCTTAAAAGCAGCCCTTCAAAGCCTTCTTGACTTACGGCTTTTCGATGATACGATAAAGCGTGGTCCCCAAATTGATAACGTTCCCCCCATTACAGTGCATCCCCTAGCAGGATCAATAGACAGTGTTGCATGGCTGTGAAAAGTTTTGGATTTTAACGAATTATTCTCCAAATTCCCCATGTACACTGTAAAACTGCTACGTGATTATTAAATTTGACTGCGTTTTGTCCCTTTGCGATGTGTTATTTCTATCTTTCCTATCGTTTAATAAGGTTATTGGATTCAATCGAACGTCCTTTTATAAAATACAGTAAGACATTTAGGATTTTAACAATGTTTGTACTGCACCAGTCGTTTATGCTTTTCGTCTTTTGAAACAAAATTTTCAATTAAAATGTATCATTAAGTGTGTATTGTGAAGTATTTAAGAAAGGTTGTGCTTCTTATTTGTTAATTTAAAATAAACTGATAAATTCAAGAAGATACACAGGGTACAATTTAATGGGTATAGTATTGCTATTTCTATAAACGGTAAGAGATAAAAAGTTGGTTAAACTTTAAGAAAGTTGCGTTATTTAGAACTCTTTAAAATGTCGTTTTGTAAACTGGGATATTTTCATTTGATATATATATATATATATATATATATATATATATATATATATATATATATATATATATATATATATATATACAGGCGCGGATCCAAGGGGGGGCGGTGGGGGCGATCGCCCCCCCCCCCCAAGAGCTTTGAGTTCAGGAAAATAGACTCGATTTTGACTCTAGAACTAGAGAGAGTAATAAATTATTTTTTACCTTTTTTTTCTTCGCAAAATACCTGTATTCTTTAGTCCGGGGTCTTTGGCAAAATCTGTTAGACATATATATTTTTCATAGAAATGGGTTAGAAATTTTATAATCAAAAATACCGGTCTATAATAATGGACCATTTGGGTTGAATAACAATAGATATTTGGATGTGTGAAATGTTAAAAAGAATTTTAATCCTTGTCATAGGCATCGGAAAGAGATTTATTTTATCACTAAGTATTTATGGCATAGAACATTATTTCGGTAATAAACTTAAAATAGCAAGTTTTTATAATATTATTTTATTTCTTATGATTTTTTAATAATTCACATACATTAGAAAATATCGATAATTTTGACATATTTAACACAAATCACAACTGTATTTTTAATTTTGGCATAGAAACCGTTTTAGGCACATTCAGAATTAAACGTAGCCTTTTTCTCTCAAAAAATTCTAAGTTATAATTTCAATACTTATAAAATACCAATACCCATTGTCAAAATACAAGAAGTTAAACCACATAATGTGAAAATTTTTTTGTGCCATCGGTCATTTTATTATTAATTAGAAACATTTTTAGGACATTTGACGTTTCAGTTTATTTATTTTTTAAACCATCTGCAGAATTACAATTAAACACTAAAAAGGGATTCAAATGTAATTAATTTTTATATGTTAAAAATATTTACATAATAAATTATGTTTACGCTGGTAAACCTTACGTATCTAATTCGTAATCCAATTCAGTGAAGCTATCTTCGCCCAAATTAATTATAATTGGTTCCTCTATCTCACGGATCATGAGATCGAATTTCCACATTTTCTTTTATTCTTTTATTATATGGATTTTTCCCAATTTTCCGCAGTAACTTTATTCCAAAAAATATTTCAAAAGTTCAGTTAAATTACTAATTTTGTAAGCTGTCTAATTTCTAGCAACTTTACCTTTAACTTGAGAGAGATATTTCCTCCACCAACGGACATTTTGCGGACGATCTATAAAAACAGATTTCCTATCTGGTTTTTCCCAGCAAAAATTAAGTTCTCTAAGCAATTTCCAGAGCTCAGTTCCTTTAATTTCAGGTAAATCCCGATATTCATTGATTTTAGTTAGAATTTTGTCGACGGTTGGGATCTGCTTCTCATAAAAAGATGTATGTACAACTCCTTTTATTGCAGTTTACATCTCTTCTTCCAACGAGGTTTTTCGTATGCCTGTGATCGAATATGACTTCGGAATACTAACAATTCCAGTCGTATTTTTCTCCTTCAGTGTTCGGTACATAGTAGATTTTCCAACTCCTGTCATGTTGGAACACATCTCAACAGAACTTTTAACATTATTATCTAGATATTGATATTTTAAGGCATCATAAACATTCATTGTAATAAGTTTTTCGTTGAGGAAAAAATGCTCTGGTTTAACGATTTTGAAATAAATATAGATGTGGAAGCCATATCTTTTGAGTATCTCACTAATCTCATATAGTATATAAAAACAAGCACAAACAAGATAAAACACTAAAGTCACACTGTAAAGAGTACTTTGCTAACTGACAGAAATTAAATTGAACTATCAGAAACTCTCTTGTTGCAGTAAATTTATAAAACCTTATAATGTTTAAATATAAATAAATATAATTAGATTCACGTCAGTTTCCAGTTACCTGCGACACTGGAGCAGATAAGTTGTAGGTTTCGGTAACAGTTTTATTACTCTCTCTAGTTCTTGAATAGAGTATAGGGATGTGTATGCTTGCGATCGCCCCTCCCCTTCCCAAGAGCTTGGAGTTCAGGAAAATAGAAACCATTCTGCCTTTTATATTAGGAATGTGTTTGCTGCTAGCACTAACCTCCAGTTGACAACTTGTTTTTTCTTGTGATTGTCCCCCCCCCCCCTTTTATAAAAACTTCAAATTCAGAAAAATAGACCCGACCCTGCCTTTTACACTAGAAATGGGAATGTTGCTGATGTCTACCCTCCCGTAGACAGGTTGCTTTCGCTTTCCATCCGCCCCTGTATATATATATATATATATATATATATATATATATATATATATATATATATATATATATATATATATATATATGATATTTTGAAAATGCTGAAAATCGTCGACTTAGTTTTTACTTATTTTCTCAGATAACACTGGTTAATAAAATTTAAATTTCGTAGTGACACACGAACTTTTTTAGTGTATTTGCTTTATAATAGAGTGTGCAGTCAGTAGAAATAAGTAGTTTTAAAATCTTTATCACGTTTAAATTTTATTTAGTAAAGAAATATCCAGAAATTTAAATAAAATGTGCTTTATAAATTGGAGGTTTACAATTTCTTGAAACATTTGGCTTCCAGTTGGTCCCTCTGGATTGTCCAGCAGTACGCGGCCAACATCCTTGAACCCTGATAATATCTTGTGTCTTTTCGTATTTGGAATGTCCTGATGAAAGCTTTCTCTATACTCATTGCTTACAGCTCCCAAATTCTCAAGAAAAATAATCCAGATGTGAGTCCAGGAAATAACTTTTAAGTGACATGTTGCACCCCAAATCTTCATACAACAATAGAAGCTTGTTAATTAATTCTCCATAGTTCTCTCTCTTATCGTTACTCAAAAAATTCACAGCTAGTTTCTTGAAGCATTGCCATGCTGATTTTTCTAAAACATTCAACTTTTCTTCAAATTTTGAATATTTTATAAAATCTCTGATTTAAAATTCATTGCTATTGTGAATCGTCGTTATTATAAATTTTTTTTATCAGGCTTAATTTTATATGGAGTGGAGGAACTAGAGATTTACGCAAAGGCCATATTTTTTTTATTATAGTTCTTTGTTCTATCTCGACTGTCCCATTCAGCAGAATTTAGTATAACCCAACTGTCGACCAAGTAGTAGGGCAATCGCTTTTAAATCGTCGAAGATTTTAAAATATTATGGATTACACCAAAAGTGTATATATAATATACTTGCAATTGGGTATATAAATACAATTATATAAAATAAACTATTTTTAGTCCTCAACCAAGTGAAAGGACCTTGTACTGTAAGGATAGACATACGCTTTTCTCATACGACTAGAGACAAAGCACTATCTCAGATTGCCAGAATACCAGGAAAGGGTGAAAGCCTCTCCCATGTTAGTGCACCGCCATTTTTAGATCGGTCTCGAACTAATTGGTTCTCGTCAGTACAGAGTAGGTAAGCTCACCTTAACATAGAAAAAGCGAATATTTTTAGACAAAAGATGAAATCTAGTACAAAGAGTACCATCTCCCTGTATTCCATATAATATTATATATATATATATACAATAGATACAATATTCTTGCAGTGAGTGTATAAATAAAAGAGAAACTATGTGAGTTCTCAGCCAACTGAAAAAGTGGCGTGCACTATTTTTACTAGATGAGATGAAAAAACAAATTAATAAGTTTACGAAAAATTCCCCCTTGTCTCTTGAGTTATGTTTATAACATTTTCAGATAAATCTATTTTATTTGCTTAGAGAGTAACGTTTTATTTTAAGTAAAACTGCCAACATATCTGTTTATGCCAAAATTGAAGATAATAAAAAATTTTGGTCATCATATTGTTGGGTAGATTTAGAGTGTACGATACGAAAACTGGCAGAATTAGATACTAAATAGGTTTGATTTATGGATCGTTACACCATAAGCAATTTTCGTATATATTTATAAGGCAAATGTTGGTTGCATATTTTTTACAATATGCAAATATTGCTTTATAACGACAAATATTGACTCGGTCCGTTTTTTATTATTAATTACATAAAATTTAAAGGTTTATTGATTACACAGCACGACGTGAAATTTGTACATTGAATAAGAATAGTCATTTGTTTTAGATTCTGGTCGCAGAATTCGATTGAGCCTCAGAATTGCTCTATCACACCAGGTTTTTTCAATATCCTAACCTAAATATTCAAAAAACACGATTTTGGTATATATTTGTCTAACGATTTCAAATGCCGTTGAATTTGTAAAAATATGTTTTTTTTTCTTCGAGATATTCAATTTTGATAATTTCAAATTGCATGAATTTTTTAAGTTTTGAAAACCTTCACATTTCGTGACCGATAACCTTTTAAGCGACAATTTTCATAAATCATGGATATTTTAAGGGTACCAAAGCATCGCTCAATCCAAATATATCATTAGTTTTGCAAAATAAATTTGTTTAAATAATTTGTTTAAATAAATTATTGCAAAATTCATTACTTTTTAAATAATTGCTTCCACTGCATTTTATAAAATAAATACGTTTAAAGGAGTCATCATCGGAATTATGATATATTTTGTTGCAGACAAAATCATAAACAATTAATTATGCAATTTAAAAAACCCTCAAACTATCATAAGGAAATAAGAATGTATATCTAGAATTCACAAAACCATATTCTACAGATAGAATATCTACAAATGCATATCATTAAACACTTTATATTTAACTTGATTTTTGTAAAATACAATGGAAGCATTTATTTAAAAAAATAGTAAATTTTGCAATAATTTGTTTAAACAAATTGTTTAAACCAATTTATTTTGCAAAACTAATGACAAATTTGAATTGAGCGATGCTTTGATAGCTTTAAAACATACATGACTTATCAGAATTGTCTCTTAAAAGCTTGTCGGTTACAAAAGGTGAATGTTTGAACTTGAAAAATTCATGCAATTTAAAATTTTCAAAATCGGATATCTCGAAGAAAAAGAAAGATATTTGAGAGAATTCAACAGCATTTGAAAGAATAAGACTTATGCTTTCAGATGGTTTGCATAGTTTTTGGAGAAAAAAAATGTCGCGATGATATATGACCTCAAATATACACCAAAATTGCGGTGGTTCAATTCTGAGATCAGATTCGAATTCTGCGACACAAAATGAACAAGAAAGAGCTCTTTATATTCAATGTACAAATTTCATGTTGTGCTGTGTTATTTACTACTTTGAAAATTCTCATAAAATGACTTCTGACATTCAATGTGAAGTGTGGAGATGCACCATCATGTATGAAAGATATATTTCATCTAGTAACCAGTGGAAGGGTCCATCACTCCCCATGCGGACAGATTACATGACGCCACTTTTAAAACCCAACCTCTCCGTGGAGATATTTCTGCCAAGTAAAGAGGATTGAGAGGAAGAACAAAATCTTCCGAAAAATGGATCCTGGTGGTATTCTGATGGATCTTAACAAGATGGAACAGCTGGAGCCGGAGTATTCGGCAAGAGCACGGGAGTTAGAGAGTACTACCCTCTCGGACAATGTGCGACAATTTTTACAGCGGAGATTTATGCTATTCTATAATGTGCCCATCTTTATGAGAGGGACATAGATAAGAATAGAGTGATAAATATATGCTCAGACAGTAAGGTTGCGATATTGGCACTGAAATCTAATGTCGTGACTTCGCGACTGGTGTCTGATTGCAAGGATGTACTAAATAGTATGACAACGAAAGGCTGCACAGTCAGACTCGTAGGGTCCCGGGTCACTCGGGAATAGGCCGGAATGAGGAAGCAGACCGTCTGGCAAAGTTAGGTTCGGCGAGTGAACCGTATGGACTCCAACCAATATTACCTGTCCCAATTGTTATTGGCAAAAAGGAATTAAAATCGTTGCTGGAAAGAAAATTTATTGAATTGTGGAGGGGAGCTCCTGGAGTGAGGTGTGCTAAGGAACATATAACTGGGCCTACTGCACGGCGTACTAAGGAGCTTCTCTCCTTGGGAAAAAAAAGGCTGCGAATTGTGGTGGGATTGTTGACAGGACATTGTCACCTTAGGGGCGATCTTCATAGAATCGTTGTCGAAGACGACCTGTCATGCAGATGGTGTTTGGAGGAGGATGAAACTGTTGGCCATGTTCTCAGAGAGTGCTAAGCACTCAGCGAACTGAGGCAGAGATATTTCGGAGATACAATTTTGTTATCGGAAGCAGTTAGGCAAGTTCAACTAACGAGACTGCTTGGATTCGCAAAGGCGATCGGCCTCGAATAATCTGCAGATATGGTGGGATGTAAAGGGCCCAATGGAGGCCTAAGCATCGATGATCTAATATCATCACCCCTTTTTCATTCATTCATTCATTCAACCAGTAAAAGGTCATCATGAATTTGGAAATTAGGTAATTCAAAATATTTAAACGAAGCCGGAAGATGATAGAACCAGTAATAAATCTGTCAATGAGCCCTGCTCATAAGTTAATTTTAAATTCATGTGGATAATGCACAATTTTTATTTCATGCGGGTATTCATTATGTAAATTTGTCATATTCCTTATTATAAAGCAACACTCATGAGTGAATAAATTTTTTACGAACATGCAAACTCTAGATGTAGGCGAAGTGCTGCTGTTGGCGCCTTCTGCAATGTATACCAAAGCTGTAATCAAATCTTCCAAAGTGCCAAATTTAGTGTAAATCAAGTTCTTATTAGGATAAATAATTACAAATTATTTAAAAAAAATATGTACGCAATTTCAATAACTTTTTAGTTAAGTTAAAAATCTTTAAATTAGCCATGAAGCTATTTATTATCCTAAATTATTACATGATATTTTCTAGAATAGAATAATATTCTCTTAAGTTTTTACAAAAAACAGAAAATTCAAAAATTTTTTGCCACAAACTTTTTTATTGTTTTTCAAAATATTCGCTTTTAAGATATATACACTTTTACATACTTCTGAACTAATTCCCGAAACACTTTTTCCTGAAATTACTATGGTTTTTGAAGGTTTCAGTATCTTATTTAGAAGATGAAAATAGCTCTTTAAGATATTTAGGAATACAAAGAAGGCGAATACGGACAATAAGACATTCATCATTCTATGATTTTTTTCTTCAATCAATTCTTTGACTTGCGGCGTGAGATGATGAATCATGTGACGTTTTTGGTTGTTTTTCTTGATCTTGTCGATAACTTTGGCAAATAAATTACTACATATTATTCAGCCTTAACTGTTTTCGATTCTTTAAAGGAATGGTTGAAACATGTCCAGTGCAACCAAAAAAAAAATAAGTGTTCGTTTTCTTGAAAGCACTCACTACACAAAAAACAGTGAATTATCGCTAAGTTTCCAATTCATACGAATATATCCAAATTTTGTCATGAATTGTTATGTTAAATATCAATTTTGCAGTTCAATGGTCGAATTTTTTGAGATTTTCACCAATTAATGCGAGATGTTTCTGGTCGTCTGTCAAATGATGCGTAATCTTTCGGGAACGGATTCTTCTCACAGTTAAATGTACATGCAAAATCAAATATATTGCAGTTTCCAATACGCCTCTATCTCACGATAAGTCACATGCTTGGAAAAATAGCTGATTTAGTTGACCTTCTCCAAAATTATCACCGACGGATGCACCGCGATGAAATTTTGCAGACCAACTGTGAACATTCTTTTCTGCTGCTGTTTCATTAACAAATATGGCTGAGGCTATTCTACGCATTGTTGCTGAGTTAAAGCTTTTGCTAACATTGGAAAAATCATTCATCTTCCACTTTTTCATAAAATTCCTTTCTTTAAACGCTCACTGTATACAAATTACTGCATTAATTTCTAACCTCCTACTCTCTTTACAATAAAAAATTTCAAGTCTTACAAAAATACTAATGATATATCGTAATAGCGCCACCTCATGGTCGTCTAAAGAAACGTAAAAGGTCGTCCTTGTACCTATGCTACCTTCTCTCATTAGGAATCAACAATAGTTTCCCATGATAAAGGGATAATAGAGTGCTTTGATTCAATGATTGCTGTTTATCACACAAGTTGCCCAAATTTTTCGGAAAAAAAATTGAAATGAGTGCCAAAAGTCTCATAAATAGGGCGGGTCTAGTTTGGACCTTGATTTGCTAAGTAACTTACAAAATGTTTAAAATAAGCATTGCTGCAGTATTTTGGTTTCGCCAAGCGATCGTCTTTGTAATTTTAAATGAAAGTTACTATAAACGTAACAAATCACTTTTTGATGATGCAGGTATTTTCATATAATACTTAAGTTATTAAACATTGAAAACTTTTTGATAAAATTTGTTTAAGAAACGCCTTCCAGACGTCGTATACAACTAACGAAATGAAATATCAACTAAAATTTAACAATCTCCCTCAAGCAAAAAACAATCAATCAATTTCAAATACCTTAGTAAGAGAAAAGTTTGAAAAAAAAACAATATTTCATACAAAATATTCATGTTTACCCTCTCAGAATTTTTACGTGACGTGTTCCCTTATATATAATTTTGAGTATACAATTTATCAAAAAAGAGACCATATTATTCATAAGCGCAAAATATATTTTTTTCATAACCATTGTGATAAACTCTAAATGTAATCACACCATTAGCTCCAAATATTTTAGTGTCATAGTCAAATCATACCTAATAAAAATGGCCATACAGGATTTGTAGAAAATCGAACGGCATCTTGTAAGTTTTATTCTTTATTGAAGAACACCTTGCTTATCTCAGGGTACTTTCTCTGATTAAGAAGATGAACTGAAATTGAAACCAATGCCAGAATTTAACAGTCTTTTGTAAAAAGAGTACTTTTCGCTTTTAGTAGTGGCGGAATTATGGCATCTTTGCGAAAGATGAATGCCACTTCTAGCTGTTTTCATCTTTCTAGGACCTATCAGTTAGGCGATAAAACCTCAAGAGCTTGATTTTATAGAAAAGTGAAAATTGAATGAGCGTAATTTTACGAAAGACTGTCAACACTTAGTATAGAAAAATTGGAACTGTTCGTCAGTTTTACAGTACAATAGTTGTAATTGTTTTATTTTCAGCTTGTTCTTGTACAGAAAAGTACTATTTCCTTACTATAAAATAACTAGTCATTGGTTAGTTACAGATATGTATATATCGAAAGGTATATAAAAAAGGTTGTAAATAATGTTGAAGATTGACTAAAAGGTGATTTTCGGACCTGTATTGTCATTATTTTTGTTTGTTTGTGCGACGTTTCGATTAAGATAAATCTCTAACTATTATAAAGTATGACCAGAATATTTTGTCTAAGGCTTATATAAGGACCTTTCTTATTGAAGCGCGAAGTTTCACTTCAGTGTGCATAATCGAATGATTTGATGTTACAAAGTAGTCGTTGACAAAATGTTAAATATCTCAGCATTGGTTTTACTGAATATTCCATTATTATTTTTAATGTAAGCTCCCTCAATAAATTTCCTCTTTTTTATGTTTGGTTCTTTATATATTGCCGCAACTTCACACCATTTTATATGGTGTTTATCCCAGGCATGTTCTGCAATATCAAATCTCGACGTTGCCCCTGTTTGTGTATGATCCTTAATTCTAACTGCTAATGGACGCTTAGGATTTCCAATACACACTTCACTACATTCACATAGAACTTTGTAAATACTTATATTTCCAGAATAGAAAACTGTTTCTACTTTGTGACTGTTGGCACTTTATCTGTTTTTCTCTTAATTTATGGAATTATAAAGAAACAATGTGTTTTGGATTGGAGAGCAGAAGTTACTGTTTGTTGCGAAAAAAATGGCCACCGTGAAATGATCAATTATCGACAAATTCGAACTTTTGCCCTAATAAATCCACTTTCTATCATGAGGAAACTTGTTATTATCGTTTTTAAAAGAAGTGGACAGCAAATTTCGAAAAAATTGCACGAAAATTACTATAAAATTAAATTCCTTAAAAATAATGAAAAATATTGTGTATTTTAGGATTTCTAATATGGAAAGTAACGTTTCGTGAAAAAATTATATTTTTATTTGAACATTGTCAACATTCTTATTAAGGAGAGCAAAAACCTCATCGCTACGCCATTACATAAATATTGCTTACTCTGTAGCATTTTCATATTGCTACTTACTAATATTACAAGTTTTGGTTGGTTTATTTTATTCCCTTCCGTAGCAGATCCTAAAGCTACAAGTTTTGAGTAGCTTATGTCTAATATTTCAAGTTGTGGGTAGCCTATTTTCTTCCTTGCTGCAATATTTGCTAGCCTCACACCACGTTTGACTGAGTATTCGTGTTGGACGTGTCACATTTGTTTTTAAAAGAATCATGGTGTATCGGTTTTCAGCTATATATCACTGCAAAGTTGAGATTTTCCTTTTCAGAAGACTAATGCCCTTTTACGCTGCTTCTCATTTTTGCCTCTTGCTCCTTTTTCTATTGGCCCATGAAGCCCCATTTTTCTGTTTTTATAGTAATCCAAAAACGTTCAATTCTAAGAACAAGGGGTTAGTATATGCAGCTACCCAGAGCTTCATAATTGCCGGTCCGTTATGAGAGAGTAGGATTCCGGAGATGTTCGTTATCGAGAAAACCTTAACTAACAACTTATCTAAAAAGAAAAATATATCACCTAACCCACATGCATTTTTTTGATCCCTAACGAATATTTTAATTTAGTAACCATGATAGAATTCTTACTAGGAGGCTATATGGGTAAGAAGTTTGAAAAGAAAAAAATCTTTCATTGTAAGCTAATTATTTAGTTTTAATCCTCTAATTTAAACATGCAAATTTGAAAACGAACAGCTATTAATTTTCTTACCAAAAAAATTAACCCTTCTTTTTAGTATAATTTTTTTTGTAGCACTATTTTAATTTTTTATTAAAGTTTCGAATAAATGATTATTCGGTAAGTTTTTAACTTTGCCAAACCCGAGTGTCCTCCTCTATTAAAATGAACAGAAAAATTTAATATCTGGCTCTAGAATCACGATCTTCTAGCCTCCGCAATCAATGGGCTACCATCAGCTATGAAGTTTTATAGCCAAAACGATTAAACAGGTGCAATTGTTTTAAAGTTTAAGCCTATGTGCGGTCTTTAAATAGTTTCATATATATATATATATATATATATATATATATATATATATATATATATATATATATATATATATATATATATAAAGTAAAATGCATACAGTGAATGCGCTCCATCATATCCTTCCCATGTTAGAAGTTGCACAGTATGAATATATTGCTGAAAAACACAATTCATCCTATTCCACCACCATCGAGATGGTCGCCTACCTGTACCACCACACGGAGAAGAAAATTAAAAAACTTACCCCCTCCGCTACAGTGACACGGCAGAGGTACATGTTTCGTCTCTCACCAGACTCATCAGGGTACCGACATGCACCTGTATGTACAAAGGACAGATCGGAAGGAAGCATGCATCACGGAACGCGGCTTTGCCGACCTTCCGCCAGATGGCGTAAATATGTTTATGCGGCTCTCACGGATTCTTCCTTGTGAGATGCAATAGCAGTGGTTATATCCACATTATGCTGTTGTAGTGCTGAATCCCATTCAGCAAACATACAACTATATGCAACTCCGTGTGTGAATGAAGTAAAATGCGTACAGTGAATGCAAACTTCGCTCCATCATATCCTTCCCAGGTTAGAGGTTGCACAGTTTGAATAAATTGCTAAAAAACAGAATTCATCCTGTTCCACGACCACCGAGATGGTGGCCTACATGCACTTGTCTGTGCACATATATATATATATATATATATATATATATATATATATATATATATATATATATATATATATAGGAACAGTTTATTTCCTGAAAATGCAATTCTAGTCATCTCTCCAGGCGCGTTTCTATCACCTCATTGTCTCACCAGTGGATTTGTATTGAACCGAGAACTACATTCGCAGAAAATAACTGCTTTATAAAATATAAATTCCGAGACATGTCGGCAGGATATTAAAAACCGGTCGACTTCGATGTTAAACTGAAAAATATCGCTAGTCGAACAATGTATATACATTCATCGGAGTAGCGCAAAATTTTAAACATAAAAATTTCGGTAATAAATAAATTAAACCTATCTACCGTGTTTAAATAGTTGCCTATATGTATTTTTCCTTCCAAGCAGAGAATATCCTGCCGATAGGTCTCAGAATTTATATTTTATAATGCAGTTGTTTCCTGCGAATGTTGCTCTCGGTTTAATACAGTTCCACTGACGAGACCATCAGGTGGTCGAAACGCGTAAGGAGAGAGGACAAGAGTTGCATTTGGGATATAAACTGCTTTTATATATTCTTCCCTTTTTCTCTGCTTGAAAGAAGAACATATATAGGCAACTATTAAGACGGCAGAAAGATTTAATTTATTTCTTACTGAAATTTTGATTTTTAATATATCGTACTACTCCGATGAATGTATAGATGTTCGATTGGCGCTATTTTTTAGTCTGACATCGAAGTCGACAGCTCTTTAATATCCTACTAACATTCCTCGGAATTTATATTTTATATAGCAATTGTTTTCTGCGAATATTGCTGTCAGTTCGATACAGCTCCATTGACAAGACCATAAGGGGGTCAAAACGTGTATGGAAAGAGGACCAGAGTTGCATTTGGTGGAAATATACTGTTTCTATTTATAGTTTCCTTTTTCTTTGTTTGAAAGAAGGTGGCCACAACTGTATTTATGACTTATTAATATTTAGAAAAAATATTTTTGAAATTTTGCTATCTTGCAATAATTTACTTACAAAATGATCTGGCAACAGTGCTAAAGTAGCAGTTCGACTGCACGCCTACAGGGGAGTTTTACGATTACGGTGGGGTAGTGCGTGATGCACTGAGGGAAAAAGGTGAAAGGGGGGAATGAAATAGGGGGAGCGTCAATTTGAAATTAATGGTTTCGCGGAGGTTCACGTATACCTTTAATTAAACTTTGCCAGAAGTAATTTTGTTTCATTTAATATTTCTTTGGTAATCTGTCGTTATTCAGCTTTTCAGTTATTTTGTAAATTATAAGCGATTGTTTACGTAAATAAAGATTTTGCGTTTCAGCTCGAAAGCAAATATTCATGTATTTTTAAATCAACTCAAAAAGAAAGAATATAAGCCATATATTAAAGATTAATTTTTTTGAAAGAGTCTATTAAAATAAAATGTTTCCTCGAATTTAAACATTTTTCTTATTTAAAATTCCCCCAGTAAATTGAAATGAGCCTTTTTGAGTTGACAGTATCTCCGTCTTGCGAAATAATGAAAGTAAATTAGAATAGGTAATAAAATATTCATAAATTATGCCATACTTTATCACATTTCTTGACAATGTCATTGTGTTTGATTTCTTCAATAAATTCGTGACTAAAGATGCAATATTTATTTTCGTTAGTTGTTATTAAAGTTTTTCAATGAACGGAGTTAATTTTTCCCGTAATGACTTCTTTAGCTACGTCTATACTAAGAACGAGCAAGATTGGAATCAAGGGTTCTCTTCTTTACAGAAGGTGTATTTTGGTCAATTTGTGGAAATTTTTAATAAATCACTTTCCATAGTTTGGACATACTAGGTATTTTTAAACGGTTTTATTTAGCTTGCCTTGTTTGTGTCTTGTGTGGGTCAAATCTATTAATTCAAATTTTATCCCCTTCCTGTTGACTGATTGATCCGAAATTTGGTAAACACTGTTAGTTTTAATGACAACAGAATTATATATATTCAGTATCATTGTAAATCCAAGATAATCAACAGATAAAAGATTACAATTTTACGGTTTTTAATTTGTGTCGAAACAAGGGTGCTCGTATTTATAAAATAAAAGAACATGACCAGCTAGTTGATGCCACACGAAATAGTGATAATTTGAATCTAGCTAATATAATACCAGCCAACATAAACAAGACTGCAGGCTTGCCAACAGAACTTGAAATAATAATTTGTAGGAGTAAAAGTTATGTTAGTTCCGAAATTGAGGTTTCGAAGGGATTTGTTAACGGCGCTATCGCATACATCACTGAAAGTGTATGACCTCAGTTTCGTCGAATCCAAATGTGTGAAATAGATGTACCATCAGTTCGGATCGACTTTGGAAGAGACAGCGTACATATTATTCACCCCAAAGCCATACAGTTTCTAGCAAAGTTGAATTATGGGACGGCTGAAAGAAGAATGTGTTGCCATAGGCTTCCACTGTCCAGAAAATGCAAGGCAGCGCTGTAGACTTCGCAGATGTGTAATTAGGGTCGAAATTGTTTGAAGCTTACGTGACACTGAGTCGAACAAAGTCTTTGGAAGTATTATGTATTGAGAAGTTAGACTACAACAAACTGACAAGAAAAAAACCTTGTAAAAACGAGACACTAAATAGACTAAATACAATGAGAAATATTAATTAGCTAGATAAAAACTAAAAACTTGAAAATAAAATAAGTAAAAAAAAATTTTTTAAGTTAAACGGTTTTATTGTAAAGAAACATAATAATGATGCAGATAATGTACTAAAAGCTAAAAAATAATTAGGTAGGTTCCAGATACTAGTCATCACAGCACTCTCCTCATCAATCTAGGGCACTGATCAGACTAAAATAAAAATGTGGGGCGTAGCGCAACCTGAGTAAATATGTAAACGATCGTACTGTGATGTCGCACGATGATAGTGACAGATTTACTTTTACACACATTTTGCGTAAGTTGTCTATTAAGAAGATGCATCCAAATATATAATGATATAAGCGGTTGACTATGGGTAATGGAATTTCGGCACTACATTCAGTGTTCTAATCTCGTGGAATAAAGATCCCTGAAGATACCTCGTGCAATCGGAGGCGAAACGTCGGATAATAATTCCAATTTGACACGATGTAAACCCAAGAACCATTATTTTTACGTAACGGTTTACAGGGAAAGAAATATATTTAAAACAACGATACTAAAATGTAAAAAAAAAACGTTTATTTTCGGGAAATAATTTACCTTTAAGAAAATTTGTTTGTTGTCATACATAGGTGGAATAAATAATTTCCTGCTTAACAAGAAAATTTCTCCCGAAACAAACATGTATGGCGAGAAATTTCACACGGTATTTTTCTATAAACTTGACTATTCAATTGTCCAATTTTTATAGAATCAGAAAAATCCAAGATGAAGCTGATAATATGAAGAAAAAAAAAGAATTTTGTGCGATTTTTTCAAAAATTGGCATAGGTAGAGTCTAAATTACAAATGTAAAATTAATTAAAAAAAAAATTCAATATGGCAGATCTAATATAGCAGACTAGAAATTTTACATGCCTCCATTCTGTCCCAAATTGGTACTGGGGGCCTATTGGAGTCTAAATAACCAATTTAAAATTATTTAAAAAAAATCGATATAGCAGATGCAATATGGTGGTTTAAAAATTTAATGTTTCCGGACTATGTCCAAACTTAGCACTTAAGATTTTCGATGGTGTAGATTAAAATTAGATTAAGAGTTTAAATATATATATATATATATATATATATATATATATATATATATATATATATATATATATATATATATATATATATATATATTTAAATCTAATATGGTGGATAAAGTACGGTCAGTTGAAAATTGTACGTTATTCGCATTTTTTTAAAATTGGTGTCAGGAAGTTTTCGGAATCATATGTTATTAGTCTGAAGGTATTTTTCTACAATTTAATATGGCAGATTTAATATGGGAGAAAAATACTAACATTTTTCCGATTTGTACAAATTGATATTGGGGGTTCTTGGAGCTTATATTACTAATTTTAAATTAATTTCTACACACTCAATATGCAGGACAAAATATGTCGGACTAAAAAATTTACGTATCTCAAAGTCTTTCACTGAGGAGTTTTTGAGAGCCTAGGTTACGGATCTAAAATTTTTTTTTAAATTCAATATAGCCGATCTACTATAGCAGACTAAATTTTTGTTCAAAAATTGACATTTGGAAAATTCTCAAAATCAAAGAATTGCTTATTTTTTCATGAAGTGCGATTTATAATATAATATAAATTAGTAATTTTTGCGACCATAGAAGCTCAATTGAATTCAAAACTAAAAGTTTAAAAATAATTATACTAATTTTGTTGAAAGAATGTTCAAGTACTGTGTCACCTTTGGCTATATTCTTTTCACTAATTATCAATTGATCAAAGTGAACAAAGTGAAACTGATAACTTCATGTTCTTTTGAATATGCATTTACTTGTCATTGGGCTGAAGTGATCATGATTACTTCAAGTGATAGAAGTAAAAGTGATAATGACTTAAAAGAATAGCCCTTTTGTGTATTTTACTAGAACTGGCGATATTTAGAGATAAAAATTAGAAAACACAATAATTGTGTGTGATAAGTGTTTAATTTTTTGAAAAAAATTACGACTGGTAAAAAACACCTCAGATGTGAAGGTGGTATACAAAAAGTCAGCGAAAAACTCGGTATTATGAATGAATACATTAAAATGGAATTGGTATTTAAATAAATTATATTTTTTTATATATCTACGTCATTGCTTTCCATAATTTTTCACCAGTATTGTAATTTAAAGTAAGGATATTTAAAATTCAGACTTCAATTTCTTAATCCCCTTACTTTTCTATAATTCCAGCATCATTATGATAATTTTCATTTATGTAACAATGATTGCATTACAAGCAAATACCTCCAGAGCGATTATTTATTCATAACGAAATTTACAAAATAAACCGATTTTTAAATAAATTGAATAAAAAAAAAGATGTACTAAAGCCTACAGCAATTATGATGTTTTATATACATGAACAATGACGTGGTTGGGTCGCTGTCAAACTAACAGCAAAATTGTGAATAGAAATGGATCTCGATTATTAAACTTTGTTAAAATTTATCAAAATCTTGGTACAAAATTATGTTATGAAATTTAGAACCAAGAAAAATTGGCTAAATTGCATAATTTACGTCAGGAATCTGCTGTTGCTTATGGGATATTTTGTATAAAGTAAAGAATTCACCTAGACGCGTTCATCATTGCTAGCCGTTAAAGATTTACAAGCCAAATTTGTTGTGAGGTTTTTTCCTTTTACAATTTGCTCACCCAATAAAAAATAATTTTCAAAACTTCTACCCTCAAGGGGGGCCACCACTGTGAAATGATGAAAAAAGGTTAATTTCTTCTAACGTTCCCCCGCAGAATTAACATATTGTCAGAATTAGGACCCGGCTTTTTGAATGCTGAATAACGTAATATGTTCTTATTTATATTCGGAAAAGGATTGATAAGAGTGGAAAATTTTAATTTCTTGATATACACACCTATTTCATGCTATCTTGATCTAATTGCATTATTTAAACAAGTATAACAAACATGCTAATCAGTGCGTCAATTCTAGAATAAGGTAAAAGTATGAATTTGTGGTTGCCTAAATGGTTATTATTATTAGTATCAATATGCACATAATATTGAACATATTTATTGAAACAAATACGTTTTTAATTTCTCTTTTTGTTGATAGTAATTGTAAAGTTCGCATTTGTAATATTTTCTAACACTTAAAACAGTGAAAGAAGTCGTAACAAGCAAAAAAATTTAAATAAAAATTGATAATAATATTTATATATGTCAAACATCAAAAGAGATGCCTCTTCACTAACCATAAAGAGCCTTCAAACAAACGTATTGTTATGCAAATCTGCAGATATGATGGACAGTCTTTTTCCTCGATTTATTTTGGTACTAAAATAAATTATTTAGAATTTATGACAAATATATCTTATTAAGGATATATATTATATAAATTTCTATTTAATATATATATATATATATATATATATATATATATATATATATATATATATATATATATATATTTATTTATTTTCTTGATTCTTAAACCATAGATTATATCATTTTTCCTTTATTTTGTCTTTTCTTGGGTTTAGGTTCTATATTTAATAAAAACACAAAACAATTGACGTTTCGCCCTTTATTTAAGACATTTTCAAAACTTTTTCCTCCTAAAAATGTTTTTATATAATTAACATTCACATATCTAAAATTTGAAAAAAAAAAAACAAACAAGACATTCTAAAACAGTATTTAAATTTTTAAATCTTTTAAAAATATTTAATTTTACCGGTATACACCTTGACATTTTGTTATTCTATTACTAAATAAAATTTAGTGTTTACAACGTCTACTGAGGATACATGGAATGTGAATGTGTTTTGTTTTTTTTTGTATTTTACAATGCACAAAAAAAAATAAGTTATACGATTAGTTTTATGTTTAAGAGGATATTCAATTTATGATTCTTATTTGACAGGATCGAATGCTTAATATTTTTGTTTAAATTAGGCTTGTGTAAACACACACAGGACGAAAAACATAATTTTGATTATAACAGTACCAAAATAAAAAACAAATATATGAATTATCGAAAATTACAGATAAAGGATATGATTGAAATTAAAAAAGATAAAAACACTGTTAACGACAGAACAGATATGGGAAATTTGAGCCACATTTACACAAGCCTAATTTAAACAAAAATATTAAGTATTCGATCCTGTCAAATATGAACCAAAAATTGAATATCTTCTTAAACATAAAACTAAACTTATTCCTTATTTGTGTTTTGGTGCATTTTAAAATATAAAAAATATAAAAAAAAACACATTCACGTTCCATGTATCCTCAGTAGACGTTGTAAAGATTAAATTTTATTTAGTAATAGAATAACAAAATGTCAAGGTGTGTACCGGTAAAAATTAAATATTTTTAAAAGTTTTAAAAATTTAAATACCGTTTCAGAATGTCTTGTTTGTTTTTTTTAGATAGTAAATATGTGAATGTTTATTATATAAAAATATTTTTAGGAGGAAAAAGTTTTGAAAACGCCTTAAATAAAGGGCGAAACATCAATTGTTTTGTGTTTTTTATTAGATATAGGACTTAAACCCAAGAAAAGACAAAATAAAGGAAAAATTATCTCAGTTGGCATATTCAGGTGCGGTTCGTCTCGTTACTCGCTGAGAACTGATGGTGGCCTCTGATGAATTTCGAGTTTTGTTTAGCTGGCTCGCTTTCTGGTTGGATGAGCGATTTCGCAAGCTCCTCCCCTCTACCGAGTGCGATATATTTGATTCTGGTATGCTGGTCTCTCGTGTATTGGTTGATTTTTGTTGTTTTGTTTCTTGATTTTTTATTAATGTTTTCCATGTAGTTGGAATATGTAAAGCGTCGTCTCGTTTATTCAGTTGTTTGGTGGTATTCAAATAGAGCTGAGGTTGTCTGCTTGTTTTTGAAGCTATTTTTATGTTCTTGAGTTCTTGCTGATATGGGCCTGTTTGTCCTATATATGTTTGATGGCAATCTGCACTACTGTAAATGCCATGATTTTCTAGGTTGGTCTTATCTTTAGGATTTCTCAGGATGTTGGCTATTATTTTTTGTGGTTTAAATATTGGCTGTATGTTGTGTTTTCTTAAGATTCTTTCGTTTCTGTCCGATGTTATATGCCATACATAAAAGGAATAACGGACAGAATCGGATCTGTTTATATATATATATATATATATATATATATATATATATATATATATATATATATATATATATATATATATATATATGTTATATCGTAGGTTTTCACGGATGGTAGAATGAATAGTTTGGTTATTCCGGGTTTCAATCCGTTCGTTCAAAAAATCGTTTTCACGACGTTTCGCCAAAATCTCATTTGGCATTTTCAAGTGCGGTTCGTCTCGTTCTCAGCGAGTAACGAGACGAACCGCACTTGAAAATGCCAAATGAGATTTTGGCGAAACGTCGTGAAAACGATTTTTTGAACGAACGGATTGAAACCCGGAATAACCAAACTATTCATATATATATATATATATATATATATATATATATATATATATATATATATATATATATATATGTAAGTTTTATTTATTTGTATTCGGAAACAAAAACTAATTTTGGATATAAAAAACCGGCTACGTATAATCGTAGCTACTGTTATGAAAATTATCATTTTTTAAAACGATACAATGTAGTTATGATTCCAGTGATATTGAAAAGAGTCGTTTCGAGGAAAACGCTATCGACAGTTCAAGTACACAAATGGAAATGTATGATATTCACTACACTTCGTCGATTCTTTGCCCTTAAGACCGAGTTCTTTTGTATCGCTCTCCTCGTTGTTGCAACTAAATGTCAAATATAAGATTTTATAGAATTCTTAGGTTTCGCAAGTATCGGCATTATTTGTTGCATTCAGGCATAACTTCGTTACCTTTTCGATTCTTGACTTGTCATATTTTTAAACATATATACTTTTATATAATACAATAAACAAATATGTTTCTCCTTAATAGAGTGAAAATATGGTTCAATTTTTGATATCTTCCATTTTGGCAGCACCTAAATCCTCTTGATTACACATAAAGACGTGTTTTAGAGTTCTCGGATATGTTATCATAAGTATACCTTTTTTGATAGAAATTTTCTCATGAATGACTAAAATTAGAGCATTAAAAATTGAAAATAAAGAAATAAATGTGCGTTTCGGCATTAAACGGTACACATTCATTAGCAGCATTGATGTCGCTGAACACCCTCTCTGACAAATTGCTTTTGCATATCATACTGTCTTATATACTTATAGGGGTAATTTTGATTTATTCTTTGCTCTTGTGATATTGCTCTCGCCCCCTCCCAAAGATAGAGGCTATTGGATCTGCACGTTTGTATCCTTTTGGTTATTGCCTTGATAAAAAGGAAAATTGCCACCTAATTTTACAGGACTAGTTGCTAGACACTATTTTAATATAAACAAATACATGTTTTAATTCATATTTGCTTGATTAAAATGCACACTATCGGCTCCAATAGACCATATAAAGCTTTATAATATGATTCCGCCTCCACCTTGCTTCCTCATAGGTTTAGTATTTTGTAATTGCAGTTCTGTATTTGACATTCCGCACTAAAAATTTTTCATTCGATTCAAACAAGTTTATTTTGCGTATGGCAGGGAAACTATACTTACACTATAGTTACGAGGTATGGCAATTAAATTCCGGGAATTTGTTAATAAAAAGTAAGCAAATTAAGTTTTAGGCAAAATTTTATGATCGACCTTCACAATAGTCTCCTTCTAACTCTACGCAATGATTTCAACGTTGTTTATATGATTGGAAGTATCCTTGGTAATCCTCCGAAGTCAACCTGTTCACCACGGTTATAGCTTCTTTAACTTCCTGTACGCTGCCACGATGAATTCCCTTGAGGTGAGACAATATTGGGGAATAAAAAAAGGCACAGGGGGCAACATCGGCGCTGGAGGGTGGGTGCGGCAACGTTGGAATGTCTTTTTGCCAAAAACACTTACATAATGAACGAGAGATGGGTCGGAGCGTTATCGTGGTGCCAGATCTAGCCGTTCTCGGCGAGTTCAGGTTGCACACGGAAAACGCGTTCCCGTAGCCGCTCCAGGACGCCAACGGAGAACTGTCCAGTAACTGTCTGGCCGGAAGGAATATAGTTACGATGAATAACGCTGCGGATATCGAAAAAAAAACGATCAACATTTCCTTCAGTCGCCACATGGACATCCTCGCTTTCGTTGGCCGTTCCCCACCCTCTTCCACCCACTGCTGACTTTTTTTACGGGCCTCGGGGTTATACTCAAATACCCAGGTCTCATCTCCAGTGAACACCTGTCTCATCCAGTCTCTGCCGTCGCTCCGAATGCAGGAGAACCAATCCTCGCAGATCGATTTTTGCATTTGTTCGTGTTCATGTATGAGAACTTGTGGCACCATCTTTGCGCAAATCTTTCAAATTCTCGTATAACATCTTGCAAACGGTTTTCTTAATATTTAACTCATTCGACAACGCATAAATGTTTAAGCGCCGGTCAAAGGTGATCAGCCTGCGCAAATGGTCGACATTCGCGTCAGCACGAGTGTTTGAAGCTCCTTCACGTGGATCGTCTTCTACCAATTCATGCCCCTCCTTAAATCGCTTGGCCAATTCAAACACGCGCTTTTTCGACATGCACTCGTCTCCATACACCATTTTTGGAGAATTTTCGAGGGTTTTTCGCCAGATTTCACTAAAAATTGAATCATAACACGTTGCTTGTAATGTGAGCCATTCATTTTCCCGACGCCACTAAAAAAGATGCTTTTGAAAAATGCATATAAAACACAAACCTAACACGCTATCGACTTTAACTTTGGATTGAAACTAGGAGGAAATTCCCCCCTCTCTAGACAGACGTTGACCAACGACGCAGTATTGCCATTTTCCGAGTTATAACTAAATTCCTGGAATTTAATTGCCACACCTCGTATATTGGCTTCAGTTAGCAATCAAAGTACTAGCTGTGATTGATTGCACGTAACCACCAGGAAACATGGAAAATTTTCCCAGGAGAGTGCACCACCACCTGCAAACCAGTTTCGACCTTAGAGTATGAGGCTTTTTTCTGTAGGTTGAGAACTATGGTTGTAAGAATATATGCATATATTTATATATATTAACTGCAAAGTAAATTGTATTCACTATGGTGTTATTTTGATGACATCAGTAAATATTACTGAATTCCAGAAATTCAAATGCTCCTGAGCAATCTGTAACTTTAAGAATCTCTGTTTTGGCAAAAGAAAGGTTTATGGTTTGCACTCATAGAAATTGTTATTTTTAATACTCCTCGATTTGTTTCGCGTTTATATTTTTTTCCAAACTCGTCTGGCAGTTTTAGAGTACTTTTTTTAAGGATTGATGGCTATTGAATTTATAATTAATCTTTCTCTACTATTTTAATTAATGTGGCTTGCAATTATGTGTTGCGCAGTTGTTAAATATTTATTTTTTTGATTATGTGTCTTTGTCTCATTGCTGAACTAAATAATGACGAAATTTTTTTCTCCACTCGTTGTTCTGCTACCTCTTCTTAAATAATTTTTTTTTACTCGTGACTAAATGATTATGTAGCATACTTAGATGATCAATTTCAATAGAAAAAATAATTCCAGTAAAAAACATTTTGCTTCATCAGAATAATTTCAGCTGTGATAAAATATTTATATATATTTTACATTTATTGGTCTTAATTATGTTATGTATATAAATTTTAAATCAAAATAAGCCCATAAAATTTCAAAAAACTCTCAGATTAGATTTAAATACAACCATATCATTTTACCTGTAAGTTACCGTAAAACTTTCATAATTCCTACCTATTAAAGTTAATGAAAATCAATATACTTCCGCATATAAATTATACCGGATCGTTGATATCGGGCCAATTTAATTAATAGAAGGTCCATTTGGTTATCATGGTGCTCAGATGACTTATCTGATTAGCGAGCAATTCATTATCCAAATTAATCACAGCAATTTAATTCCACCCCATCATAAATTCTGGGAGAAATATTAAGCCAAATCGATCGAATTTAACAAGAAACAGTGGAAGGAGGAACGTTCGGCTATTCTTATACAAACTTAATAAGACTTTATTATTTTTTATTTCACATATGAGCGTTAAATGGTCTCTAATTTCCCGAAGTATGGGGTAATGAGAGCGAATGAATTATTTCGGGAAATCTCTTATTTTACCTAAATGTACAACTATAGTTGATTTAAACTGTAATTATCTAATACTCGAATAAATAAGGTTTATGTTCCTAATTAAAAATTATAATAATTGAGACTTATGTGACTTTTATTAAAAATTTTCCTTAGTAGGCTCTTTTTCGCCCGTGCTCCACTAATTATTGAAACGTTATTTGTCTATAGCTTTAAAAAGCAATAAAAATATTACATCCTTGCATGACGATTAATCCCAGCTTATGAAATTTAGTATTAGTAGACATCTGAGTATGGGGAAACCTTCAGAATGATAATAGTATTTATATAGTATCTTATGCTTCATTTTCTTTTTTAGGGAAAATTTTTTATTTAACAATTAAGATGTGAAAAACAGTTTTTTCGAGTTCTAGGAAAAGCTACTCGTTTTTATTAAAAAATATCAAACATAAGTTGTGCGCAGTGAAAACACCTAGAAAATGAGCTAAGATTTATCCATATTGTATGATTTGTTCGTTATTTATTGCAAAAAAACGTACTAAAATGGCTGTTTCTTCAATTGTTAATAAACATTAGCAAAATCTATTGCCTTAACTTTATACGACACTGAAAGGAATCCCTTGTTGCATACAACAAGTATGTAAAATTTCAAGTAAAAATATTTAAAACTTTTTATACATTTAATTTGTTAATAACTTTTTATGTTTCGGCAATTGTTGATATCGAAATGTCGATAAGTGGACGTGATAGCTGAGATTTTGGCGCATATTTTGAAAAAAAAAGTGACTCGGACGCTTAAAATTCGTTTCACTGGAAAAATGTGGATTATCTTGGTGAATATTGGTAGAAAAACCTCTTTTTCTTTTTTTTTTTAATTTTTGGTTTCTCGACGAAATATGAACATGGCTTACGTTCATCCTTTTGTTCCGCTTGTAATGGCAAAACTTGTTCAAATCTTGAAGATATTCTAGATAATACTATGAGCGAAAACTTCATATCTGACAATTATATTGTAAGCTACTATCCAATCGAGACCATGGAAAATTATTGTATCATTAGTTTCAACCATATTGACTGTAATAGTGGAGAAAATAATTATGATTATGATAATAATGATGATGTTAATGATGATAATAATTACGTCAATGATGAGAGTGGTGATGATGATGAGAGTCATAATGATGATGACGATCAGAGTGATGATGATGATAAATGTAGCTATAATAATGAAGCCGATTAGTATTTCGAAAATGAGTGTCCGTCGTGGCCTAAGAAGCGGAGAATGGAATAAATATTTTGTATAGATTTAAGCAAAAAATATTTATGTTAGAAAAAAATTTTGTATGTGAAAAATGTTCATCCAATAAAATAAACAAAAAAAGTTTTTTTTTATACAACCAATAATCTGGTGGCAAAGGACATTCGTAATTTATTTCATTCAATTACTAGATAAATATTAATGGTACATTAAAAATCAATCTAATTTCTAACATTACTAATTATTAGTATACTGTTGACCATTTTAACAATTTTTTTTGCAATTTGTAAAGCACGTAAGTACAGTAAAATTGTAATTATGCATAAAATGTATAAAAGTGCAACAAATTGTTTATTGCTACGTTTAACAATAATTTGATTACAAGAACATATCATCCATTGTTCAAATCTCGTCGAAAAACAGCAAATTAAAAAAAAGTTTCCACGATCAATATTCGCTAAGATAATCCAAATTTTTCCGACGAAATAAATATGAAGCGTCCAAGTCACGTTTTTTTCCACACACTGCAGGCTGAAAGAACGCTCCAACGTTCACTGCTCAATTTCTGACTCTCGGAGTAGGTGTAACTTTAAACTGTTGCAATATCAACAATTTTGAAATAATTGAGTTGAAAACTGCTGCATACAATAGTTTAACCATCTCCCTGTGAGTTTTTACATAAATAGTCCCTTAATGTTAATAAACAAAGCGGTAGCGATTATTTCGAAAAAAAGATCTCAGCTTCTAGTAGTAGTACAGCATTTTTTTTTCATAACGTGCGCCAAAATCTCAGCTATCATGTCAACTTATCGTTTTTTTTTTTGTTATTGTTAGTACAAATCTCGAACTTTTATGTGTGTACCGCAAATCGCTGAGAATAAACAAGTATTTTACAAATTAATTGTACAAGAACTTTTAAATATTTTTACTTGAAATTTTGCACACTTATTGTATGCGGCCAGAAACTCTTCTTGGTGCAGTATAAAGTTAACGCTATGTATTTTTCCATTGTTTATTAACAATTGAAAAAAACAGCAATTTTAGCTCGTTTTTTTAGGCTATAACTAACGAAGAAATTGTCCGATTTGGATAGGCTTTAGCTCATTTTATAGGTATTTTCAGTACGCAAAAGTTTTGTTTGAAACTCTTCTGCCGAAAAATAATAGCTTTTCTTAGAACTCGAAAAAACTGTTTTTTTTTCACATCTTAATTGTTAAATAAAAAATTTTCCCCAAAAAATAAATTTAGACTTAAAGTTTTACATAATTACTATTATCATTTTGAAGCCTTTTACATAGTCAGAAGTTTACTAACACTAAATCTTTTTAGGTGCTATTTCCGCCGACCTATAATAAGTTATTCATATTAAAAAGTGGCAAAAGATTCCATTTTTCAAATACTTAAAGATTTATAATTCAAAAACTATGCTTCGGGCAAAAAATCGCAAGAGACACTTTTTGCTTAGAAAAGGTAGAGGAATACAAAAATATCTATTTTACAAAACAACAATTTTGTTAATTATTGACGATTATATATTCGCTTGCCAATCTCCTACCGAACTTAGCCATCATTTTTAAAGTTAGAAAAGTAAAATTTTGATAGCGTACGCCTATTCTAAGCTACATCTGAAAAATCCTTTCTTATCAAGTACCTGCTTATGGATAAAGAATTTTCTCGAAGGATGAGCAGCCAAAAGGGAAATAACTAAAAAACACGCATAAAAACAAATGTTGCGTGTTGTAAGTTGATGGTAGGTTGTTATAGGCTTTATATTTTATTACAATGAATTATTTAAGGAATCTTTGCTACATCACTATATAATACTATATTACTCAACGAGCATATAGTGATTTCAATTACTCATTAAAGTCTAGCGGTATCAGCTAACAGTCAATATAAAAAATATTCTACTATTTATAGATTTCTTTGTAAACCTATCATTATATTTTATTATTAAGTTTGTTTATGAATAATGGTAGTTATATGTCAAAGATGAAAGCATATAGCCAGTAATAAAAGTTTTACTAGCAGAAATGGTACTTGTAATTATGTAAATAAAACCGTAGTTATATATTTATGTTTTGATAAAGATGACCCTTCGGTGTTCATCAAACATAAATTCAAGATAAATTTTCATTGGTCATAAATTAAAGTAGTACTCCTATTTGAAAGTGTCTTGGTGATATTCAGGATTATTAGTGAGATCAAGTTCAAATGATTACTTTCTGAATAAACAAATGATTTTAGTAGCAATCATCAGAAAAGTAACATGAATAAATAAATAAATAAATAGGTGAACAAAAAATATAAACAATATCGTTCTCTAACATGCTTTGTTACTTCATTATTTCGCTTGGTATTTTTATTTATTTAAATCCTAATTTAACTTACCCTTCATCAAACATGCTTTGTTTAACAAAATTGTATATATTGTTGTGAATAAACTCTTATTTTACGACAAAATATTAAATTTCAGATTTAATATTGCCTCAAACTCCTTAAATAAATTAAATAGTCTAAATAATACGGTACAAAGTGCTAAAATTACAATTTTTCTATTGCCGAAATGGGGAAATCTAGACATTAAAAGGCGCGGTGGTTGCACTTTGACTCTGTGCTTCCCAGAATTCAGAGCGCGACATCACCACTGCTATAGAAGCGAAAAATTAGCTGTAAAATTAAGAATATTACGGGCTGCTCTTCTTGAGATAACTCGTTCTTTTCCGATTGAGCTTAGGTTTCGGGGTCCACGTTGACTGTTCTATTTTTTAGACAGCTCGTGGTTCTTAGAGTAGGTTGTCTTTGACATAATAATATTCTTTGAAATTTATACCGTTGATAAAAAAGCGAGGTTAGCGAGGCGTACGAGTTACTTAACTGACGCGGTCTGACTTAAAAATAATTACCAGAAAGTGACAAAGCGGAGATAACCTGATATTGACATTGCAATTAATAGTCAAATAAACTCGAACGTGACAGTGGAAAGTAAAATAATCCAGAACTTGACTTGCAGAAAACCGTACTGAATTAAAAAAAAAAGTGAAAAAAAGGATGAGTGTTACTTGGTAACCTCTTCCAAATTGGCTTAGTCCTTAGTAGTGTTCCGTTGATAAAATAAATCTTAATTAATCTTCATTAACTCTGAGCTTCACTCATTCCCTTTCTATCCCGATGAGCGAGAACAAAGGTGAGGCGGTTAGAGTTTTCATTCTAGTCGGGAGGTTTGGCGGGACTTCACCAACAACTTCTGATTTGTGTTAAAACTTAGGTTATACGCAAATAATTGATAATGCAAAATACTTACAAATAAATTAATCTCGACGGGAACGAGCTTCCGCGTTTCCTGAAGGAGAAAATTAATTCAATAGATCGGTGCGTTGAAGTCTCGCTAAAATCGAAAAAGAGTTAAAACTGCGAAAGGTAGTTGAAAGGGACCCTTAGGAAAAAATTAACTAATATTCGATAAATAAAAATTCTTAATACCAAATAGAATCCAAAAAGGGACATAATGGTTATTGGCGTTGCGAATGTTAAAATAAAGAGACTCATATTCCGTTAGTAAGACAATACCTAGTCTTATTTTCAAACTTTTTAACTTTGTAAACCCTATTTTATGTACCTTGTAACTACTATTACCTAAAGGACCACCTATCCTTTTCTTCTTCGTATTTTAATGATTAATTTAAAACCGAAACATTCGTTAAAGAAGTTACGTTAGTCGAATCCAAATATTAATTTATTACTAAACGGGTTGAACTATTATTATTTTTATTAATTTGTTTTATAGCAAAACGCGATTAGGTTCTCTCAACAGGATTTTTACTTAAATATACAATACGAGGATTATTTGGTAGAACTTCAACACGACTACGTCATTTTCTGAACTATGATTAGCTAGAGTTGTACTTTTTTTCGTTAACTGTATTATCTAGAATTACCGCATACGCAGGTGGTGTTGATGAGGTCCCTCCAAAACTATCCGACCAGACTGGATTTTCAGACCGCCTCGCTTGATTGATGTATAGCTCTTACATTTTGGAAACAGGTTTAAAACAATAAAATTATTAGAATTACTTTTATCTACGTGTCTGGGAAGTGAGCTATGCTTTTTGCTTTTTAAAGGTATCCTAGTATATGAAAATAATTTTGGGAAATATCATTTAAGATTATATGGTTCGTATGTATACGTTTACAACTGACAAGTCACGTTACATACCTGGTATTTTCAAGTGATGCTTCCTCGACGACTGCTTGGTTTGGAATGAGCGTGCTGGTCCTGTGTCGGCCTCTTTATAGTTAGGCGCTTGCGCAGGTTATACTTTTGTTCTGCCTGGTTGGTTTTCTCGCTTTCCTGGGTCTGGGCTTCCTCTCGGCTCGCTGTCCTATTTCCTTGATGGGTTGTTTTGTACATCATCTCTGTTGTTAAGATTTTTAGTATTTTCTATTTCGAAAGCTTCTCTGATGATGCGCATTCTATAATGCTTTATGGGTGCGATCTGTTTGGTTTCCTGGAAATCTATAGTATGTCCTGTTTTCTGATGATGTTGGAATAAAGCTGATATGGTTTGCTTATTCTTTATGCTATTTTTATGTTCCTGGACTCTGGTGGAAATTCGTCTGTTTGTTTGGCCGATGTATTCCTTTTTACAGCCTCTACATGCTGTATACTCCTTGGTTTTTAAATGAAATTTTGTCTTTCGGATTTCCCAATAATTTGTGTATTGTTGTTTATGGCTTGTAAATTGTGCAGATATCATCTTTTTTTTCTCTGCTATTGCATTTGTGTTCCGTTTTGTGGCCTTTTTGATATTGTGTTCTTTGTAGTTGTTTTGTTTTAGAGCTGTTGCGATGTTGTTGAGTTCTTCTTGGCGGTTCGTGGGTTCTGTTAGTCGCAAGGATCTGAAGATCAGTGTGTTCGCGACTGATTGTAACTGTGATGGATGGTGGTGAGATTCGACGTTCAGATATCTGTTTGTGTGTGTAGGGTTTCTGTAGACCATTTAATCGATACTTAGGTCGTTTTTTCTGGTTATTGGTAGGTCAAAGAAAGGTAGCTGCTTGTTTACTTCGACCTACAGTGTGAACTGTATGAGGTAATGCATCGTTTAACTTTACCACATTTAATTGAAGTGTATAACAATGCACGTAAGCATCATGTATATATGTTTCTTTTATAATTGTTTGTAGCACATCCGATGAACCGTTCCTATTTTTTAGAAAATTAAAAACGCTCACTTGGTATAGGGTATATATATGAATAGTTTCGTTATTCCGGGTTTCAATCCTTTCGTTCAAAAAATCGATTCGTCTCGTTATTCGCTGAGAACTGATGGTTGCCTCTGATGATTTTCGAGTTTTGTTTAGCTAGCTCGCTTTCTGATTAGACGAGCGGCTTCCCAGGCTCCTCCCCTCTGCCGAATACTATATATTTTATTCTTGCATGGTGGTCTCTCGTGTATTGGTTGATTTTTGTTGTTTTGACTCTTGATTTTTATTAATGTTTTCCATGTAATTGGAACACGTAAAGCATCGTCTCATTTTCTCAGCTGTCTCGCTTTTTCCATTTTTAGGGCCTTTCTTATTACGCGTTCCTTGTAGTTCTGTACTGGTGCTATTTCTTTTGCTTTTTCGAAATCGATGGTATGTCTGGTTGTTTGGTGATGTTGAAATAGAGCCGAGGTTGTCTATTTATTTTTGAGGTTATTTTTATGTTTTTGAATTCTTGCTGATATGCGCCTGTCTGTTTGTCCTATATATGTTTGACCGCAATCAATATATATATATATATATATATATATATATATATATATATATATATATATATATATATATATAGGAATATCTAATGCTGTAAACGCCATGATTTTCAAGGTTGGTCTTATCTTTGGGATTTCCCAGGATGTTGGCTATTGTTTTTTTGGTCTATAAAGATAAGACAAGACCACCACAAAAACTGAAGACCAATAGCAAACAAAGAACAAAGCCATAATTTCATACATAAAAGAAATACTGGACAGAATCGAAAGAATCTTAAGAAAACAGAACATACCGCCCATATTTAAACCCCATGAGAAAAAAAGGTTACTAGTACAGAAAATGGTCAAAATAAAATAAGGTAAGCAGCAAGAGTAGGTCTTAACGAAGTGTATTAAAAACTACAAGTCTTGAAAGACTAAAGTAAATATTTTCGACAGTTAGAGTTCATTGTAAGTGTGAGATCGTATTTAGTACAATTAATAATAATCCAAGCACTTCGAACTACTTACATTTATTCGAACCTGAGTTGCAAAGTCACGACATGGAAGAAGTTGACATAAAAATAAGTATGCATTTATATCATGCAGTAAAAAAGGACCTACATTTGATATCCTCAGACGCAGATTCAATTGAGCATTATAATTTTTTGAAACTCTCAAAAACCTTGGTTTACAGGTAGTACTTTATCAAGTATTTATTATCATTGTTACAAACGACCAAATATTTGTTAATAATTTTACAGGCTCTTTGGGTTGAGGCGGCTCAGGAAACAATTTGAAAATATACCAGTTCATGATTTAGCGCGTTTGCATGGGTGGCAACTATGTAATGTTTAACCTGCATTACATCACCTCACAAGTGCAGATTATACAAACAAGGTAGGCGCCAAGACTAAAGCCTTACACGAAAACCCTACATACTATCTGAAAAATTTTGCTAGAAGTAAATGTATATGTGTATTCTATTTGTTATTCATTTGTTTTTTCGTAGACTTTTCTGAGTTTACAATAGAAGAAAATGTGAAAAAAAGCGGAGGAATACTTAGTCAAGGTTGTACATAAGAACACGAATTGCAAATCATTTGATGAATTGGGAACTTGGTGTTGTCATCATACTAAATGTTCGTTGACAGAAGATTTGCCTCCGACGTCCAATTCGACTCGAGTACATATTCTGAGGGCATTTTACGTCGTATTGATCCAGATACATTGTTTGATATTATATATGGCTACATTACACCCAACTTTATTTGGCTTCGTTCTAGAAAACGATCTAATAATTCCAGAAAAAATTAATACTCTGACTCCGACTGCAGGTGAATTAATAGCGGCTTGTGCTAATTGTAGCAGTACGAAAGCATGACAATGCAATTTCTGGGGCATATGTTGCTGCAAATTTTGTTGGTGCATGAAAAAACAAACATGTAATAATAAACACAATCTAAAATAAATATGGATTTTACTCTAAGTAATACCTCTTACATCATGGTTTACCAAAATTCCATAAATTTCATTATTAATTAATTAGCATCAGCATGTATAAAAATTTAAAACGATCTCCATTTTTTTAATGCACATAGAATACGACAACGGTGTTAGTAGAACTACTGAAAAAATTGACATTTTTCTGTTTAATAATAATCAAACTATCGAATAAAATATGTCTTTTAGGTTACATCTTATGCAATGCGGAAGACTTATATTGTAGGCTCATTTCGGTTGTAATGTATTAGGTACCCGAGTTAGGTCGCGCGAGGCGCCTGCGAGTAGGCTACCCTCCATACGCCACACGGAACGGCGCATGCATGTTAGCGGCCGAAAGCCATTTATTTATAGCCAAAATAAACAATTAAGACGTAACTTTTTCATACGGTTGTTAATTGTAGCTTGTAGACGCTGATTCAAACTTTCGATTGATGTGAAGAAAATTGAAAAAGTATATTTAGTCATAAGTTAATAACATTCAAAAATCGCAAAAATCACATTTTTTAATTGATTAGTATCAATTATCTCGGAAATTAAGCATCGTACGTAAAAGTTGGAAGGGACCTTTTATTACATTTTTAAAGGTTTAAACAATTATTTATGTATAAAAACCTTATCACCACCGGGACGAACTTCTACCCTAAAAATTATTGTTCAAGGAATCAAAATACATAAAAAAAATTGAGTGGGCCCATATAAATTAAAGGAGCCATTGCAGACCCCCCTGACCCTACACTAAGCAATATTTAGCAACTTTTTCGAACAGCTTATGTATTCTGAAGAGATAGAGGTGAAAGAATTTCTCATTTTCCTCTTTCTCTCTCCCTATATTGCACTGATTTTTTTTTCAGAAAACGAATTATAAGATGAAACTATACGAATTTCAGCTATAATTCCTTTGGCCCCTTGGTCTTAGTAATTAGCTTATTAGGGAATCGAACCCACTCCACTCTGGTTAGAATCCAAACACCTGACCACTAAATTAAAGCTAAGCCCAGAAAAAAAAATATACTTTTAATTATTGGGTTTCTTATCCGCATCCCTAAAATTATCTGCATCCCTAATATTTATACTTAGTTTTCATCTTTTATTTCTATGTTATTAACGATAAGATTCTGCGACTGTCGTGTTAATTAATATGCTGCAGTTCTCCATGCCAACTAACTTTAATAAGTCAATTACTGTCACGCTTCCAACTAAGTTGTATTAATATATCACAATTAATCATACTTTGTACTATGATAATACTGACTAATATAAAGGTAACGCGTTTTTGAAGATCAGAGGTTATTTTACTACAAAATTTTGGTGAGTAGAAATTTTTTTTTCAGGAACATCTATTGCTAATGAAGTGCATTGTTTTCTAATGAAATTTGAAAGATTGAAAGACGTTAAAATATTACAAAAGAAACATTTTTTATCATATAACTGTTGAGTTTGAATTTGGCAAGTTTTTTTTATTTTCATACCCTTTGCACGTGACTTTTAAGTAAGCACTGTAATTAAAACGTGTCAAACCTATAAGCAGTTGCGGCTTTTCCTTAAGTTTGCACAACCCCCAAAAAATTGTTAATTAAAATAAAAGAAATCTATAAATATAAGTATAATTATTTCATTTATACTGATAATTTAATGATTAAATTAAATCAATTTCTTACCGAGATTATAGGCGAACAGCAGTCAATTATTGAAATAATTTAACCTACTTTGCTTAAATATCCAGAATACTTTCTCTGTATTACAGTTTTACGCCTGGAAACTTTATCGCTTTGTTGGTGTGCAATTTTAATGCAATCCAAGCTAATCCATTGGAGTGCCTATCTTCAGACTTGAGAATTAATTCCGTTTCATAAGCTTCATATAGGTAGCAAGTTAACTTGCAAACCTGTGTTTAGTTTGTCCCACACAATATCCCTGTACTAGAAAAATTTCTCTTATGCAACCCACTGGACGAGTATTTGAACTTTTGCTTTCAGACACGCATGGCGCTGCCAGTATTAAATAAAGGTTTCTGCAAGCAGCAATTAAACCAGGCTTCAGTTCAGGTTACAATACAACCGTGGTGTCTGCCGTGCCGGTATTTCTATGCGTGATGAAAGATGAAACTATACGAATTTCAGTTATAATTGTACCGGTATTTAAATTTCTGTTTTTAGTTTGATAAAGATATTTTGTTACGTAGAGGTGAAAAATATTTGGCGAAAAAAAAACATCCAAAATTAAGTGTTCTGTTTCAAGCTGTGCAGACAAATATAGTGGCCGATTTCTATTTCCGAATTCAAAGGATTCCGAATTATGACGGAATTTATAAAAACCCTCGTATATGTGTTAGATATTCCTAAGAATCTTTTTAAGAAATTCTAGAAAAGCAGTTAAATATAATGCAGTTCCTGCTCTCTATCTTCTTATATGTGAAAGTAAAACCAAGTGAGCGCTTTTTTATTTTCTAAAAAATACGAGCGGTTCATCGGATGTGCTACAAACAATTATAAAAGAAACCTATATACATGATGCTTACGTGCATTGTTATACACTTCAATTAAATGTGGTATATATATTGTTGTAAACGAGACCGCACCAGTGTCGAAGCGATCGGTTCGTCACAACCTAATTTTATACCCTAAAAGAGGTGTTTTGTTCTAGCTACAGACGGTGGAATCCTCAGTGGGTCCGTCGGAGCTTTCCCCAGACACTTTTGTTACACTTTCTACATCTGCATACTCATATTTAAACCTTTCTGCGTGGGAACCTATAAACCAGATTCTGAATGTGCCGCCATCTGTGACATCACCCCGCCAAGGCAAATACTTTGTATGCAGACGAGATCGTTAGATTCCGCATGTATAGAAAGTGTTTTCTGATGGAATTGCAGATGCGGACGCTTTTAGGCTCTTTTACAGGCCCATTGCTATAAACCAGTAATCCAGGCAATCCTTGCTGCCTTAGGTGCTGTCACGGTCGCCATGTTGTAAACGAGATCGCACCCGTGTCGAAGCGATCGGTTCATCACAATCTAATTTTATACCCTAAAAGAGCTGTTTCGTCCTAGCTACCGACGGTGGACTCGTCAGTGGGTCCGTCGGAGCTTTCCTTAGACACCTTTGGTACACTTTCTACATCTGCATACTCATATTTAAACCTTTCTGCATCGGAACCTATAAACCAGATTCTGAGTGTGCCGCCATCTGCGACAATATATATATATATATATATATATATATATATATATATATATATATACTAACAATCATTTTATAAGCCTCAAACAGAAAAGAATCAATATTTAATATACTCCTTTAAAATTTAAATATTTAATTTAACTTTCCTTATCCTAAATTAATTAATACAAAAACTTTGTTTTCCATAATTCATTTTTAAAGCCTGCTTTATGTGTATATTGACTGTTCATTCCCTTAAAACCGACACGAAACTTTTATTATACGAAGTTTAAATCTCTCTTGACAGGTTATTTATTACCCGATTTTATGGTACATTTTATATTTTAACCTCAACGTTTAACACAAAATAAATCATTTAATTGTTTACCAGTTTGTGAATAATTACGTGTAAGGATTCGAAATACATTATTTCGAAAGGATATTAGAGAACTTCCACAGGTCGATAAAATTTCATCGACTTTCAAAATCAGATACTGTAGTTTTCCCAAGGTTTTCGGCGTGCTGAATCCAAATTTGAATGACTTTACACATGAGTACTTAAATATTTTGAACGAAAATAATATAAATAATTTAACAAGAGTACAAGGAAATTTTAAAACGTATATAAATCCTATTTTTATTTAATATGATAGGAACGATAATGATAAATACCATTGCATAGGCATAGTACTTGAGGCATGTCTCTCTGATCATTATTCGTTATTAGACCAAGTTGTCTTGCCTATAATAAAAGCAAAGAGTTTGAAACAGACAACATCAAAAAATTTTTAAATAGAGAAAAGCGAAAACAATGCCTGAAAAATTCAAGGTGGATCGAGGTATTCAACAGAGAGTCAATAAATGATGCAAAAATTATTTTGTAAATAATCTAATGAAATTTATTAAAGCTGTACAACTACTGGAAATGTAGACAAATTCAGAAAAAGAAAATGGTTTGGATTACAAACGGTTGTATCATTAAATGAAAAAATATTCTTCCGAAAATAATAGAAATATGTGCATGTAATACATCCATAAACTTAATCTTTTAATAACAAACATAAATTCAATTTTTAAATAAAATAGCACAATAGACATGATTCAAAAAAAATTTGAAAATGTGTTAAAAAATTAATTTTTTCCACACAAAAAAAAAATTGCAAAATAGAATCGAGTAACAAAAAAAACTGTTACCGATATAAATGCTCTGTCCAATGAATTTGTAGGGGTTGCCAAAAATCTTGGATATGAAATACAAAATGTCAACAATTATATAACGAAGCATAATATAATTTAAAGTATATTGTCCTAACACCAACTGATAAGAATGAAATCGGAAAAGCAATAAATAACCTTAAAAATAACAAGGCTCCAAATGTGAGGGTATTAACTCGAAAATTACTAAAGAAAACTAATAAAGCATTTGAAACCGTAGAATGTCCAGAATCATTAAAAAAATAACTATTACACTATTATTTAAGGGTGGTAATAAACTGAAGGTGTATAACTATTGTTCCATTTCCCTGATAATTGGATTTGGCAAAATTTTTGTGGGAATATTGAAATCAAGAATGAACCATTACTTCGAAGAAATTAATATTTTCTCAGACAGGCAGTTTTGTTTTAGATGGGAGGTCGACGGAGGATGCCATGGTTTGTTTAACAACGAGTATTTTTAAATCTATGAATAACGGCGAACCAGCAATGGGGGTTGTTGTCGATCTTGCCAAAGCATTTGACACGTAAAGTTACTACGTATTTTCGAGAATGAGGGTATCAGGTGTGGTTTATATGATGTATTAAAATTGTATCTTATAAACACGACGCAAAAAGTTAATATTCCAGATATTTACAGTTATACAACGATAATTGAATTTGGTGTACCCAAGGCACTGTGCTGGGACCCCTACTGTTTAATTTATATTTGTATCGATCTTGATGTAACCATAGACGGATATTTTAAGCTTTGCTGACGATACAGCAATTTTTTAAAGCACTATTTAGAATAAGAAGTGATAAAAATTATCCATTATTTTATCGGTAAACTTTTGACAATGAATATCTCTAAGACTTACTACTCCCGATTTTCAATATATTCTAAGCACTTACCACAATACGCGATTCTAAATATTAAAAATGAAAGTATAGATGTGAGTGTGTTTAGTTCCTTAAGTGCAAAGGATCTGGAAGTGTATATAGATTCATCTTTAAATTGGAACGTGCACATAGATCATACTGTCAACAAAGTAAGGTCTCTACTATATAAATTTAAATTTCTTAAACAGATCTTTGGCTTCAAAGAACTGATGGCACTTCATTCCATTTTAATTGAACCACACCTTAAACATGGCCTAGCTGTTTGGGGAGGAGTAACAAACAACAATTTGTATAACTTCTAGAAGATTCAAATATGGATTATAAAAATAACTTTTAACAAAGATTTCACATATCCATCTGATAGATTGTTCAAGGGAACTAATATTTTCGACATGCGGCAATGGTTCTGTTATCAGTTATTAGTGAGGCAACATTTAAATCAACCAAAATTAGTAAAAATGATTATCTATACAAGATAACGTGATACCCTATTCAAGGGTTTCTAAACTAAGCGAAACGATTACTCAATATTGCTATTTCTTTTCGGAACAAAGAGTTTACAATGTAATTCCAGATGAGCATAATTAAGATTAAAAGATTGATTAGAAGAAGAGCGGGTATAGAGGTACATGGATTAGTGGATTTAAAAAACGAATATGTTTATTAAAATAGACAAATTCTATCTGCTAAAACATTTAATATTTTTACTTACAATAGGTTATTAGTTTAATTAATATTAGTTCACTAGTTATGAGTAAAAGTCTGTAAGACTTATTCGTTAATTAAATATTTATTTGCTTATTGAGGTATATTGTTATTGTTATAAATTGTAGGAAATAATTGTTGATTTGATTTAAATGGATACTCCAGAACTGTGATAAAGAATTTGGGTGAAATGATGTTTCATTATTGATGTTTTCTCATCTATATACTACCTCGGCTATTTTGAGAGGTGCTCTTTCAATTGGCGGTATCAGTTTTTTCGTACAGCCCAGAAAAAATTCAATTTAGCGTTTTAAAGTTAAAGTTTCTGATCCGATTTTCACGCCCAGGCAAGATTCGAATAGATCCCTATAAATGTCTCTGTAATTTTGATGTTTTACATCTTTCGAAGTCGAGATGACAATTTACCATTGTCAGAACCCCCAAAATCATTTTTTTTAAATATATGGGGACGGAGGTTACGTATTAAAAATCAATCCCGACCTTGAACTACTGTTCACGGTTTGAGAGTGTAACTCCTTGTAATATCGGAATGAAGTTACAATATGTTCACAAAACATAACGGTTGTCATAAAAGATTATCCTGGGATGTAATAGAAGTCAACGTGTGATAGTATGGTATAGCATGGGCTAATACTAGGAAAAGTGGAAGATCAAGTTCAGTTTGAACTGAAAAGTCGTAACTAAAGCAGAATAATACAACTTTTCTAATTGATTGGCAACTCTATAATGCGTAAGATCTCAAAATATGCTTGATACATGCAGTAGCCTTCAAGATGGTAAAAAATACTAATATAACTCCAAAAACAAGAACAACACTCATCAAACAGATTTATGAATATTGTGATCGAAACTCTCTCACATAGACCATAAATGAAGAATATATTTTGACACTAGGGTTGAGCGAACTTAGCAGTACTTATTCAGTGCTATTGGTCATAGACAACTTGTATCTAACGAGTCCTGGACGATTCCTTTGACTGTTCTCTGTAGTATTCTTTCAGACCTTTCACGAAGGCCATGCAATATTACTATGAGTTTACTTTGGGTGTGCATTAAATTGAAAACAGAAAACCTTGTTACGCTACTTTGTGCTCTGTGCAAAGAAATGTTATTTCAAATTTCATATTACAATAATCTGTACTCTCAATACCCACTATTTAACTCCATGATCAAGGTCAAGCTTACCACAGAATACCTTGTTCTGGTACCCTTCATTTTTTACAGAGAAATGTTAACTCAAATCTTCCATTACAATGACTTGTGCTTTCAAACCGTAGCCACTAGTTTCTAGGCTGGAACTATTTCTTGATTAATTGGCTTCCTCCTATCAAGTCTCATATTACAATGACTTGTACTCTCAAAACGTATCTAGTAGTTACTAGGTTGGAGTTAATTTTAGACTTATCAACTCCCTTCTATTTTTTAATCTGTTAAATAAGGAATAGCATGTCCATGAGGGTTGTGAGAAATCCTGTGACTATTATTAACACTCCCAAAATTTCTCAAGAAGAGTACGAAGTATAACGACTAGTTTGAATGAGTCAACAGTCTTGGCAGCCACCTAATTATTCATACCCAGTTTATCAGTTTTTCAGTCATAAACCCTCAGATGACGATCTTTAAAAACCATATCTTTACTTACCTGCAGGCATCAGAATTTGTTGCTTTTGAAGGCCTTTTACTTCCGGGGCCAATATTTTGGTTAGTATACGACAATCATACTGTTCCGAATAATCGAAGAAGAGTAATATATTTTTGTTAAAAACTTGATGACACTACTATGATAAAATTTTACAAAACTCATATTTTGTTATGAATCACTCCATAAAATTCAAAATAATGAAAAAATCTAAATAAAATTTAATACAATAATCTTCTTTTTCTCATGTAAGCAAAGCTTCAAATGTATTCTTTCAGTCAAACGCATTCTAACTTCGACTTTTTTGTGTACTATTGCCACAGATTAGATTAAAGTTAGTAAGCAACGAGAGTAGAGCATAAAATTTCATATCCATATGACACCCTGTAAAATTTTTGGATGCGTAGTCATCCAAGACCATTCTTCCGTTCCTACATTTCTCTGATTGTGTCGGCGTAAACTCGTATTCCTATTCCTTTTAATGCGATAATAAAGCATCTCTATATATTTTTGTTTAATATTATTCAAGCGATAACCTCTTTTCTTTTAAAATATAACGTAATTGTTGAAGCACCCTCGTAAAGAAATAAAAGAGAATTAATCATAAAAATTTTTATGGTTCATGAAAGTCCATTTCCCTCTTATTTTGTTTGCTTTTTTTAGTAAAATACCATGATTAAAAGGTTTTATGTTTATGTTTTAAAATTCTATGTACACATAAAATGTTTCGTCAAACATTTTTAGCTTTCCAAAATATTTTTGATAAACTCAGGGTAGACAATTTTGCTGCCCAATTATATAAATTAAAATAGTATCGGTTTGGTATGTTTTGAGATTGCGTATCAAAAAATTATTAGCAAATCTAGTCTCGAAACTTAGCAACTCGTGTAAAATTTTTATAGGGGATGACAGAGGGAAAAATTGTGCTAAGTTTATAAGAAAAAAGCACAATTTTGCACTCTACCACAGGAATACAGTTATATACGCGTTTTTTATGATTTGATGTCCTTAATAAATCTAATCTACACTAAGTATTATCTATGTTAATATTGATATTGTTTTTGACCCAGAAAAGACGAAACCTGTTCCTTAATTTTTCCTATTTTCAAAATTACTAAGAAGGGTGGGAAAAGAATTTTAGTATCAACTGAAAACTCCACTTTGAAACACTGTAATGCTACCTTACTGTAAATCGTTTATTATTTAAAGAATATAAATTTCATTGACAAAAATTTTTATCTATGTACTATCTAATTTTATTTTTGCCTTAAATAACTACTAGCTAGGTTAGATGACATATATCCCCAAATCAAGCCAGTATATCGTCCTGTCATTGTACCAAAAATACAATTAATTTCCACTTATATATTGTATATTCATTTGATATCATCCGCCCATTCATTTATTCCCGAAAAAAAAATACAATTAAAAGACAGTTTAGTAATATCTTAACCAATATCACTTACAAGGAATTAAATATGAGATTAAAATATACAAGCTGAATGTTCAATGGTAAACTATAAAAAAGTAAAATATAAAATTATAAAATTTTACGTAAAAAAAGAAAAATCATCTAAAATATTTATCCACAGAGTAAAATGCCTTCTCCAATAAAAAAATGGTTAATCATGTGCAGAATGGTTTTTTAATACTGAATTTTTCTTATTCCAATGGGCAAGTGGTTGAGCGTCTTTTCTACGTTATTAAATATTGAATTTTTAACCAATTAAGAACGAGATTGGTAAAGATACACACTTATCCTGCCTTGTGTTATATCCATTTTCGTTGATCATAATCTTGTTGCCATACTTTTTTAAAAAACCAATCCTGATATAAATAGACAAGGGTGAGTATTTTCTAATGCCAAACGAGAGATCTATCGGGTATTCCTACACATACACTTTCTTTAAGAACAGCAGGAAGAAGTTAATTAAATAAAAATCATTATTTCCTCAGACAGAACGCTGCTCATATGGAATTCAATAAATGAAAAATATTCATTCCTTACAATATTAGTGGCAAGATATTTTCTTGCTATCCTCAATGCTAAACAGGCAGATGTCGATCTACCACAAAGATTAACAATACGAACCTTCAAACTTAATCTGTTTTCTATAAAAAGACATAGAAATTTTAACTTAGAGCAGTTGGATATTAGATTATTATTAACAGTAATTTCTAATGTAAGACCGCTAAAGTGTATACAATTAGTACTCGAAAAGTTGAATGACAAATAGTTGGACTCACACCAATGTGTAACCTCTATTATGTCTTCACACATCCTTTTGTGTAAATAATTTGGGTTTTTCACTATGCCACAATATTGTTGTATCATCTGCAAATAGTGTAAAATTTCCTCTAATATTCCAATAAACGGTATCATTAACATATAATAGAAACAACACTAGTCCTAACACCGACCCTTATGTAACGTCAATGGTAATTCCCAATCAATCAGACTGTGACCTTACAAATTGCCTTTCTGTGTTAGCCAGGAAGGTGCCCTTCGTCGAAAACCATACACTCCTAGTGTTTACAACAATATTCTGTGATTTATACAGTCAAATGCTTTACACAGGTCATGAAATACTGTAATTTCCCCTCGTTGAGATTAAAATAAAATCTGGGCAATAATGAGAACAATGCATCATTTATGCTCTTTTCTGACTGAAACCCAAACAGATTTATATTTCAGATATTGTATCTAATTAGAAATGGTATCGGCAACGGTGAGCAACTTTGCGTCATCAGCACTAATATTAAGAAAATAATCATTGCCTAAAATGTTGATCTACTGATATTTGTAATGGAACAACAAAAAGATTTTTATATTTTTAATGCCAAGAATAAGGCAAGCTGAAAGCTAACTTATAATCATCTAAAAGTTTCGACAATTTTGAAAACAGTAAAAGTCTGCTACAGAATTCCAAGGACTTTTAGCCTGATTGATTGACTGACTGAATAATATAGCAGAAGCCTCATACTGCAGCCTAGTGAATTATTATGTTGTTTCGTATATCTGTGCTTTATGAATAGTTGGTTACCTTAATCAAGTTTTAGCAGCCTGTTAACTAGTTTGTCTTCTGGAAATCAGCCTTCTGGATTTATCGATACTTAAGTATCGTCCTTAGGTTAGAGCCTCGTATTTGAGGCTTTCTCTTCACTTAATGCATATATTCATTTTTTATTATCAATGCGCGTTGTGTGTAGATGTTTCCTTAAGCTGCCGTTGCCAGTTATTTGTCATGTCACCAGACTCATCTGTTGTCTGCTAAAGCGCAAAATTTGGCGGCTAAGTTGGCTGTACCTGTAGTCCTCAAAGTACTAGGTCTAGTGTTGATGGTCTATCTACCAATATATCCGATCACAAATAGCAGCCTTAGTAATACAAATACAGATTATGATCCAACAAATGTGGAAGCCGTTTGCCTTGTCTTGCAGGTTAGTCGATTTATTCATTGCCTAGGATGCCCTTGTTTCCTGATACTCAAGCAAGAGGAACCTTGTTGTAGTAAAGGTAAAACTTTTTATTCCACGTTTCATTCATTCATTCATTTATTATCCTTACATAAAAATACTTTGCCTAAAATGATGAAACATACATTTAAAAATTAACTCTAATGGAACAAATATTTTATTTTTCCCAGTTTTTCTTAAATTGACTATTAGGCTTATCACTTTTTTCTGCTAATTTTCAATTCCGTTTTCTATTCCAATAAATAGCTTTTCTTTAAATTTCTTTCTTATTCCACCGGTTTTCAGGAAATGCTATCTAATTTTATTGCCAATGGACCGGAAAGACCTAAAATTTCTATCGTGGCTGCGGAAGCTTTAATAGAACTATTCCAATTTTTCTTTAAAAGTTATTTCTGACGAGAGCCTTTAAAATATATGTATTTAATTTTTGACAAAATAACAGTTTCCATTTTTTTCAAGGTACTTGCATGCACAAAAAGACTAATTAAGAGCTATCATATCAACGATATAAATTATAGATTAGAACGATTTTTATACAGAGAGATTCGCGATTAGTTTACCAGTAATTGTCAAACAGGCTCAAAAGTACATGACCCAGTAAGACCGTTTGGAGAAACTAACGTTAACAACAACTCGGGATTACTAATCGATCTAACGAACTTAATACAATCGAAACAAAAGCATACACAAATATAGATGGGAACAACATATAAAAATAAATAAGAAACACTATACTACCTTATCATGAAACGAAATTTGAAATTTCAACTACAACGTATGTAGATGCAAAGAAGTGAAATTTGCTGATCTGATCATATACCCACGGTCTAATGGATTGCTGATCTGATCATATACTTATGGTCTAATAGAGGCAAAAGATAAAAAATTTTGATTATCTGAAAGGAAATTCTCCGAAATATGATCTTGTAATCGTAAATCAATTTAATAGGAAATATCAACGAGACTAAACGTGATGTCTGAATGATCCAAACAATTTTTTATTTCAAATAAACAAAAGCGTGGGTAAAGTAGACATAAAGTAGAAAACGAGGCTTTAGGAAGGACAGTAAATAATAAAGCATAGTTAACAGGAAAAATCGGAAAATCATCCAATAAATATAGCAAATTTACCTGGTGTTTTAAGTAATTCAAACCATTTAAACGATTTGGTAGGATAACGGGACCAAAATTTACATCATGTGCTCTCCGTACTACCAGTTTCTTAAGGACGCCATTCAACTGCGGCAAATGTTTGGTGGTTTGGAACACGTCTATTTGTATATATATATATATATATATATATATATATATATATATATATATATAGCCTTTTTTTATTTTGGCTTTTCTTGAATTTAGGTTTTTTATTTAACAAAAAATTCAAAGCAATTTGTCGTTTCGCCCTTTATTTAAGGCATTTTCAAAATTTTTTTTGTTTTATTTATTTATCATCCTAAAAATATTTTTTTATATAATTAAAAACATTCATACAAGAATGTATATACAATTTTAGAAAACAAACAAATATTTTAAAATACTTTTAAAATGTTTTAAAAAAATATTTAATTTTACCAGTACACACCTTGACATTTTGTTTATTTATTAATAATAAAATGCAAACTTTGCATCCTATATTTAGGTACTGAGGATATATGGAGTGCGAGTATATATACAGATGTGGAAAATCCAAACCGGAACCTGGACGTTTCTTAAGTAAGATAAAGAAAATACTATATTATTCATCAAATCAGAATGAGACAGAATATATGCATCGACATACGTGCTTAAATTTAATAAATTACCAGTTTGGCCCTAGGGTGAGGGATAATACAATGCTGACGCGATGAGAGCGGACGGCAATATATGCCACTCCCTAGCACAACAAGAGGATTCCAAGTTATTTACTTTCATTCAGGCCGTCGAAGCGTAAGTACCGAGTATTGTTATTTCCGTGTTTCGCGCCAAATTATTTGTACTTGAAATGGTAGTTTATTCCACGGAACAAAAAGAGCAGATTATTAAATGGTTCTATTCTGGTAAAGCTATGGATGAGACAATGGGCAGATTTGCATTTACGTGCGGAAATCATCCTGTTCCTTGAAAATTTAGAATTCCGGAAATTATTAAAAAATTTGAGACAACCGGTTGTCTAAGGATTTGTAAAAAATGCACTGATAATAATGAGGAGCAACCGGTTCCTCAAATTACTGAAGAAGAGCAAATCGGGAGACTGACGTTTGTAGTTTAGCGGAAATTAATTTTCCTTGCAATAGTACCGTAATTGCCAAAGAACTTGATATGAACGCTCGAACAGTTCGGAATATTTTAAAGCGGAACAAATATCGCTGTTACAAATTGCGAATAACTCAAGAAATTTTTCCGAAAGATCAAAAAACACGTATGGTGTTTTGTGAGGACATGATACAAAGGGCTAATAGGGATATAACCCCTGAAGTTCTGGCAAATACGCGAACTTTATTTTACAATAGACTGGGTTATTGTCTCTCTCAAAGTGGAGGCCTGTTTGAATACATCTTATAGACTTTTAGGTGTTTATTTATTTACAATTACTGAACGTGTTACTTTTATTTTTTACCAGAATAAAAGTTTATTTTTGAGAATGATTTTTAATTTTAAAGTAGTCTATTTATTAGAATAAATGTTTATTTTGTAACATAAATATCAATTTTCTTTAGGCTCAACGGCCAACAAAAGCTTTTTTTTTGTATTTCGACTATTTGATGTATTTAAAACAATCGATGTATCAAAGAGTCATTAAATATTCCAAATTCCGTCGATTAAGTTATAAGTTTAGACGAAAAGTAAATACACCCTCTCATTCGTTTCAAGGTACTGCTCGTCTTCGTGTCGCACGGAAGTTAGCGGGGGTAATATTGCGCGTAGACGTTCTCTACAATCTTCTATCCCGAACTAACCTGAAAGAAGTGGGCTTAGTGGGTCAGAATTTGAGAAAAGGGCCAAAATAATTTCTAGTTATAAAATTTATAATAGAAGGTTGGCTATAGTAACGTTTCTATTAAACCTTGATAATATGAACGGCGAGTCTTTTTTTTTCTAAAGTTTCGTCTCAGGTCAAGGGCAACAGTGTTGTGGTTGAATTGCGCTCAGTTACATTTGGGTGCCGCTCTTCTATTTGATATTGGATTGTCGAGAAACAAATATCAACGATTACAAAATTGGGCTAAACAGAAAGGCAGAAATATATTTTCGCCGCACTCTGGTGTGTAGAATACAAAAAAAGCATGATATCCACATGACGAGTATCTAATTTTTACTAAATCAGAAGCCGAAGTTAAATTCCAAGGCTTACTGGATCACACAGTGGATCGAATTATATTGCTTCAATTAGACACCCTTGAACAAATCGATAAATTAGATTTGTAGATATGAGTTTCATTTGCAAATGGGGCTTCGATGGAACGTCAAGTCTAAGCAAGTACAAAATGAAATTCACTGATCCGAATATTTAAGCAGGTATTAACACGCAAACTCAACAAGAACAGATTGTGTTGTACAATTCCAAACCCTCCTCTACTACGAATTGCGAGCATCTGAAATTTGAATTTATTAAGGAAACCGACAAAAGTCTTTAAAGAAAATAGAAAATTATGAACTCGAACCAGACAACTTGCACCATATAAAAGAGTTCTCTTTCCCACCCGAGATTCAATACAGTACAACTTATCTATAACGATGATAGACGGCTAGGTGAATGCTTTGACTGGAGCGAAATCGGTCCAACGTTGTTACCTTTGCCAAACAACATCTCGTTCAAAAACATTGATACTGTGTCCCAGTAAATACAGAGTATTTCAAGCTACAACTGTTAACTCTACACGCATGTATTCGATTCTTCGAATGCTGCTTATATTTGTCATACCAACGTGACACAAAGCAGTGGCAAGCCCGTAAGCAGAAAGACAAAGAGGTGAAAGCACAGACCAAGGCTACCATTCAACAGGCCTTTAAGGAGAGAGATTAGGACTTCTTGTTGACATGCTAAAGAAAGGGTTAGGAAGCAATAACGATGGCAACATAGTTCAACGTTTTTTCGAGAACAGTGATGAGTCAGCCATTATAACAAGAGTAAAGCGAAAACTGATCCTCCGTTTTCCCGTCATTTTGCAAACTATTGGAAGCGGACATTAAACTGCAATAGAGAAGATTTGGGAATACAAACTTCAAACAGCAAGATTATTCTTCAAAGGATATTCTTGGTACAGCATGCCAACAGGAATCCATAAATTACTTATTCCATTGACCAGACATCATAGCATTTGCAATATAGGCCGGTTAATTCAAAAATGTTACCAAGCAATTTAAATAAAATATGATCTTTCGAAATATTTTAATAATCTTTGAGATAGTTTTCGTATATTCATAAACAGAGCTTCTATATAAAGTAATTAGGTCCACTAGAACAAATGTTATAGATACAATTTATGGGCCTTCTTGCGATTTGCTATGAGGAAAAAAATTTCGCGTCTGTTTTCAAAAAACTATCACTAAAATATCATTTTTCATCTCCCTTAGGAACTTATCACATTTTCTTGCCAAGCTTTAACTGGAATCTTTTAAATTAGCCCATTCGGCAGACTATTTTCCGGGAAGTTATATATAATTTTTGCCAATGAGTCGAAAAAGACCAAAGTTTTTATCATCTTGCGTATAAATATATATTGTCCCAATTCTTTTCTTTATGAGATTATCCCAGTTGTCGAGATAAGTGGAATTTCCGGTAATTAATGACGCTGACTAGATTAAATGGCATAGGGATATAAATATAAAATATAATCGTTCCAAATCTTCGGTTTTAAGATGATTCGGAGAAAAGTTTTGCAAAGTTCTTAAACAGAGTTTATTAACTAGCTAAGTTTTCTGTATATAACGATAAATATAACATCTATAGAGAGTTCTTGAAATCAAAGAGTTCTAGAGAAAGAACAAAAGGATATGGAGTAATTATTACACAGACGATTCATCAGGCACCTGCTTTAAGTTAAAATACAGTATGATAACAGCAAACCAGCATTTTTTTTATTAACCCCCCTAAGACAAGTATTCTATATAGACTTTGGGTAGCTGAAAATAAATACATTTTTCCTGTTTGTCCAGCATATCAGAATTTTCAGTAAAATGTGGTAAGACATCTCAAAAATGATATAAAGTATCTGCTAACACGTAAACGTATCCTAACAAAATTTAGAACACACTATTGCATGTATATTGTAGAAACCAAGTGTCCATCAAAAATTAAAATTAACGAAAATAAAACTCATACACAAAAAGGGGAAACTTGGAGATCTGCCACTGCAGAATACCATATGCATAAAATAGCCTGAAGCTGCAGCGATTCATATAGAATTCAACATGAAAAAGAGAAAATCTATAGAAACAGCTTACATTAAAATAATAATACAATCTTCAGTTAACCCAGTGTTGAGATACCAAATCTCTAGCAATATCCAATTATTGGGATACATACAGTGAGTGAGCTCATAGCCTTAAGACAAAGCATTCAATTTGCTCTTGATAACGATAAGGTTTTATCGAAATCGATATATATATATATATATATATATATATATATATATATATATATATATATATATATATATGTTTATACGGCTTTCACGGATTCCTCCGTGATGTACTGTTTGCATTTTACTTCATATATATATATATATATATATATATATATATATATATATATATATATATATATATATATATATATATATATCGATTTTACATACTAAAGACTCTCACTCGAAAACCATCATGAACAAAATGCGTCTTATTTAATTTCTAAACTCACCCATACGACTGCAAATTTTTCAAGAATTTTGTGTCAAATTGTTAATTACGACTTGTACAGTCCATGAGAAACTTTTATAGAACATTGAAAGTGTGAAAGTTTTTGTAGAATTTCCTTTATTTTCACCACTTTTGGAGACACTCCTTTTTTATAGATCCTAGGAGATGTATCCCATATTCTAAGAACGATTTTTTTTCAAAAATAAAGTAGTTTTAAAATCGGTTCAGCTGTTCCGAAAATTGCTTCCATCAAACGTACAAACAAACAAATTTAACATTTTTAGACAGATATTAGACGAAACTTGAAGGTTATCCTTTTACTAATTTGCATGAGATAATTCAATCCTAAATGTTTTTTCAGCCCTATATAAATATTTTTCATTATTTTTCCTGAGCTTCATCAGATAATAAAAATTGTGGTGACAATGAAAACCTTTGTATTGACTGCGAGAGAGAATATGCCAGCTGACAAAACGAACGGTCGACTGGATTAAATGTCTTATCTGTGGTCGGTAACTCCAAGACGGCTGCACAGGATTTAGGGATTTATGTCAAAATTTATAGGAAACATGCCACAGGGAAGATATAAAAAGATCATCATTCTAAGCTGCTAAGGGGATATAAAATATAATTATCTAGTTCTTTCAATAATATAATTGACCTAAGTAAGTCCTAGCAAAATTAGTTATAGGTTATCAAAAATTTAAATATTTTAAATTTTTTTCTATAAAATATTCTGAAAATGTATTTCATGGAAACTGCAAACTTTTAATTGTGTAAAGATCATTAGAATGAATATGAATTTAATTTATGTAGTTTAGCTATTACTTATATTGCTGATATCTTGTCACGTTTTTGTGAACTTTTAAAGAGACTTTTCAAGTACTATAAGATACCAATAAAATATTCACACTTAATTAGAAAAAGCACTCCTTAAATAACTGAGAAGGAATACGAACCCCTTACAATACGACAACAAGCAGAGTTAATGGATTCTTTTATGGACCATATGGGGAATGTCCATAAATATGTTAAAAAACAAATTCTATAGAATGGCAAAGTAATAAGCTCATGTGACAAATACGTCCAGCTTGAAACTCAAATAGATACTAGCGGAAGGACAGAAAGAAACTAAAGAAAGAATTGCGACGAAAGATAAATTAATTGGAGTTCTAAATTCACTGTTTTGGTCAAAAGCCATTTGAATACAATAGAAATGACATCTTCGCAATGTGGTTTTTAAAGTATCATCCTCTTTAATTATGAATACTGGCAATAGTTTAGAAAATAAATTCACAGCGTTTTAAATGAATTTCTGTAGAATATCGGCTGGAATACACAAAATACAGGAAATCATAAATAAGAGGTTCGGGAATTAATTGGTGTTAAAATAACTTTGATGGGGGATTAATCTGATGCGGCACTTACAAAGCAAGTTGGAAGAAAAGGTTTCAACACAGATGTTAATTTGGGTAGCCCCTGAGAGAAGGAAAAGAGACAGATCAGAAATATTCTGGATGAAGAGTATAGAGAAAATATGTCATAAAGAGAACTTAATTCAAACGCTTGGCAGAATGGAAAACAGCGTAAGACCAGGTGCACATGCAGTTTCACATTTTTTGATTTTTATCTTTACCTTCAATCAGATGTACTTGCAAATGCTGCCAATTATTAGACGATTTTCTTATTATACCTCTACCTCAGATTGTTATTGTTTGGGATAGCCATATCGATAAGGGCCCACTAGATGTTCTATTAATTAATAAAAATTAGTCTACTATGAATAACAGCTTATTAAATAGACATATTTTAGTTCTAATAAAGTTTATATCTCGTTGTGTTCCAGGATTCCTAATTCCGGGATTTTTTCTGTATATAACAACTTTTCGGCTAGTTCTTCGTAAAGTATCTTGAGGATCGAGTTGTGTGTCTCCTCATATTTTGATGTTACACAGACTTGGTTTCCTTTCGTTATGTCAAGCATCAAAGACAATCAGATCCAGGTAGAAAAATTTTGGCATTTAGATTTTTTTCATTGTATACAAAGCTCTTTCTTTACCAGAAAGCCAATCTGAGTAGTCTTCTTCTTCTTCCTATGCCCTGCCAAGCCTCATTGACGTTGGTAGTTACAATGGCGAGTTGATCGTGATTCTCTGTTATTCTAAATAGCTCTACTACCCCGATCTTACCCTTCGTTATCAGTCGATGAATTCTGTACCGAGTACCCCTCTGAGAACATGGCCAAGATAGGCTAGTTTTCTGCATTTTAAAGTATTCAGCAATTCACGAATGATATCTGCCCGATCTAAAACCGCTATATTAGTCTGCATAGTTACCCAGAGTATTAGAAGCATGCGCCTATGCAACCACATCTCAAATGCCTCCAACCGATTGATCACAGCAGCCTTAAGTGTCCACACCTCAGCTCCATACAACAACACTGACCAAATGTAACATTTTATCATCCTCGGGCAAAGTTTTAAATTTATATTGCCATTGTAGACAAGCAATCTCATGGCGGCCAAAAAAATTAATTTTGTCCGATTTTCTCCAAAATTGGTATGGAGGAACTTTCGGGGTTATACCCAACGAATCTGAAATTATTTTTCAAAATTCAAAATGGCGGATCCAATATGGCGGACAAAAAATTTAATTTAGTCCGATTTTCTCCAAAATTGGTATGGGGGAGTTTTCGAGGTACCACATAACGAATTTAATATTATTTTAAAAATTTCAATATGGCGGATCCAATATGGCGGACGAAAAATCAATTTTGTCCGATTTTCTCCAAAATTGGTATGATGGATTTTTGGGGGTCGCATATGACGAATCTAAAATAATTTTTAAAAAATTCAATTTGGCGGATCCAATATGGCCGCCAAAAAAAATTTTTTGTTCGATTTTCTCCAAAATTGGTACGGGGGAGTTTTCGGAGTCGCATTGACAAATCTAAAATAATTTATAAAAAATTCAATATAGCGGATCTATATGGCGAACGAAAAAATCAATTTTGTCCGATTTTCTCCAAAATTGGTACGGGGGAGTTTTCGGAGTCGCATTTGACAAATCTAAAATAATTTATAAAAAATTCAATATAGCGGATCTAATATGGCGAACGAAAAAATCAATTTTGTCCGATTTTCTCCAAATTGGTATGGGGAAGTTTTCGGGGCCTCACATAAAGAATCAGAAATTATTTTTTAAAATTAAATATGGCGGATTCAATATGGCGAACAAAAAAAATCAATTTTGTCCGATTTTCACCAAAATTGGTACGGGAGAGTTTTCGGGGTCACACATGACGAATCTAAAATTATTTAAAAATGGCGTCTCTAATATGGTGGATAAAAAATTAATTTATTTTCTTTAATATCGATATTGGAAGGTGTTGGGGCCTATATTACCAATCTAAAATTAATTTGAAATGTAAGATAGTGGATTTTCTATGACAGACTAAATATTCATTTGACCCAATTTGATTGGTATTTGGAAAACTCTAAGAACTAAAGAATTTTTAGTGGTTCATTTTAGGGTGATTTACAACTTTGGATAAAATTTGTACTTTTTTGCCACTTTGGAGTCATTGCGAAGTACAGTAATTTCGATTAGTTTTTTAGTTCAAATAATTTATGAATATCATAATGAATTCTAAAACTAAAAATAGAAAAATAAAATTTTTATAAAAAAATTGAACCGACTTCCAAAAGTGCGCTAGAAAGTGAAAAATAACCATAAATTTTTATATGAAATTGAACTTTTGAAGTCGGCGCCAAATTATTTGTAAATGAAATAAACAACTACTAATATATACAAATTATGGTAAGAAAGCAATTACAAAAAAAGTATTTTAAATCTGTTTATGCAAATCACATTTTGTCAAGTATTAGTTTGGCGCCGACTTCAAAAAGTTCAATTTCATATAAAAAATTTATGGTTATTTTTCACTTTTTAGCGCACTTTTGGAAGTCGGTTCAATTTTTTTATAAAAATTTTATTTAGATATTCCTTATTCTTTCTTTTATCGGCTTTGAAAAGTATTGTTTTATGTTGAAAAACACAAATCAAATGAATATAATCTTGATAACTTTATTGCAAAAGATCAGGTTGGAACAAAATAGACCCTCTCGAGGGAAAACCTCAAAGAATGATACATGTCATTAGTACTGACAATGACTGGATACACTATAGAGCTGACATCACAGATCATTTTGAGGGGCAATTTCCAGTTCTCATTCTTTTAATGACTTTAAATAAATTTAAACATAGCAAAAGAATAATTTAAAAGTAGCAAAAAACCAAAAGTGTGTATTCAATCATTGGTAACATCCATTGGATACTATTTGTTCTTACGAGTAAATAAAAATTTTAACAATCCCTAAACCATTTAATAAAAGATAAACAGGCCAAAATAAGGCTTCATAATATTTTAACGATCGGTAAAAACGAGAAATTCTTTATAATGCTTGGGTTATATAGCAATTTCAAACGAAAACACTTTTTTTATTTTTTAAACCTAATTAGAGGGTTACGTATCAATACAGTTTAAATATTCATCTGGATGAAAAGAGAAATATATAGAAACCAAATTTGTTTCATTTTAGAAGTTGCTTTATTTCGTATGGAGAGCAGACTACATTTTTTTAATATGTTCTTAGTTTTTGTTCTTTTATTTTTTCATTTGTATTTCATTTATTACAAGACTCTGTATATGTATTTAAGTAATGAAATTATTATTTCGTAATTTTGTAATATTAAGAGAACACAAGAAGTACTCCATTTTTTTAATATGTTCTAGGTTTTTATTCTTTCATTGTTTCATTTGTATTTCATTTTATTAAAAGACTGTGTATATGTATTTAATTAATGAGATTTTTATTTCATAATTTTTTAATATTATGAAAACACAAGAAGTACTCACGGTAATAAACTATCTAATTCTGAATAAATAATTATTATCTTGTTATCTTGCTTTTCTCTGCATATTTTATCTACAAAATGCAAATTATATAAGTTTCCTAATAAAGTCATAAATTATCTACCTATTGCTGTATTACTAATTTTTCATCAATTTTCAAAGTATAATAAATGATGCTGAATATATAATGTACCTTATCGAGAGAAGAAAAAATTTGTTTAGCAATTTATGCAGGGCTGGATCCAGGTCCCTCTTTGGGAGGGCAGCGATATTCCAAGAGTTACAGTAGCCCCTTCACATTCCTGATGCAGCTGTAGGAAACGAGCCTATTTTTCTGAATTCGAAGCTCTTGGGGAGTAGGGGGGAGGCGATCACATAGTATGGCAAGCGAGAGTGAGTTACCGACGGGAAAGGAAGTGGTGCCAGCGTTATTAAGGTTCCTATTGCAGCAGACGGGGGCGAGTCTATGTTTCTAAATTCGAAGCTTTTGGAGGGAGGGAAGTCGCTCCCTCACCGCTCCTTGGATCCGGGTTTAATTCATTTACATAAATAAGGACGTGAAGTTCGGAATAGATTCACTAAAGAAAGCTGGGTTTTTTGGAAAATCGTTCAATTTGTTTTTCTTGGTACGATTTTTTTTCAATATATTAAGTTTAGAGAATTACACGAAAGACGCTATGGGTGATTTGAATTTGATTTTTTAAATTGTTACCCTCAATTTTTGTACACTTTTAGACTGCCTGCAAAATTCTGAACATTATTCCTCTTACATGTTGTATCCGTAACTGTAACTGCTCGATTTATCAACAATTAAAACATATTATACCTATATATATATATATATATATATATATATATATATATATATATATATATATATATATATATATATATATAATAATAAAATACAATAATTATTTACCAATTCAATGACCTGTTCTTTTGTCACATATTGTCAAATTATTCCTTTATATATATATATATATATATAATATATATATATATATATATATATATATATATATATATATATATATATTGGTTTTACCGCTTATACAATCCCAACTCGTTACATACTTATTACGAACACAAGCCAAATGAACGTTCTCAAGCCCGGGCTTGGGGCTTGAAAACGTTCCTTTTGCCAGCGTAATCCGGAGAGTCATAAGATGCTAGGGACAAAATATTAGCTGGGCCTAAAATTGTGGTAGAATATCGAATTATATATTGATTTAATTCCGAAATTTATCGTGTAGAGGACGCTAGCGTCTGATCCGTATATAGTATGTAATTCGATTCGTTAGATCAACGTTCACAAGCCCCTAAAATTGGCAACCACGCAGTTTGTATAACAATCAATATATCTGTTGGTTTTACTGACTTTGTTAGACCAATTGTACTTTGCCGACGGCCATAGACTAACTAGAATGATAATACTAAACCATATCAATCATACAAATTATTTTTCCATTTTAATGTTCTGAGAAGAATGGAAAGTAACATTTTTACTTTCGAAAATAATTCTCAAAATTATTTTTATTTGCAAAGTACAAAGAATATTATTATTACATGGTTAGTCTAAAACTTCCATGAAACGTTTTTAAAAAATAAGATTTTTGTCAATTTACAAACAATAGAGGAAGAGGTGGCCATTTTTTCTATATAATATTATTGATATTAAAAAAAAAGTTATTATGTTTAAAGATTACTGTTATCTAATTTTGGAAATTGGTGTACTTATTTACCATAATTAGTCTTTCATAAAATTTAATGACAATTTATCTACTGGAGCTAACGAGTTTTTTGTGTCCCATTTGCATCAGTGTAAAAGTGTATTGTTATGGTTATTATGATCACTCTTAACCTGAAAAATCAGTGCTACTAATGCACATTCAGTCTAATTAATGACAAAAAACCGCTGCCAATCCGTTGACAGTTCAAAGTACTGCTGCCAGATACATGTAAAAAGAGTTGAACACCGAACTCATTTCCTTAAATTTAAAATTTATACCGGGCGAAGTTTCAGCATGATGCAGATAAAAATTTTGGTATTTTTTTACATATTCTCGACCCCACTTTTCATTGTTGAAGTAGGTGTGCAGTACGGACTTTTCGTAATAAAATAGACAACTAAATATACTTTCACGCTAATGCAAATTGAAAAAAATATCGATAACTCCCGGGCTGCGATTCTATAAAAGTATAGAGAAAGATAATGTCATAATAAGGATCTTCCATCTTTGTTCAGTCTTTAGTAACACATAAGTATGTCACTGTCCTAAAAGAGATAAGGAAAGGGAATGTCAAAACATATGCTTACAGAATCGGGTCTCCGGTCTAATTGAATTTTAAAAAAACAGGTTTCAAGCGACCATATGGAGATTTGTTAATGCAAAATAATTTCTTTAAAATTTTTATCTATTTGTTTCTACTACTGCCACATGACATTAAACCCACTTAGATGAGACTTTCGTAGTTTAAATGCCTATACTAAGACTCTAAATCGTGGTCCTATGAAGGCTAAAGGGGAGCATTAAAAGAAAATGCTTTTTTAATCGACTTTTAAAAGAAGGAGGTTCTCAATTCGTCGCGTATGTATGTTTTTTTTTATGTATGTACACCGATTTATCCGGAACAGCTGCACGGATTTGAATGAAATTTTTTGCGTTATGTTCAGGAAGTTGCTGCGATGGTCCCATATTTTTTTAGATGAAATTGGTGCAGTAAAATCCAAGATGGCGCTTACAATATGGCGGCCAAAAAAATTAATTTTGTCCGATATTCTCTAAAATTGGTATGGATAAATTTTCGGGGTTATACCCAATGAATCTGAAATTATTTTTAAAAAATTCAGAATGGCGGATTTAATATGGCGGACAAAAAAATTTAATTTTGTGTGAATTTCTCCAAAATTAGAATGGGGGAGTTTTCGAGGTCGTAAATAATGAATTCAAAATATTTTTATAAAATTAAATATGGCGGATCCAAGAAGGCGGACCAAAAATCAATTTTGTCCAATTTTCTGCAAAATTGATACGGGGGAGTTTTCGGGGTCGCACATGACGAATCTTAAATTATTTTTTAAAAATTCGAAATGGCGGATCCAATATGGCCGACGAAAAAATCAATTTTATCCGATTTTCTCCAAAATAGGTATGGGGAGTTTTCGGGGTCTCACATAACGAATCTGAGATTATTTTTAAAAAATTCAATATGGCGGACCAAAATTTTTTATTTTGTCCGATTTTTTCCAAAATTGGTATGGGGGAGTTTTCGAAGTCGTACATAACGAATTTAAAATATTTTAAAAAAATTCTATATGGCGGATCCAATATGACGGACAAAAAATCAATTTTGTCCGATTTTCTTCAAAATTGGTACATGGGAGTTTTCGGAGTCGTACATGACGAATATAAAATTATGTTTAAAAAATACGATATGGCGTATCCAATATGGTGGATAACAAAATTAATTTTGTCCGATTTTTCTCAAAATTGATATGGGGGTTTTTGGGATAGCACATTACGAATCTCATATTATTTAGAAAATAAATATGGCGGATCTAAGATGGTGGATTTAAGATTCTACATCTCTTGATTTTGTCTAAAGTTAGTATTGGTGGATTTTTGTTAGTGTTAATTACGAAATTAAAATATTTTTTGAATAACTCAATATGACGGATTTAATATAGTATCCTAAAAATTTTACATTTTTCGACTTTCTCCAAAACTGATATAGAGGGTTCTTGAGGGTGTAAATTGGGAATTTAATAGTATTTTTTCAGGATTCAATATGGCAAACTGAAAATTTTACATTTTTCGATTTTGTTCAAATGTGGAACTGAATCGTTTTTGAGGATAAATATAGCGAATATAAAATTATTTTAAGAAAATCTAATATGTTAGATGCATATGACCGTTTAAAAATTTTAAATTTTTGGATTTCATCTAAAATTGCTACTAGGGGGCTTTGAATGTTTTAGATTTAGATTATATTAGGACGTTAAAATTATTTTTTTGAAATTCAATATGGCGGACCAATATGATGAGTTGAAAATTTTACCTTATTCACATTTTTTCAGATTTGATATTAGGGCGTTGGGGGTGGTGTATTACTAATATGAGGTTAATTTTTTACAACTATTTGGTTGATAAGATACAATATGAAGGACTAAAAATTTTACAATTTTCGATTTTATCTAGAATTGATATTGCAGTGTTCTTGGGGCGTGTACAAACTCAATATGCAATATAAAATATATTGGGCTAAGAAATTTACGTCTCAAATTCTTTAAATATCGATATTGGAAGGTTTTAGGGCTTATATTACCAATCTAAAATTAATTTGAAATTTAAGATAGTGGATTTACTATGACAGACTAAATATTTGTTTGATACAATTTTATTGGTATTTGGAGAACTCTAAGAACCAAAGAATTTTTAGTGGTTCATTTTAGGGTGATTTACAATTCTGGATAAAATAAATACTTTTTTGCCACCTTGGAGTGATTGCGAGGTACACTAATCTCGGTTAGCACTTAGTTCAAATAATTTATGAATATCATAATGCATTCAAAACTAAAAATCAAAAAAAAAAATTTTCATAAAAAAATTGAACCGACTTCTAAAAGTGCGCTAAAAAGTGAAAAATAACTAGAAATTTTTATATGAAATTGAAATTTTTGAAGTCGGCGCGAAATTATTTCTAAATGAAATAAATAACTACTAATATATATAAATTATGGTAAGAAAGCAATTACAAATAAAGTATTTTTAATCTGTTTATACGAATCAAAATTTGTCAGGTATTAGTTTGGCACCGACTTCAAAAATTTCAATTTCATACAAAAATTTCTAGGTATTTTTCCCTTTCTAGCGCACTTTTAGAACTCGGTTCAATTTTTTTATAAAAATTTTATTTAGCATTCAAATGTCACGTCGATGAATCGAATTCAATTTCCTGCTTGTTTTTTTGGCAGTTATTATTATTCTTTTTATATGAGGTTGAAATATTGAATTTATTTTTTTAATTAAAAAAGATTTAAAATTAATTATTAAATAAAACACGTCAAAATATTTTTTATCTTTTCAGAAAATGCTTCCTTGACAAGAGATTTGCAATTTTATGCAAAAAAATTACGAAATTCGTTATTTTTGGAAATTTGAACCTTCAACATCAACAGAGATTTTTTTGATGTGAGCAAGTGGAGTTTGCTCACATCAAAATATTTGCTGGAGAAGCATGGATAAATGAGTGGAAACGTATCTGCTCTATCGGCATTTTTCAGATTCTTCATTTTTCGTTTCTATATTTGTGAAATAATGGTTTATATCGAAAGAAAGTTTTTCCAAACCATATTTCTTATATGTACCCGTTCAATAACTATCTGAAAACATTTCGATATTTTTTAGCAAAACCGCTAGAGCTTCTATTTTATTATTTTTTCAGTTGATCAAAAAAATGTTCTATCAATAACTGCATTAGCCTTTCATATATTAAAATTAATTCTCGAATGGCCCCATGAAATGCCCCTCCAACATTCTCTCTACGGTAATTCCAGCAAGAACTTTAGATTTGGTTAGCATATCTCTTATGCCACAACTTCCCCAAATTTTGCTGAGGCATTAAATTGCACAGCAAACAGTATGAAAAGTGCCTAAATGAGTAACAACATTTTTAAATCCATCACTCATATCAAATTTAACCAGCTGAATTAATGTATACAACTGTTGCTTAAACGTTTGAATATAGTATTTTTGACGGCAAGCTTCCGTTCAATTATATTATGTATTGTATTAAAATCACTTGTTTTTTTATTGAAAGATTGTAAATACTGAATAATAGTGACTGTATTTTTTATTTCTTCAAAGTGAGTGTTAGAGGCTATCCAATTCGATATTTTTTTTTTTTCATTCTTAAATAGGTTTCTCGCGCAAATGATCTCAATAGCACACATACATAAACATCATTACAATTGAGCAGAATCGATTGTATACAAGATTTTGCCTTAACAAAATCTAGAATACAGGTACATAGGTTTAATTTTTTGTGCATGTGATTAACTTTATGATTTTGGTAACTGAATACCCTAAGTCTATATGTATATTATTATAGGAAAGTTAATTCGAAATATCATACGATGCTACTCTTAGATATAAAAATTTTTAGTTCTCATTTTTGCACACAATTTTAAAATAAAAAAATTTTAAACTATGAAATTGTACTTCTATAGAAAGTTCAATTTTATGGTTGCTGAAGAATAACATCAGTTTCAGTTAGAAAATAGAGAAAAGTGCAATGATTTTAAAATGCCGCGCATTAAAAATATCAGGTTACGAGAACAATTTAGAAATTTCCACAAACTATTTAAAAACGTCCACAAACTATGTAAATATGTCCAGAAACTATATGGATTTTTACCAGAACTAAGTTAATATTTAAAAAATAAATTTTCGACCTACCGTCACTTCCTATCAATCCGTAAATTGCTATTCTTGGACATAAATTAAAAACCAGGACGGAAACTTTTAAAAATATGTAATTTAAAAAATTAAGGTTTTGTGTTTATATTTAAAAATTCATTTCATTTTCTTAGGCTGTATTCCCAACATTGGTAAGTTTGTTTTATATGTAGCATTTACCTTTAAAATTAAACTCCTTACTTGATGGTGTTTTTTTATTTAATTATTATAAATTAAGCTAGATGCCAAAATATCGTCATCTTAACTAATACAGAATTATACTCTACAAAGGCGAAGTTATGAAACTATTAGTTTTAATTTAAAAATTTAGATAAAATGCTATAAAATTGTTATAAAAAATTGAACCGACTTCTCAAACCGATGCTAAAAAATGAAAAATAACTATAAATTTTTATATGAAATGTCGGCGCCACACTAATGCCTGATAAAATGTGATTCGCATAAACAGATTAAAAACGCTTTATTTGTAATTGCTTTCTTACTATAATTTGTATATATTAGTAGTTATTTATTTCATTTAGAAACAATTTGGCGCCGACTTCAAAAATTTCAATTTCATATAAAAATTTATAGTTTTTCTTTCACTTTTTAGCGCACTTTTAGAAGTCGGTTCAATTTTTATAAAAATTTTATTTTACGATTTTTAGTTTTGAATTCATTATGATATCCATAAATTATTTGAACTAAATACTAATCGAAATTAATGTACCTCGTAATAAGGTGGCAAAAAAGTACCCATTTTATCCAAAGTTGTAAATCACCCTAAAATAAACCACTAAAAATTCTTTAATTCTTAGAGTTCTCCAAATACCAGTGAAATTGCGTCAAACAAATAATTAGTCTATCATAGTAAATTCGTTACCTTAAATTTCAAGTTAATTTTAGATTGGTAATATAGGCCCCAAAACCTCCCAATATCGATATTTGCAGAACTTGAGACGTAAACCCCATAATATCAGATCTGAAAAAATGCGAATAAGGTAAATTTTTCAACCCACCATATTGGATCCGCCATAATGAATTTCAAAAAAGTAATTTTAACATCTTAATCTAATCTAAATCTAAACCCTTCAAGCCCACTAGTACCAATTTTGGATGAAATCCGGAAATTTATAATTTCTAGATCATCATATTCCATCTGACATATTAGATTTCCTTAAAATAATTTTAAATTTGCTATTTACATCCTTAAAAACGATTTAGTCCCACCTTTGAACAAAATCGAAAAATGGGAAATTTTTATTCTCCTATATTGGATTCGCCATATTGAATCTTAAAAAATACTTTTAAATTCATAATTTACACCCCCAAGAACCCTCTATATCAGTTTTGACGAAAATCGGAAAATGTAGAATTTTTAGGACACCATATTGAATTCGTCAGATTGAGTTTTTCAAAAAATATTTTAAATTCGCAATTACCACTAACAAAAATCCCCCAATATTGATTTTAGACAAAATCGAGAGATGTAGAATCTTTAATCCGTCATCTTGGATTCGCCATATTTAGTTTTTTTAAATAATTTCAGATTCGTAATGTGCGATCCCAAAAACTCCCCCATATCAATTTTGAAAAAAATCGGACAAAACTGATTTTTTCGTCTGCCATATTGAATTTTTTCAAAATACTTTTCGTTATGTGCGACCCCGAAAACTCCTCCGTACCAATTTTGGACAAAATCAGAAAAATTAATTTTTTTGTCCTTTATATTGGATCCGCCATATTGAATTTTTTGAAAATATTTTGGATTCGTTATGTGCGATCCCGAATACTCCCCTATACCAATTTTGGAGAATATTGGAAAAAATTAAATTTTTTTGTCAGCCATATTGGATCCGCCATATTGAATTTTTAAAAAATAATTTCGGATTCGCTGGGTACAACCCCGAAAATTCCCCTATTCCAATTTTGGAGAAAATCTGACAAAATTAATTTTTTTGGCCGCCATGTTGTCAGCGCCATCTTGGAATTTACTATACCAATTTCGTCCAAAAAAATATGGGACCACCGCAGCAACTTCTTGAACATAAAGTAAAAAATTTCATTCAAATCGGTGCTGCCGTTCCGGAGTAATGGGTGTACATACATAAAAAAAACATATATAGTCGACGAATTGAGAACCTCTATCTTTTAGAAGTCGGTTAAAAATGTAAAAATACTAATCAAAATGACCAGATTTAAAGAGAAAGGAATATTTCTACAGAAATGATTTTATATCGTTATTCTTTGCTGTTTAATATTTTACATGGTGAAAAAACGGCAACACTGGCGGGTCTGAATCACTGCTAAAATGATACAAATTTGATATACTGGGCTTTAGTTCGAGATAATTTGCAATTGGCTTGTGAAGGTGGCTAATATAACACGAATTTTTTTTTTTTTAAATTTGCTTACCCCTCTCAATGGTAATTGGTTTCATGAATAAAAATAATCATACAACGCATAATTATTTGCTTCTAATATAATTGTTTCTGAGTGGTCTATGGTGGTCTGTAAAGTGAAATTGGTCTGACAACGACGTAAAAACCTGTATATATATATATATATATAGCCTATACCGCACGTGATATTGCGGCCAAAATACGTGACTTTCAAAAAGTTTTACTTTTGAGATATAAGGAGTCTAATATAGTTACTTTTCAAAATTATTTTCATATTATACAGGGTGTCCCAAAAGCTCTGAAAGTATCAAAGTTGTGTTTTATTAAATGGAACCTTTGCGTATTATTACATTTTTGGATTCTTCATATTTTATATTCTCATTATAATAAACTTGCTATATTGTACAGGGTGTCCAAAAATTAAAACTAATCAAATAAGAACTTTAAGGGCTATAACTTCATTAATTTAAATAGAACGATATATTTGTACCTTTTAAATACCTATTGAATGGTATTAAGGATGTTCTATAGCCAAGTTTTCACGTTTTCACAGAATATGCCAAATGATCATTTTCTGCACCACTTTGTGTTTTTTAAATAGATGTTCTAATGTATCTAGTTGCTTATGGCATTTAGAAATGTCAGATAATTAATTTTATCCACCAGTTTATTCTGCAAAGCCTGTTGCTATAATATCGGTATTATTTATTGGAACTGTGAAACTTCAGTAATTGAATTGAATTATTTCAATATTGTTTGTATTAATGGTTGTTAAAATGAAACTTTATCCAAAGGATTTCTATCTTTGGAGAATGTCATCAAAATTGTTTTTTGACTTCTCGAATCTATGCTTAAAAATTTTCCTGAAAGAAATCATCATAAACCAGCCGTTTTTGTGAGACTATTAAACCAGTTTCGGGAAAGTGGAAGTGTCAGTTATAAAAAGCCTGTCACTGAAGGTGAAGAAAATATTTTTACTGTACTTGGTTCTTTGATCGAAAATCCTAATATTAATCAGAATTATATATCCGAAAATACTAACATTCGCCAAGCAAGTGTATCAAGAATTCTTAACAAATAGAGATTTCATCCTTATACTATACAACTTTGTCAAGAGCTTAATGGAAGTGATTTTGACAACCGAACTGAATTCTGCTTGTGGATGTTAGATAAAGTGGCAGAAACTGAATACTTTTTTGATAATGTGTTGTCTAGTGATGAATGTACTTTTTATAACAATAGTTTCGTGAATAGACACAACTTCCATTACTATTCTGATTCAAATCCGCATGAATACAGTGTTATGAGAAACCAGAATGGGTGATCGGTTAATGTGTGGAGAGGAATACGGGGTCCATACTTAATTGGACCCTACTTTTTTTGAAGGACCTTTAAATGATTTGATGTTTCGCTATCGATTTTCTTTTACACCAGCTTCCAGTGTTATTAAAAAATATCCTTTTAAATATTAAAACAACTATGTGACTTCAACTGGACGGAGCTCCGCCTAATTATCATCGCGAGGTTCGGCAATTTTTAAATGTCAACTTTCGAAGCAGGTGGATTTCAAAATTGGCCTCCGAGATCTCCGGAATTAACTACACCAGATTTCTCTTTATAACATATAATAATATAAAAGGAATTATCTACAATGCGCCTCAGAGAACATCACAAGATATGATAATAAGCATAAAACACGCTTCAAACTCTAACCCCGCAAATGTTGTCCAGAGTTAGCAGTGCTTTCAAAAAAAGAATACGTAAGTGTTTGGAAATGGATGGTCGACATTTCGAACATCTAGCTTGCTTCTGCTTTTTACTATCGTCAATATGTTATTACCATTATTGCTGTTATAGCCTGTTGGAGGACTATAAATCGCGTTCCGAGTTTCTACACATTTGTAAAGATATTCCTGATTATTATTCTTATAGTTGTAAATTACTTGTCATTTTCAAAGGCCACAGACAACTAGATACATTAGAACATCTATTCAAAAAACACAAAATGGTGCAGAAAATGATTATTTGGCGTATTATGGGAAAACACCAATGTTTAGCTATAGAACACCCTTGTACCATTCGATAGGTATTTAAAAGGTACATTTTCTGGTAAGCTAAAAAGTATAGCGTTCTATTTAAATTAATCAAGTTATAGCCACAAAATGTTCTTATTTGATTAATTTTAATATTTGGACACCCTGTATAATATAGCAAATTTAGTATAATTAGGATATAAAACATGATTTATTGTTACACTTCACTGTAAATTTTGAGTACATAAATGAAATACTTCTTAAGTATTTGAAACATGAAAATTAGGTTGTATTTTGTCAAAATTTAAATTATTTAAAAACCCTTAAGGTTTAGGTACTATAAACCTTTTTAAAATTGGCACTTATTTTGATCGGCAAATCGAAAAATGCAATAATATACAGGGGATTCCATTTAAAGAAACACAACTTTGATTCTTTCAGAGCTTTTGGGACACCTGTATAATATGAAAATAATTTTAAAAAGTGACTATGTTAGACGTCCATATATCCCAAAAGTAAAATTTTTTGAAAGTCACGTATTTTGGCCGCAATATTCCGTGTCGTATAGAGTGAATAACCCTGTATATATATATATATATATATATATATATATATATATATATATATATATATATGTATATATATATATATATATATATATATATATATATATATATATATATACGTAAATTATGTAGTATACCATATTGTATACTATTACAGAATTATTCAGCTTAATTGCATATATTTTTACTAATTTTATTGTTTTATTTCAGGTACGTTATTTTTCTAAAGTAAAATTTACCTAGAAAGAGATTGGTAAGTACTATTTTTATTTAGGGCAATAGCGAAACCTTAAAAATATGTCATTATGATATTACAATTTACAATCAACACTTTGGTGGAAAGTCGAAATTAATTTGGTAAAACTCATTTGCATTTCCTGCAATCTTGGTAACTGATAAAATTTTATGATGAAAGATTGAAAATGCTTTTGTGACGGTAAATTTAGGTTTAAGGACAAACATTAACTAAAATCATATGTCAAATTTTTTAACACAAATCAGTTTATTATATCTATGTAAAATATAATATTCATTCTCTTTCGATATGATAATATTTTACATGTTATATAACCAGAAATTGGCATATATACTTAAAATATCAAAACAGCTCAACCATATATGTTTTTAGTTATTTTAACGAATGCCGCAGCCTTCTAAAATATTTTTAGTGGTAGTCGCGGTTTACAAAGTAAATATGTAAGAAACTGTTCTGTCTAAATATCTTATGTTTTAAAAATTTCCATAGTTTTTTCCTGATCAAATTTTTAAAGGCTGTTTAATAAATATTGAGTAATTATTTACATTAAATATGATATTGATTGCTTAAATAGTTACATATACTATCCTGACCTCACTAAACAAAACACAAAATTCATAACAACAAATACCTAGCAATTAGTTATTCTAATTAGTAGTGAAACTATGGATCTGTTAAAACCATTAATCAAGTTTCCAACTCCGAACTTTATTAATATTATACAATAAATGTAGCTCCCTCGGGCTTAGGATTATGTTTCGTATCTATTGGCTTCAGATTTACACTATTAACAAAGGTAAGATATCTATTTCGAGAACGTTATCTGCAAATATTGTTATTGCAGCTTTAATAATGTTACCTAAAGCCTCTATTGTGGTAATTTTGATCTTGACTAACTAACAGTTTCATGTAGTTATCCTGAAATTGCGTACAGGGTACATGGCTATATTTAACAACCACGTTTAATACCGTAGGTACAAGTAATTTCATCTTATAGGTGCGACAAAGGGCGTTCCTGCAACAAGCTAATTTCTATGCGGATTACATTAAATCTAAACCAAACCTAATATGACCATGTACATTTCATCGTGTTGCTTTCTATTTGTGTTTGATATTTTTTATGTAAAATTATCTTATGTAAAATATTCTTATGTAAAAATAGTGCTAGAAACTTCATGCGATGGTCGTGACTGCACATCGAAAACTGGAGAAAATATGGCTCATTTTAAATTTTTTATTATTGTCAGAAATGACGATAACAAAAAGAAGTGATATCGTGATCCTAATTAACAAAATTTTTCAAATGTTAAAACCATGTTTGACTGTAACTTACGCTTAGCTCACACGAAGCTTGTTTAGCGCAAAAATCGAGCACTTCGGAAAAATCTAAATAACTGAGAAAGTGATCTTCGAATCTAAAAATTTTCTTATCATTTACTGATTTTGATATGACACTGGATAACAAAACAATTTTTTTTGCCGTTGTTCAAAACTGAATTTTCCTATACCTTGGCTTGAGATTATTTTAAATATGTGTGTTAAAAAAAAACTTCCATTTGCTAGGAAAAATATGTTTATTTAAAAAAAAATAGTTCTAATTTGTAAGGGAGCTAATTTAAAGAAAAATATTTCGAAGATTTTTTTGTTCGTTCGGCTAGTCTCTTATAACTCTTTGATGGATAATCTGGTTTTAATGTCCAACAAATATCTGCAAGCATTCAAGATGATCATTTTCGTTTGTATCTTGTCTTGATGAAATTTCTCCCCATGCACGTCGCTTACAGTACCTAAGTTTTCAGTGAAAAAGTCTAGACCGGCATCAAGGTAATGAATCTTGAAAGATATATTACATCCTAAAGCTTTGTAATATAGTAGTAGCTCCGAAACAATCACCTTATAGTTTGTAGACTTTTTATTTTCCAATAAATTTTCGCCTCTTCTAAAAGAGGAAACCATACACTTTTTTCTTCTATTTTTAATCTAGGAATAAAATCAGAATCGTTTCTGACCTTCCCAACAAAAACTCCTTCTTTTAATTGTACTTCGCCCAGTCTAGGAAATAAAGATTTGAAATACAGTAAACCTTTTCTATTTCTATCCATGGCTTTAACGAAGTTTTCTATGAGGCCTAATTTGAGGAGCAAGGGCGGTAATATGATATTGTTTTGGTCTACTCCAACAGGATTCCGTATAGACTCCTTGCAACTCAAGCAATATTCCGACATCTTTAAGATCTACACATATTTTCCAGGACTGATTATTGTTCTGTAGCGTTTGTTTATTTTATCTGGATGCTATACACTAAAGGCACAGATGAAAGATCATTGCCATTATGCAGTAAAGCTGCTTTTAAACTTACCTTTGAAGAATCAGTGAATAGTGTCCATTCATCTGGTGTCTAAAATATTCACAAGCCCCTGCATATCACTGCAATATGTAAGACCACTTTCTTCTTTAAAAAAGTCTAAAAATTCAGTATCGCGTTGTCAAAATACTGAAACCTGTGTACTTGGATGAAGTAAATTCCATTGTTGGAGCCTGGAACCTAAGAGGTTCAACTTGAGCTGTGGACAAATTTACGTATCTAAATAAATCATTTGGTTCACCTTGACGTATTAAATCTGGTCCATTTCCATTTACAGCAAAATATTGTTACTGATGGGTGGTCTGTGTTGAAGATTATGATTCGATGTCACTTAATACGATGTCTTCTGCAAATTTTTCCTTCATTACATGTTAGAGATATGGACAGTCTTCAGTATGGGAAGCGGTTTAGTTACTTACTCTACATCAGGATATACAATTTTATCTCTTATAAGTATATCCCTTCAGTTTCCTTATACAGAAATAACAGTCAAACACATGATCTTTTTGTTCCCTCCAAATTAAAAGTTTAATAAAGGGAATTGGGGAAACCAAAAGTTCTGTAATAATGGCGTAGGCCGTTCTCGATTTGAACTTGAAGTAAACTGTTCACAAATAAACAAAAGAGATCCAATGAATTTGAGCACTTTCCATTCACATTGTAATCTAAAATAAAAACGTCTAAACATTAATTAAAATACTTGTCATAATTAAAAATGACCGGTTGAAAAGGGTACTAGAAAGACGGCTGTTAACTGTAGTAGGCGATGTAACAATATTAAACGTCAATAAACCAATAATATTGAATTGAATATATGCTGAAGTAAGGGTATATCGTGTATCTACAAAACACCAGTCTTGTTTTTATTATTATTGACACTCATAATTTTTTTTTTCCATATACCGTCAAAAATATGACAAATTTTTAGATTATCATTTATTTACATATTTCGATGAAATAGAATGTTTTTATTATTTTTTTGTTAAGATCTATATAACAGAGATATTGAAAATATATAATTGAATTACCGACATCTTAAAGTGCGGAAAATGTAAAGAAAATTTCAGAAATTGTATCCATTTCCAGGGAGAATATATTTCCCAAGATTGATTGCAGTGGCATTATTAGTATAGCAATAATAGTAATTTGTTTATACATTTTCAAAAACTTTGGAAATTAGTTGTGTTTTGAAAATTAATGAAAATGTTTGCAACACACAATTTCTAATAGTATTTGTCTTAAGAGTCATTATTCTTTTTCGAACTTGTTGACATGGATTTGAAGAATTGGTAATAATTTTGAGAATTTTTATCTTAGAAAATTCTACTTTCCGGGGTTAAATGATACTCCGATGAAAACCTCTTCAAAAAAAAAATTCAAATGTTATTATATTCAGTGTTGCAAGCACATTATATCTATACGTTAAGTTTCTTTTACAAAAGTGCATATTTTTATATATAATAATAAGCGTGTAAGGGCGAGTTGCAAATTCTAAAACTCGTCAGAACATAGAGATGTTGACTATTTTTGGGAAAGTGTTTAAAACCATGCAACTAATACCATCATTAGATTTCGTTTCAAATTTCGCTCTAAAATGCGAATTCTTGTCACTTGACTGCTACGACGTCACATGTTGCCAAAGACTGGTAAACTGACAAGGAGATACAAAGTTTTTTCGTAATTTTTGTAATAAAAGATGAGTTCTAAGATTTATAAGTGTTGGGCGGAGCCCCAATGTAAAAGTATAACAATTAAAATATCTGAAAATTTATTTATTCATGTTCCACTTTCAGAAAATAATAGGAAAATGTTGCTTCAGCTAGTCCACAGGGATTTGCGTCTACACAATCTAGAATGTGTTTTTGTGAAGATCATTTTGATGTAAGTGTTCATAATATTTGTTTATTTTTCTTATATTGAAAGCTATTATTTTTCAAGTTTTCAAAGGTGAAAATTGGAATTCTAAGGTTAGAAATAAAATAATTAAATATGGATAACGATATTTACTACTTGTTTTATGTTAGTTCTAAGCTTATAAATACCTATTATTACTATTAAATATTCATTATCGGTTGCAAAAATGTTATTGGTATATTAATTAAATGAAGGTCTTTACATTTCTAAGTTCATCAGAGCAGAAGTTACTGTTTGTTGCGAAGAAATTGGCCATCATAAAATAATCAACTTTTGGCAAATTCGAACCATTTGCCTTTATAAATCCACTTTACATCATGGGAAAACTCCTTAAAATCCTTAAAGGGAACAATAAGCAAATTTCGAAGAAATTGTACGGAAATCACTATGAAATAAGGTTAATCGAACAACGTAACCTTTGACATCGATGATGTTTGCCAGCAAGTGACGTCATGCACTTTGATTGGTGTTCGTTATCACGTGACTTGAGAACGGTTGTTTAAAAATAAAGGAAAATATTGTGTTTTTTAGAAACTCTATTATAGAAACCGTCTTGAGTCAAAATTATGTTTTTATATGAAAACGGTCAACATCCCTATTACAACAGAAGTCGCAGACGGGGATAAATAAGAAAAGAGAGACGCGATGAACTCAGCTCATGTATGTATATGTATATATATATATATATATATATATATATATATATATATATATATATATATATATATATATATATATATATATATATACAAGTTGAATTCCACATCAAAATGGGACAAATTCACCTCCATATATTTTTCATTCCATATAATGCGTTTTTAGGGTAAAATAGGATCAGTATAGTGTTGTTGAATCTCTCTTGCAGTTATATTCTGTTTCGGTATTCCAAAACTTAAGCACTTTTAGAGCTGCCCAACTGTCTCAGAAGATTTTGATTGTTTTCCAGTTTTTTCTCTTATCTTCCTTTAGCTCGATTCTTTATTTGATGACATGTACCTATGCCTGGAATATCTTTGTATTATTACAGTTACTCAGAAACAATTTGGACTAATTCATTTGATATACATATTTTCAGTAATATGTTTAAAAATATTTAACGCAAAATTCTGAAAATATTCTTTTACAGTTTATATTCTATTTCAAAGAACTTGGCCTAATTTTTTAGCTGCTTACTATTGAAATACACATATTCATATTTATTAGGCATTATTACTATGCCGAAATATTGAACTATGACAGGTATAGATACGGAAGAGCCCAGGTGATTCCATAGGGTTGCCTTTTTTCCTTTCTGAAGTACAGAACACTAAAATTAAAATACAATATTCCAAAAAAGAAACAAAGATGTCCTTTATTTTTTATATACCAGTTGAAAAAGCAACTTTTATAAATTGGCATTTCTGCAGTGAAGAATTTCGTAACCTTTGCCGGTAGTAAAATCAAATTGTTAAAATTTCGGAGTTTATGATCATCATAAAAGAGGGGTTGTATTCTGCATTGCTTATTTAGCTGTTTCCTGCTTGGAATAATACAACAAGCTGCGATGAAGTTATATCTTAATTTGTTGCTTTTATAACCTTTAAAGTAAATAGCTTAGACAAAGTTTAATTTTAATATTCTTGTTTGCGCATCTTTAATTGATTACAAAAAATAATTGAAAAAATAACGAGCTTATCAAATATGTCTAAATATCTGTTATATAAATAATTGCAATAAATATTTTTTCTTACCATTCACATTCAACCAAATTTTCGGCATTTTTCATCTTCTAAAAAGAAAGTCTTATTCTAACGTATTTTTTTACGCTAAATTTGAATCTTACATCAGCATTTCTGTAACACGTCAGGTTTTCTAGAAAATCTCTCCATAAAGTGTGACCGCGACCCTCTTTGGCTATCTTTAAGGTTGTAAAACATAAGCAATAAATTGTTATTTCTCATTTTGCAGTTCACCAAAAAGAATGTCCTCTGTAGACCACCAAAACAACATTGTCTTTAAAAAGAAAATGAATAATAAACATATTATCCGCAGAACTGGATGCCGGACTGTAAGCCATCAACAGTCAAAACAAATATCCGAATACACCCTAGAGTGGTAGTAAATTAACAAAAATAAATAATTTCCCTATCTACGTATTAACAAAAGTTGTCCTTTTGCCTGTTAAAAAGCGAGGAAACAGTTTATTATCTGCGAATTTGCTCTTGGTTCTCTACAAGACCATTAAATGGTCGAAACTAGTATAGAAAGAGAACCAGAACAAATTATCTTATCTCATTTTTTAATGGACTTAAGGAGAAAAAAAATCAACAATGACCGCGAAGAACCTATAAGGATTTCTAGCTGACTACGGGATCTTAATAATTAGTTGTTTTTATATGTTTTTACTTTTGTATTGCTGTTTTCTTGAACAAACATATACCTTATAAATCTGAACTAATCTGACCCACACTTACCACTGTTAGAGAGAGGATAGATATATGATATACGAGTATATTTTCACATAACTGTAAGTGATATAGGAGTGTCCGGAAAAAACATGTACAACGTTGGATGACAGCGTCTTGACGTCAAAATAGGTCGATTTATGCCAATTTAATTATATCCGATACTGCTTTGTTTAGACAGTGGCCACTGATGAGTCCATAAGTTGGCCGAAACGCGTATGGAGAGGGGAGCAGAGGTTTATATGCCGGAAATAAACTATTTATATATATATATATATATATATATATATATATATATATATATATCCTTTCCTTTTCTCTGCTTGAAATACATATAAACAAGTATTTAAATACGGCAGATAGATTTTTTTATTTCTTACTAAAAATTTTATTTTTTAAAAACGAATTCTTTTGTTTCTAATTAATTCACAAAATTTAAGCCGGATGGGGGAATCAATCTGAAATATAATTTATAATAGTTTTTAAGATATCCAACTCAAATTCTAAACGGCAGGTACTAACACATGTTCCTTCTTCAACTCTTTCCAAAGTTTCCTCCTCTCAGTCGACTCTTCGAATACGACTTCTACTTTCAAGTTTTTCCTCAACGCTGCTCGTGTTAGACAACACACCAAAAATCATTAAATTCAGTTACCATGTTTTCAAGAAATTTGAGAAAAATCAATATTTTCTTAAATTTTAGCATCTTAAACGAAGCAAAATCGGATATAACTAAGTTGGCTTAAATCGGCCTATTTTGACGTCAAAAGTTTGTCATCAACCGTTTAACATGTATTTTCTGGACATCCTGTATAATTCTGTGACGTCGGTGATATTTTATTTCTGTTAATCTTTTTCCAAAAATTATTGTATAAATTATTTAATATTTGCTTTTAGAGCAAAATAAATTAATAAATAGATTGACTGATATTAGAACAAGTGCAAATTTATGGTCGTTTAAAGTTCAACAAGAATGTAAGTTTTATATGTTAATTTTTTTTTTGTCTCGATTTTTGATATTTTCTGCTTTACTTTAATAAAAACCTATGATCAGTTATATCCAAAATGTGCTACATTTCAAAATATGAAATATGTTTTAGTGGAAAGACCAGCTGAAACAAGTTAATGTTTTTTGAAAAAATTTTTCAAACTGTCAAAAAAAAACCGGTTCGAATTCAACAACTTCAGAATTTGATGTTCCACTATTTACAATTTTGTAGTGAGTTAAGCTGTTGTTAGTGTCTAATTTTAAACAAAAGTAATATGACAAAACAAAATTTAAAAAAAATGTACAAGAGAATAACTCAATTTTGAAATAAAGTACGGGAAAATGGAAATAATAAATTTAACAAATTATTATTTTTAAATTAAAGATTATTGCCAGCGATAATGATATTTAAATCATTTATATTTTATGCCAGACTTCTTTGAAGTTACCGCAAGTTTGTCTGTCACTCATTACATTTAACTAAACCATCTAAAAGTTTGGCATATAGTTAAAATAAATAATCGTTATTGGTGCCTATTTTAATTAAAAGTTAACAAATTTGTTATTTCTAGTTTTCTGAAACATGTGTAATTTATGTTTCATTTTAGGCAATCTGATGATAAGCACTGTCAATTACTTAAAGAATGTTTATACGCCTCAAAAAATTTCGCATAAAAATATGGTTTGCAGATGTGAAAAATTCTTCAATTAACTAACCTAATTAGAAAATCTGTAGAATTGTAACAAACTATTGCGTGAGAACTTAAATTTCTAACTACTAACACAGATTTAACCATTTTGCAGATGTAACCGCTTTGGCGAAACCTATGAAGTTAAGAGGGTATCCTAATTTATCAAATTTAAAAAATCGATTTTTTTAAGTACTTTTTTCAAAAATATAAATTCTCAAGAATATTGAATGTGTCTCCGAACGCTTGACTGAGCGCATGTGCTCTGCCTCTCACATGCCTGCATGGCCTTGATCGTTTCTGAACCGCTACAGCTTTGAAGCTTCCAAGGAATTCAGAATCCAGCGAAAAGATGCCGGATTACAAGGGGCAGACAGCAGCGATAATTTTTCAAAACAAAAGTCGAAACGCATTTTTTCGAAATAAGGTTTTTGCAAGCAGCGCTAAAGAATTTTGAAAAACGATTAGACCGATCTTCTCCAAATTTTCACTACGTATTCTAAACATATGTGGCTATATCTTGAAGTAAGTTAAGGAAAAAAAATCGTGTTTACTCTTTTTTCCAGCACATAATATACAAAAAAACCTCCGTCTTGCAACTTTTTGTTTAAATATGCGTCATTGGGCCATTTTTGCATGAATATTCATAATTTTACCACCGGCAAGAGCTACAAGTATACGGATTATTAAACTATTATGTTTTTTTTTTTCATTTTAGATGAACTAGCACAGCCAATACTTTAATAATGTATTAATACAGCCCAAAAGGAATTACACTGATATTTTTAATGGGAATCGCTAAAAAAAGAATCACAAAAATTATATTTTTTTCGGACGTATAAACTAGCATATCCCCTCAAAGGATTCAATTTGCGTCACCTGGCTTACCTCGCGGTCCATTTATTATATTGGGAAAAATAATAGTGCAATAACACTGATAGTCATGATTTAAATTAAAAAAGAAACCCCACCAAGTGTTAATACTTCGATTCTTGGAAAAATTATACGAAAGAAAACAGATTTCATTCTAAAGGGTTTTTCAATAAGGGCAAGTCGATGATGAGGTAATAACGATTTTTTTTTCATTTGAAAGGTCCATGTATGCCATTATGTATAGAATATAACATCGATCAAATGTCAAATATTTTGGAAACAGTAAATATATTAAGCCTTTTTTATAAATATGTGTAAGAACATGGTATTCGGTAACTTCATATCTTTACTTCACATCACTTGCTTTGTAATTATTATTTCCAACAATCTTCAAATTATGATCTTAAGGGATTTTTAATGAGTATAAAGAGGTCATGGACCTTATTTCTAACGCAAAATACCTATCGGCTACGAATTATTGGATAGAGTCTTTATAAAATAAAATGTGTCTTTATTGAAAACTACGACATTCCATTCCCTAACTGTATTCAATTCTTTACAATTGAACTAAGAAATGATACTGAAAAGAAAGAGATGACCGCTGTTATTCTCTCTCTAGATATTGTTAGAATAAGTTAATTCAGGTAGGTAGGTGTGCCTCATTATTTAGAAAAAAAATGAATAAGTCAACTGTTCAAGAATTAAAAAATAATTAATTTCATCCAATTTTCAAATTTTTTTTCTTACATTTTTCTTTTCCTCCTGCTTCTGTTTATGACATTATATTCAAGAAAATTCATAAAACTTTTTCCAATTACCTCCTTCATAAAAATGATGGATTAAATAATAACAAATAAATAATAAGTCGACTGGCGTACTTGTCATTTCAATTCGAGCCCGTTTTTACCGTGCAAAAAGGTTTTTCATTCGATGTATGTTGAAATGTTACGTCTAATCAAAACTTAAATCAAATTCTTTTATTACGTGATATTACGTTAGAAATAAGGTCATATTTTCTCCAGTTTTTGACGTACAGTCACAGAATGTCGCTCATACTATTTTGAATCAAAAAAAATTTATACATGATAATTTTAAATTGAATTGCCAATGGATCTCTTAGAACTGATTTCTTAAATTGATCTTGAATAACCTAATGTCTTTAAGAACTGTATTTTTTTTTCGGTTTTTTAAATTTAACATTTAAAATCTTCTCAGAGATATATTTGTTGGACTGCATAACTTTCCAATGACTTTAATGCAAGTAGCTAGGAATTTTTGATACTGCTGATCTTAAATTCAGCATCAAATTTTTAGAATTGCAAACCCAAAATAAAAAATTTTGAGAAATCCGAAAACAAACCCAGTATCAGAGTTTTATAGAATTCAATTAATCTAAGGTAACTACTTTCAAGATGACGAATACAATATGGCACAGAAAAAGCATGGGAACTTCTAAATAGTTCAAAAATCAAAGGTTTTGGTAAAAATTTAGTCTTTTACTTGACTTTGAAAGGGATTTGGTTTTTGTAACAGCGACACCTAATCGACTGCCTAGGTCTGACATCATGCGCCTTTTAACTTTTTAATATAAAAGTTAAATATATATAATATATATAGATAGCGGATCCTATAGAAGTAAGTTCACGCTTAGAAAGAGACAGAGAATTTTTGATAAATAGTACATCTTTTTCTAATGGTGGTGAAATGACAGGAATATCCAGTGACGTTTGGAGTATCATGCTTACCTCCACCATTAGAAAGAGAGGTACTACTAATCGAAAACGCTCTGTCTCTTTTTAAGCGTGAACCAACTGTCTTCTATAGGACTCAAAGTCTATATTAAGTAATATTTATTACGTCTTTGGTTTCAACAATATTTTGTGAACAAATCTTTTAAAACAGAAGACTTTTTCAAATTTTTCATACTTATTTGCAACGAAATTATCAATAAACAGTTAATCCGTTATTAGTTTACCTGCCCGGTATCGATTTGTTTGGAAAGGTTAAATGTCACATTACGTCAGCACTAAGGAAGTTTATTATTATTTCAGGAAAGTAAACTGACGAGAATTTCACGTTTAACCATATAAATTACTCAGGAGATTTAATAATTCCGTTTAATTCAATAATGGAATTTTTCATTCAAAATCCTAATTACTTTACAAAAACAAACTGAACGAAAATGATAACAAAGTGAACACCTTTTTCATTGTTAAACATACTTGTAAATTTGCATAATAAAATTAACATCGCATCGTATGAAATAACTTAATAGAAGTTCAGCACTAAATTGGTTTTTTTGCTTCCTGAACTAACCTGAACTAACCTAATTACCTAGAAGCCGCATTAAGGCTTATGGTAGTAGATCTTTACTGCTTTTTACGAATCGTATCAAACTAGAAATATATATATATATATATATATATATATATATATATATATATATATATATATATATATACTAGAAAAAATTGAACAATTTGTTCGTTAGTGTTTGTAGGGTTCACTTTCTCGTAAATTTTCTCGACAGTTCTTAAAATCTTTGTTTTAAGCTTCCTTCATTTCTTTTGGTAAAATTCCAATTGTTATTTGAAACGATTTTACTATTTCTGGACCATGAATTAGCGTCATATGATATGACGCTGGGATATATCATTCACACTGGTATACATAAAGCCTTTCTGTTTCTAATTATCACATTTAGAATTTACTTGTATCAATTATATTTTTTGATTCTTCAATGCCCTTTGATAACATTTTCATCAGTATGAGTAATTTAACGAATTTTATCGAAAGTGTAGAAAAATCTTCTCACGGTATTGTTTTCGTTTGTTTTACAAGTAATTTTCTTCATACAATCGACAAGTATATGAACTTTACCTCAGGACTCACTGAAATCCCAAAAATATGTGATTGAAAGTGTAATTTTCAGTACTTTATATTCCCACAATAATAAATAGGAATTGCTATTATAAAAATAACCTTTATCTCGAAATTACTTTGTAGGTAAAGTTCGAAGTAAAATTCTAGGTCACCAAGAAATGGTACGAGGGCAGTTCCAGAATTAACCGGCCTGATCAAGAAAACACAAATATTTGACAAAAACTTATTTCTCAACATAGTCTCCTTTTAGCTCGATACACTTTTCCCAGCGATGTTCAATAGCTTCGATATATTGTTTATAGTAAGAGACACCGAACTTCTCAAAATAACCAAATACTACAGAGATCACCTCTTCATCGTTGGCAAATATTCTACCCCTGAGCCATTTCTTCTAGTTTTGAAAGAGAAAATAGTCCGAGGGTACTAAATCTCGCGAATAGAGTGCATGAGGAAGTAATTTGTACTTTAAATCATTGATTTTGGCCACTACAATAACAGACGTTTAAACAGGTGCATTGTCGTGATGAAACAACACTTTTTCGCCAAATGCGGTCTTTATTCTTCACTCAGATGCTGCAATAAATTCGCACAATACTCGCCGTTGATGGTTTTTCCTTTTTGAAGATAATCAACAAAAATTATACCATGCGCATCCCACAAAACTGAATCCATGGCCTTATCTGCAGATGGAACTGTCTTTGCCTTCTTTGGAGCCAATTCTTCCCTTTCAGTCCATTGTTTTGACTGTTCCTTCGCCTTGAGTGTGTGGTGATGAATCCATATTTCATCTATAGTTATAAATCGATGCAAAAAATCGGCTTTTTTTCAGCGAAACATGGTCAAACACTCGATTGAAACATCCTCACGACGCTGTTTTTATTCGGTTGTTAGCAAACGCGGCACCCATTTTGCACACAGCTTTCTCATGTCCAAATATTCAGTCACCATGTGATGCATAGTATTTTTTAAAATACCTACCATTGGTCATCCAATACCATTTTGTGGATTTTCTTCACCATTTCTGGAATAGTCACCACATTTGGCCGATCACTGCGATGTTCGCCTTCGCAGCTCGTACGGCCTCGTTTAAACTCTGCCACCCAAAACTTCATTGTTGAAAACGAAGGTACAAACTCTGCCAAAGTAGAGTCTAGCTCGACGTTGATATTGATTGCATTAAGTCCTTTCAAATGAAAGTATTGAATCACATAACGGTGACCAATTTTTTCCATCGTTACAAATTCACTGACAACGTTCACTATTGATGGCTATCAAACAAGTAATAAACAATGTAGCATCTTCAAACTTAAAACTTGATCTTTCTGTGATTGGTGCTATCGAACACAGTCATTATAATTTGCCAAATACCGCCAAATATGTGTCATGCCGGTTAATTCTGAGACTGCCCTCGAATTCGGCTACTCTAACATTTTCCTCCACAAGCGTCAGTTTTCAAACTATTTCAGCAGTATTAAAATTAGTTAACTGAAATCAGTACAGTTAATATACTTCATAGTTATAACAGACAAAGATTAAAGGTTATAAATCCTAATCTGAGTATTATCGATTTTTCAAATTTTGTCATATTTGTTTTGCTATTTTGAATTCACTATTTCGAATTTTAAAAATCTGGTGCTCAATTAAGGACAGGCAGTATTGAAAAACCCTAGTTAGTTATATTAGAATTATTGGAGGAGCGTGCGGCCCAAAGAACAGTGGTCTAAAAATATTTCATACGCTAAATTTGAAAGCGTGAAAACAAATTATAGTTTCTTTAAAGGTATAGAATTAATCAGGATTAATTCTATACCTTCTACCCATTCTATTAATGAGGAATCGATAGACAATGAAGTTATTTACATTTTAAGTAAAGATTCATTTATATACAGGAAAATTTTGTTGTGTCTAGACTGTAATTAAATGTATTTTGCAACTTACTTTTCTGCCTAAAATATCAAAAGCTATGTTTGCACCGTAGAATCAATATATGAAATGAGAAAACGAAGTGTAATTTAATATGGGTAGATTTAGAATATTCTCACTTATCATATTGTAACGAAGGCTAAGCTAACTTTTCAATGCGCCCTTGTATACAAATATATTTTTTGATGCGGTAAGTCATCTTTATTATAATGTAGTGAAAGAAAAATTACCGATGAGTCATCATATTTCTAGGTAGATCTCCATTTTTATGTTAGCATATTTCTTGTAATTTCTAGTAGGTTCGATATAATATATAATTTAGTTCTTAAGTTGTATTTGAATTATGAAGGTATTAAGAAGTAGTAATTATATAGTTGTGATTTAACTGTAAAAGTGTTAAGTAGTTAATATAATATAGCAAATAAGTTAGTAAAAAGTGTTTTTTGCTGCGGACCGAGTGAGCGACTTTAAATTTGAAAAAACCGAGAAAATTGTAACAATATTTTATTCAGTTTCAAATGAAAGAGCAACAACAAAAAGATTTTTTGGGGACTGTACTGCTGAAATGTGTATATAATAAATAAAAAATTTTACTTTCGCTTCACTGCACTCACTGTAGAGAAAAATAAAGACAGTGTACAAATGTCTCTTTTTTCGTTTTGAATAATTTATTTAAACATATATTTAAGGGTTTTCTTTTTTAAATTTTGCTCCACAAAGAGAGAGGATATTGAATTTTTGTATTCTAAAAAAAACAGCACATATATAAATTAAATAATTGGTCACAAAATTATATCTAGTGGACGTGAAGCCACGGGAAACAGCTAGTTATCTATATTTTCTTTGAAAATGAAATACCTACAAATCTGATAAATTCTGCATTTATTAATCAAATTATTTAATGTAATAGCATAGATAGACTGGTGCTAGCTAGAGAAATGTAGGTATTAACATCTTAGATCTTATTGTAATAATTTATCGAGATTAAATAATAATTAGATTTCACCTAAAATACATAACATGCTGGCATAGTATTCTAGCGAGGTTTCTTCTTGAGTTAACTCATTTGGAATTCCCTTTAATTCCGGAAATATTGTATTTCCTTGAAACGGGATAAAATTGGCAGTGTACGAGTATTTCGCTGATGCTGGGTATATTTTCTCAGATTATTTCTAAATATTTATGTTTCTGGTAATTTTTATTACCAGATAACATAAAAGAAACTCATAAATAAGAAATGTATTTTTGCTAAGCAATGAAGCCAACAGATTTGTGCTTGGTTAAAAATATTAATTAAAATTAAAGCTTTCTCATTTACATAAACTTAATTTTTTAAACATACAGTCAAAATATGTAATGCATTTTTACAATCGGATCTCTTTTGTTACGGCAGCGGAACATCGGTAGGTGGACATCAATCTCGCAAGCAGTCACCGATCAAATGCTCAGCGTAGGGATATCCCAAAACCAATCTAAATACTTACTGCGGTACCCACTTGTAACCAGAATATCCCTATCCCCTGAACTGTTCAACGATTTAACAGCCACACGGAGTCGGCTTTCGGGCACCACCCTCGGGATTAGCCTGGTCGAAGATCCACTTCTGCTCCAGACACCTTACAGGGGGGAAATGGCATGTCAAGGATCAATTGCGCGTACTAGTGACTGGTTGTCGGCTGCCAATTATTACCTGAAATTTTAAAAATAAGAACTAGGTAATGAAACAAAAGGTCTTGAAACATGCTGAATCCTGTATTCCATACTTTCTACAAAGATATGACCTAAAACTAAACTACAACCTAAGATGGACAGCAATATAAACAAATAAGGGGTCTGGAGAGCAAGAGTATGAATGTGCGCTATTCACGGTACCTCGTACTTTTCATGTAGTAGCGGTCGGTATCCCGGCGATGTCGTTTATAATGCTATTTACGGTGCTTGGTACTAAAATTCGTGAAGCTATTCTCAGTGATTCGTATTAAACGTCTCCGACGCTAATCATGACGCCTCTTACTTAAATTCGTAATGCTTTTTGCTTAAAATCCACAACGCTGTTCACGGCGCCTCGTAATAAAAATCCAACCGGCGACGGTACACCCAATATGTCTAATAGTAACCCGGCATCGATCGGCGGTAGGCGAAGTCTCTATACGGGGCTGCGACGACAAATGTCGGGGCGGCAAAATTCTGAGCATGACCGACGGCGGCAGTTGTTAAGCGCCCTTATCAACGGACATCGAAAGACACCCGGAGATAAGACGCGTTTCTGGCTATTAAGGTATTTTCTTATTTATGGGTGCCCACCCCAGGTCTTGTTATCCGAAACCCATCAGCTCATTTCACAGGTTTTTGACGTTATGGGTGAAAGATGCCAACTTGTTCACATTTACGACTTTTTGACTAGGGTTATAATTTCTAGTATTTTTTTTTGTTTTGTACTTTTGGTACATTTTTTTACATTGTAGAGACACCAAACGCTAACTTTCTGTTTTATATTTTACTCGTGTATTTTGTGTTTTATTTGTATTATAAATTATTATAACGTTACTTTTCGTTGAAAAATGGATGTTAGGAATTAGTATTCATATCAATTATTTGCGGAGTAGCAGTTCCTCTGTTGTCTAAGCAACGTCGGTGGTGAGTTCACCCTTGGCTGCAGCAGAAGAACAAAGGAAATTTCACTAATATCACTATTACTGCTCTCGATTCAAGTGTTTTAAACTCGGGTGCATCAACCCTGAGTAGCTCCGAGCAAATGTGCTCGCAGCTACTCGCAGTTAAAGTGTTAATTTGCAGGGTAAAGTACCTCCAAACAATAAAAAGGATTGACTGAATGTAATGCGTGTGTGTACAGATGACAGTAGGATGACAAAAAAGAAACCGACACTGCCAGTACTTGTAAGGTCGGTTGGACGGAACAACATTGATCGTACTTATAAGGTTCCTCGACAATATCGAGCAACAGCGGGAAGAAATTAGGAAAGGACGTCACCTCCCGTACTTATAAGGGTCCTCGACCATGTTGGTAAGATGGCACAATATTGTCTGTACTTAGAAGGGTCCTCGACAATGCTGGCCACTGGCGGGGTAGTAGGATATGAGGAAGCAGTGGATATTAAAACACCACATACACAGCATTGCCCACTCTGCTAGACCAGGAAGGCGCGGTACGGCGGGTGATCTGAGTAGAGTTGGAACTCGGTTGGAGAACGTACAGTTTTCAGCGAATTAATGGCCACTTCGAGCTTAAATAGTCTGCTCGAGCTCCCACTATGTCGGCGAGTGACTGCGTCGGATGATCACGTATCCAGTATTCCGGTACACGGCACACGATCACTATAGACAGAAGCTCTGAAAACTGTTAGAAAATCATATTTTCGAACATGGCGCGGCAAATATAATTACATACTGACAATACGGAAACTTTATGTATTCTTTGCCCGCAACAATCAGATTTCCCGGATGCATAATAAACAAAATAAACCCCGGCAAACATACTCATTCCCAAAAATTCATTAACTTCGTTACAAATACTAAAAATTAACTTGCGTGAAATCCTAAACCAAGTTCTAATATGCAATAACACAAACTGATTGTTAGTTGTATCCACTCAAATTGGAAATTTTTCCATTTATTTTTCCTTAGTGCTACTTTCTTCGACAGGTTTTTGATTTATATGTTTACATTTAATATTTTTCCTTTTTTAAGGCTTTAAGGAGAGCAAACTTTAATGACACTACTCTAAATCATAGAAATATACATTACAAAAATTCCATAACACAATCACGCTTCCTAGTACCTAGGAAAAAGGTTCACAGCTATAAAACTCACAGTAATCTCCATGTAAGCCGCAGGTATACCACGCTTTCAAAACCGTACAACTTTTATAAAAATACATTAGTTATAAGTAACTTAAGTTGCATGATTAAAACGAAATCTAAATGTAACATCATGTAAAGCATATTTATAATGAGCACAAAATATAATAAGAAATTCGCATCATAAAAACTGGTAAAGTAGTTATATGTCGTCAGAAAACCTATGAATCTGGCACTGCTGCAGGACATTCACAAGATCAGTGGTAAAAATAGAATATCGAAGGGTTTTAAGCACCGATCCGTGAGGGATCCCAGACCGATATGCGATTACTACGTCTCTAGACAATTTATCTAAAAGAGTTCAAGATTAGATTGTAATACCTCACAGCTACTATAACGGTAATTTTAGTGGAAAAAAATTATCTCGTATTTTTCAATCAAAGTTTTTATAATACAAAGTGTGGTATTTTCGCAATCGAGTTTAATAGCTTCAAAATAATCACTTTCTGTTGAAATTAAATTTTGTAAGAACAATTCGAGTTGGCACCTAGAGAAATATAAAGTCCGAAATAAAACATAACGAACAAGATATTTTATTAAGTTTAACAGCTTTTATAACCCACATAGATTTAACATCTTAGAGGTTTTACGTGCCTTATTCTCTTCAACATAAAAAGATGCCATAAAAGATAAATGTAAACACATTTTTTTGGCTTATCTTTTTTTTACAGCCAATAAAATAAAATATAAAGTGTTTTATAATGAATGGGGTGAACATAGGGTTAATATTTTAACTGAAAATGCTTGTTTTGGGTCTGTAGCAATTCAAATAATAGGTGAGAGTATTGGAATGATAGGACTTTAACTTTTACTATATTAGACAGTATTAGAATTATTCATTATAATAAATATCAGGTCGGAATGATAGTGATTTCGGTTTTGTCGTACAAAGAATAAGCTTTAATCAGTTATATAGTTTTCATTTTGTTTAATGATCTTTTACCATCTTTCTTGCAGCTTCACGATTCAGTGCTCGTAGAAACATTGGTTTTTATCAGCAAAAAACTGAATCAAGTGGGATTTAAGATCATCATCGTTCGTAAAGTTTAACCATTTAAAGAGTTTTGGAAAGTTTGAAACAACTGGTAATGAAATGATGCCAGGTCTGAACTGTATGGAGGATGAGACAGCACTTCCCAACCAAGCTTCAATAATCTCACACGAGTTACTAAAAAATAGTGAGGTTTTCCATTATTATGATAAAATCACAATTCTTTTGCAATTTGCCAATTTCGGTCGTTTTTCTTTGATTGCTTTATCCATTTTCATTAGTTGTCGACAGTAAACAGCTAAATTGGCGTATGGCAACTACTGATTTCGTTTGTTAAGTAAATCTCTTTAAATTCATGAAGAATCCAAATATCCAGCTTCTCAGTGAGTCCAAGATATTTTAAGTGATTTTCGATTGTTGTGCGCGATACATTTAATTTCTCTGCAATCTTGTAAACAATTATATAACGATTCTCTACACCTATGGCTTCAATTTTATCATCATCAATCTCAGTAGATCGACCAGAACGATGGCCATCTTTGAGTGATAAATCTACAGAACAGAATTCTTTAAACTAATTCTGATATATTCATTATATTATGATTGATTAACAACACACCATAAACTTCAGATATCTCTTTATAAGCTTCAGCAGCGTTCTTTTCTTTACCGAAATAAAATAGTAAAATTTCACATTGCTGGATCAGGTAACAAGAATATTTTCTGTAGACAACCTGCAGGGAAAAATTAACTTAACCAAAATGTAACTTGTGTCAAATATTTAGCGACGTGACACAATACAAGAAGAAATAGACAAACCTCTCAAAGAAACAGATCCAAACATTTTATCGACAGAAGAAAGAAATAATTAATATAATGCAAACTACGTCAAAGGAAGCCCACTCTTCATTTTTACTACAAACACGAGGCAGCAACGTCATTCCTAGTGGTTTGAAATAGAAATCACTAATACCAGGTAATAGAGCGTACTCTGGACAACGCTAGTAAAGTACTACTAAATTATCACATGTGCATGCCTGTTTTAGACATCATAAGTTCTGTAGAATCTGAAAACCATTCCGACGAGTTTAGGTGAAAAATAAAATCAACTTCGAAAGACAAGAAAAATCCAGTTCAAAATCTCTCCAAGCTAGAAGCGTCAGCCTTAAATCAACTTTAACATTGTCTACAATATTCAAACAAACGGTAGATTAATATTTAAAATAAATCTCTTAATTTAGGGCTCTTAATTTCTACTGACTTTTAAGTAGACTTGAATGAGAATACCCCTTTAAATAAAACTTTTTTAAAATCACCAATTTATGAACGGTAATTATTTAACCAATTTAAATAACTTCAGCAAACAAATACCAGAATAAAACTACAACTTCTACCTTTCTTTACGTTGTCTTATATTTATTGCAAAAGAGAAATTTCTATTTACAAAATTCCAAACAAATTACCGAAACTGTTTTCGAGACACTAACATTTCTGCTGGATTCCCATTTTGCAATCCGTGCTCTCTACTCTTGTTTTACATATTGAACCCATTTGTAATAAGCTTTTCGCTGTTTTTCTGTGGCGCATAAATATCCTGTTTATATTTTCTGTACTCTGCCGAAGGATAGAAATAAATGTTTCGTTTCCATTTGAAAGGGGAACGAGGAATATAGTAACAACGAAATAAACATATATGTTCACAAAAAATAAAAACATAATGCATAAATTCAACAACTCTTTTATAATAGGGAGGCAACAACTACATAACTACAATCTAAGAAAATATATTTCATTGATAGTTATGTACTAAAGTTGATCCCTATGATCTATAACTAACCTATTTAGAATAAGAAATGGATATGTTTTGGAGACAGATAATAGTCACTAAGGATCATATCGGGTGAATAAGATGGGTCTTAAATCAATTCAAATCCTGCTTCTGTGACAACAGTCATAGCAATACAAAATGGGTGGAAGGAAAAGCACACCTTTTGTAAATTAACCTAAGCATTTTTATTTAATTACATTTCGAAATTTTAATATCAGTTGGTCATAATATGATCATGTTATTGTAAGCTTTTTATTTAACCACTAACTACCCAATATGCTTTTGTAACTTAACTGACCAGTAGCATCCAGCCGACACGCTATAGAAATCTAATATATTTGAAAGAAGACAAAGAGAATGGAAATTGATAATTAAAATATAAAGGCTTTAATAATATTGTGGTTATAATCTAGCTATTGTGACTTTATTATTTACTTAAAAATATTACAAATATTTTTTTTTCATGTGTTCAGAGCAAATATTTTTATTGCATTTATCACAACACTATTTTGAAGTTCTGGATATTTCCGAAGGACAAATGTGACACTGCTTCATTCTTTTCGCACAAGTTCAGATGATTGAGAAGCTTCTTGATTTAATTCTACCACGTTTTGGATGGCTGCTAAGTGATAACTCATCAACCCTTTCTTGTTTTGTCCCCTTATATGAAGGGCTACTAACTCAGTTACGATTTCTCGTAAAAATTTTTTTTTGTATATTCTTTTTCCGTTGTTTCCAAGTAGGATTTAAATTTTTTAATATAATTAGCAAGAGACCATCTGTTTGTTATACGTCGAACTGTATATTCATGGACGATCTGATCAAGCGTATCAACTCCTCCCTCGATAGAGTTGTAGTCCAAATTTATTTCAGATTTGTTCTTGTTCCTCATATCTACCTCTTTACTATGATGCATCGTAGACAAGAAAATAATAGCACAGTTCTTTTTAGGTACATACTATACCAACGTCATATTTTTTGCAAAACCAAAAACATTCGATTTGATGTCACGGGTTTCGTTGGATTGAAAACTTGTAAATATACAAGTTTTATTTTTTCTCGTTCTTTTAACTGTTGTGAATCAATTTTGAGCCAAATATTTAGCAGCTTCAAGACAAATAATAATCAAAAGTAATGTTTCTGTTACTCCGAAACTATGGTTTACATAACTGATTGACAATATTTTACGCTAAATTTTTCACTATATTTTGTTCTTTTTTTCCTAGCTATGATATACCAAAAGAAGGGTAGCTAGTTTTTGCTCTCACAAATCCACCAGATTTTCATGCCATGTTTGTCAGGTTTGCTAGGTAAAGATCGTATGAATGATACTCGTCCTCGAAAAGGAACTAGCTTGTGCTCAATTGTGATATTTTCTCCAATCAATTAAAACTATTTTAGATTTTGGTTCACCCATTTCCATGGCTCTCTAATAGACGCCAGTTTATCCCTTGATTTTCTGAGAGACCTAGTATTTTTATCATCGAATCTCAAGAATCGTAGTAAGGAACCAAATCTATTTTTTCCCATTGTGGCACAAAATATTTGGATTTCCAAATATTGGGTCCCAGTTTTCTCCAAAATCCACACCTCCCTGTTTATTGACACCTATAGTCACAAAATACTTATAAATGCTTTTCAATTTTGTTAGTTACTTTTTATTAATTTGGTAACGCTGCGCTGCTAACACAATTGGTGTATTTAACTATAATTTCTAATACGTGTTCGTTGATAAATAGGTTGAAACGGTCTATTGGATCTATATTACATTTTGTCCCGGCGGATGAACCACCTTGTGAACACCACCGCAAATTATATTCTGTTGCGGAGTTCGGCGCCATTTTATCGAATAGTCATAAAAATGTAAAATTGTAAATAAAACAATGGCTGTATTTTTCTTCATCGCAAAATCACTAATCTGAACTTTAAAATCTCGATAAATGTATTGAAAATGATATTTTCGCAAAACGGCAAAGTACGTGTATATTTTTTAGTTTCTATAACCATGTATTTCTGTCAGAAATTTTTTTTCTGAAAAAAATCTCATTGTATGATCAGAGATGAAATCGATCATTGAAAAAAGGAAAAAAAAATATTTTGTCTCCACGTGCATTTTAGTACCCCTTAATGCAACTATAATTGAAGAACAAGGAACCCTAAAAAATGTAATTTTTGAGAAAATCGCTCCTTCTCGAAAAACGACTGTCATTTTGTTAATTTTGAAAATACTTGTTTAAATTTTTTTTTCCAAAAGTGTGACCTTAAGAAAAACTAAATTACATAGACTATTCATGAAAATATACAATTTTGCATAAAAAAACGAGTTTAATTTTTCAACTTTTGCTCAAAGCGGCAAAATACATGTACACTTTTGTGTGTTCTAGAAGGCGTTTTATTCTTTTGACTATTTTCAACGCATGATTTTGAATGCAATCGGTAAATCTTTATTTCCTATATCTTTTTTGTTTTGGCAAATATTAAAAAAAAGGAGATGCCATTTTAAAAGTAAAAAAATATCTAATACAAATGATAGTTTTTGATGGAGTCGAGAAACCACACCGTTTAGGTCTTCTTCTTCTTCTTTCTAACACAGTTAACCATGCTAATAGTCTATTGCCTGTTCATTGCCATCACGTCTTCCCTGGAAGATGAGGTTCAGCATTCTCGCCATCGTTTTCGTGTTCTTCTCTGTGATCTTTTTCCTACTGGGTTATTAATTTTTGCGCTTTTAACGAGTCTACCGTCCTCCATTCTCCCTATATGTTTGTTTCAGAATCTGCGCCTTTGTCTAACCCATCTTTATATGTCCTGTATCCCGCATTGTTGTCTGATATCTTCATTCCGTATTCTGTCGTGTAGAGTTTTGCCTTGTATACTTCTTAATGTTTTCATTCCGACTGTTCTCATCATTTGTAGAGTTTTGCCTTATCTGGTCTTGTTTCTGCCGCGTATGTTATGATGGGTCTTAGAGCCGTTTTATATATCTTAGTTTTGCTTTCAATATTAAGGTATTTGTTCTTCCACACGATTTCCTTTAGGCATCCCGAAATTCTAGCCGCTTTCATCGTTTGCTCTCTTACTTCGTTAAAAAAGTTTCCATGGCTTGTTATTTATGCTTCCAGATATTTGAAGTGATTTATCTGTTCGACAATTATGGAGTCTCTTTCCAACTTGCACCGTAGTGGTTCTTTGGATGTTACTAAGCATTTGATCTTCTCGGTGTCGATGAGCATATTTAATTCTTTCGCTTTAGTGTTAAAATAGTGCAGTAGTCTTTGGAGGTTATCTTCAGAGTCTACAATAAGGAAAGCATCGTCCACATAACAGACGGTATGGAAGAATGTGTTTCTCATTTTGTATCCAGCTGTTCTGGGGAGATTTTCTATTATTTTATCCATTATTAGATTAAATATGAAGGGGCTGAGCGAATCGCCCTGTCTAATTCCTGTGTTTACATATATGTCTTCCGTTGTCATATGTCCTACTCTGATTTTTGTTTTGCACTGGATGTTAATACCGTATATTAGGTTAATTAGCCTATGGTTTAGAACTTTTGATCTCATTATTTCTAAGACGTCCTTTAAGCGTACTCTGTCAAAAGCCTTGGTCATATCGACGAAGCACATGTACGCAGGTTTGTTGAATTCTAGGGATTTTTCCGTTATTTGTTTGACAATGAACATTGCGTCAATAGTGGATCTGTTCTTCCTGAAACCTTGTTGTTCTTCTCGTATACTTATGATTTTAGTGATTTTTTCCAGTATAGTTTTTGTGAATGCTTTGAGAATGCTATCAAGCAGTGTTATTCGATAGTTTTCTGGGTGCGTTTTCTGTCCTTTTTTAAAAATGGGTATTGTTCCACCATTGTTCCATTCATTCAGTATTTTTTTTTCTTCTATGATATTCTTGAATAGGGTTAATATTTCATTCCATACCGTTTAGGTGCAAATTCAAATTATAGTTTTTATTATCAGTAAAATCAGTTTTTTAAGGAAGGAAAATATGAAGTTACCATGCTTAGTTAAAGGGATAATCAGATATTTAAAAGGTAGTTTGACTATTAAAACAACGATAAGAGTGAAATAATTATTTTTTTTTTGTTTAATTAATCCAAAATTACTATTTAAGAAAAAAAAAAGAATAATACATTTCCCCGTTGGCATCCATTCATGTCTGTATATTTCCTAGTGTTCTAAAAAAAATTCTGATCATATTTATAACCTGGAATCTATTTGAAAAGCTGATTTTACTGGTCATAAAATTTTTTTCCCAGTTTACGCCTAAATTGTGTGTGGTTTATCGACTCAAGTAAGGAGTACCTTTTTTGTTAGGTATTTTTTTGTATTTAAACTGACATACCTCTTTTTCCAATAACTGTCAAAACAAAAAAGTTATCTAAAAAGGTAAATTTCAATTTCAGGTGGCACAGTAGAAAATATTTGTATAACAGGATGATGGAAATTATTAAGCATAGTCACTGTGTTAAATAACAAATTAATAGGTTGAAAGCTAACCATAAGATGTTAAAAATTTTTGACAAGATGTAAGTCGGAAAGTGTTGAGTATTTGACTTTTTGTTGCATGACTTACTGCCTTCATTTTACCATATAGAATCACCCTTTCAAGTATCTTGATACATAACTTGAACACCCTATATGTGCTACAGGAAATTTGTAAGCTTCAGACAAGAGTTCAGAACATTATTACATATCGAAGACCCTTTTACTATAAATAAATATTCGTAATTATATATTTTTTTTTAAATTACTTTCTAAATAAATTAAACCGGATTTGCTTTTCTATATATTCCCTTTAGTTTCCCTTTATCTTAAATACTGTCAGCGAAATAGGCAGTTACTAAGTTAACTAAATAGTTTTTATGGCGTGATATAAAACCATTACAGAGTTATATGGGAAATTTAGTCGATGATATTCGGCTATAATACGCAGCAGTTGCCTAAATGTGCAGAATAAGCTCCGTATTACTGAAATTATATGGTCATATTTCGTACGATATACAGCTTTCTTATGAATACTAATATTAGATAGGGTGGTATAGGAAAAGCTTCCCCTACATGCAAATTGTTTTATTTGATCGATAGGGAAATTTAAAAAATGAATTGTTGTTTCACAGATATAGAAAAAAATGTTTTCTTTAAACGAAGGGAATATATATATATATATATATATATATATATATATATATATATATATATATATATAGAGGGTATTTTAGAATATTTTTTGTTTTAGCTGTAGTAGTTGCAAATATATATATATATAATATAGGAATTAATTTTTCTTGAACCATTAAATATATTTTTAGTTGGTTATTTTCTTGGGAATATGGTTCATTTTTATATTGAAACTACATATATACAGTAGTCATACTTATTGTATATATATATTTTTATTTCTCAGGACGTTTCGATTCTTTCGAATCTTTTTCAACTGATGTGGATGCATTAAGAACAGAGATTTTTGTTTTAAACAATAGTTAATTACATCACAAACCAATTGTAGTCACTCACTCTTTTGTATATTCACTTTTTAAAAGTATTTTTAAAAGGCCAGTTAGAAGAATGGACACTACATTTTTAACCCTATAACTGTCTTGACTTGACTGAATGTCAATTCAAGACAGTTATAGGGTCAAGTCAAGACAGTTATAGGGTTAAAAATGTAGTGTCCATTCTTCTAACTGGCCTTTTAAAAATACTTTTAAAAACTGAATATACAAAAGAGTGAGTGACTACAATTGGTTTGTGATGTAATTAACTATTGTTTAAAACAAAAATCTCTGTTCTTAATGCATCCGCATCAGTTGAAAAAGATTCGAAAGAATCGAAACGTCCTGAGAAATAAAAATATATATACAATAAGTATGACTACTGTATATATGTAGTTTCAATATAAAAATGAACCATATTCCCAAGAAAATAACCAACTTAAAATTATATATATATATATATATATATATATATATATATATATATATATATATATATATATATATATATAAAGGGTATTTTAGAATATTTTTTGTTTTAGCATTAGTAGTTGCAAACGCTTAATGGTTTTTCAAGTTTAATAGCGATGGAACGTTTCACGGGACCACAGCGCACATTTTGCGTAAGAACGTTTTATAGAAATGACGATCCCTATACTTGTATTGTGTTTATTCGATTGTATGGTGCAGATTTCCATTTAACGATTATGACAAATTTGCCAAGTGCAAGTCTTATTAAACATTGAGTGTACGAGTTTGAAGAGACTGGAAATACAATACAGGATAAATCATCTGGATGCAGAAGAACATCAAAATCAAACAGGAATGTTGACCGCGTTCGCCAGTCTGTTAGAGACAAGCCATGACAGTCTCTGCGGGTCTGCGTTGCTTCTCTTGACTTTCACAGATCCAGGGTTCATCTCATTATTCGCAAAGATTTGCCTTTCCAGCCCTATAAAATTGTAATTGTGCAAGAAATGAAGTCCAATGATCCAATTTAACGATTTGAATTCTACAAAACAATAAATAACTGTTTCAGGAGGTTCAGTAATATATTGTTCTCTGATGAATCGAATTTCCACATCAACGGTCACGTAGACGATCAAAATTGCAGATATTGGGCTCTTGACAATCACCTTGAACGGCATCAGAAACCCTTACATTCGCCGAAGGTTTTCGGTTGGGCTGCCACATTAAACTAAGGAATAATAGGTTTCTGCTTTTTTTGAGGATTACCGTAGTCGCACTCAGACGGTTAATTCCGATCGTTATTGCTATATGATGTGGACTTTTTTAGTACTAGAAATTCAAAACCAGATTGGTTACAACCGGAATATATTTTTTTAACAAGATAAAGCAACTTCCCACGTCACGAATGATTTTTTGGCAGCTCTTCATGATTTATTCCCGGAAAGAGTAATAAGTCACTGAGGGGATATCAACTGGCCATCGCGGAGTCCAACTTTAATACCTGCAATTTTTTTTCTATGCGGCTACTTAAAAAGTAAGATTTTCAACTCATTACCACCCAACTTAAATATATTAAAAAACTTCAAATGATATATTAAAAACTCACAGAATGCGATGCTTCAGCTTGTAATTCAAAATTCCAGTTCGAGATTAAATGATCGGATGGTGCGCATTTAAGGATGGTTGTTTTTCAATAGCTCCTCCATCCTACAGTCCTTTCTTAACTCCCTTGTTATTTGATCTTCCGACGAAAACTTGGTCTATTTCTGCCGAATAAGAAACTGTCCCAAAATTTCTAACTTACATCTCAACTATATCTCCATATAATCTGAAACAAAAAAATCACTCCTCGGAGTAACCTTGGATCTTAAGTTTCAAACATCAAATTGATAAGCTCAAGAATAAATGCAAGTCCGATCCCAAAATCATAAAAATATAGGCAGGTACCACATGGGGCTCTGGTCGACATTCCCATGAAAGAATACACCAAGCCTGCATTTTTTCTAAAAATAGGCTCTGCTTCCTTTATATATAGCTTTGCCCTTGCTTCGTATCTAAATGCATAATAAAGGAATTAGACTGGCCACAAGTGCCTTCCATACAAGCCTTATTAACAGAATCATGTGTGAAGTTGAAACACTACCCTTAAACTACATGAGAAGCAAATAACTTCCCAACTGTGGTCACTCTACCTTCTTCAGATTTAACCTCCCTATATCAAAAACATTCCACAAAATTAACTATCCATGGATACTTTCCTCCAAGAAATACCATCAAGTTCTAGCCAAAGATTCCGAGAACTCAAGGACAGACGGCAAATTTCCTTGCTTTCATGCATTACATGGCATAACAATAGCTATACATTTCCTCCATGGATTATGACCTCCTTTGTACAAGACCTTTTTCTTGCTATATTTGATAAACACAACACCTTCCCGTAGTTGATCAGAAAAACTTTCAATAAATTGATTCAAATCACATATAAAGATTTCAAAATTATTTACACAGATAGATCTCAAACTACCGCTCAAACTAGTGCAGCAATCTACTGTTCATGTATAAAAAAAGTCATTTATAATGCACAAAACAACAAGCATACTAACTGCAGAACTACACTTAATATACAGTGCTTTTAAGTATATCATATTATCTCCCCACAATAAATGGATAATAGCTACCGACTCACTCAGTTCTATTCCAAACACCTCTCCCTACAACCCTACACACCTCCTAACTAAAGAAATTAAATATTTATACCAGAGGGGACGCATACACAAGAAATATATAATTTTCCTATGAATTTCTAGTCACGTAGGTATACAAGGCAACGAAAAGGCAGATTTTATTGCCAAACACCCCCCATATATATATATATATATATATATATATATATATATATATATATATATATATATATATATATATAAAACTTTTTTGTAAATAAAAATTCAAAAACTCCTCCATAATCTAAAAGCAAATAAATAAGTCTGACTTAATCCCGATGTTTTATTTTTAAGAATGAGAAACGAAAAACACCATATATTAATTAGCAAATAAAACTGTAAAGGAAATATGTTTTCAGATTTTCATTTTCATCTTAAAATGAATTAAATTCTAAATATCTTTATTATTCAAAAACCGACAAATTTTTTAAATTTTTGGAAAAAGGCTGATATGCGGTTGTAGGGGATTGAGACAAAGAATAATTAGTGGACTGTATATAGGTTGGTTGCGGAGATGAGAAATTATAAAAATAATATGAGAATACAAAATACGGCGACAGCGTGACACAAATACTAAAATGGCCTACCTTGTAGTCGAAATTACTTCACTAATTTCTTCTTGGTGGCCACCAGGATGATCCCATGCTTCACAATACAGGAACCAGGAATCGGGGACACTGTCACTACTATTGCTAATGCTGTTCTGTCCCTTTGTACATTTGTCTAAATCTGCGAGGGCCAGTAAAATGTGTAAACGCGAATAAAATTAGACTTAAAGGTAATGAAACCCAATTCAAGTTTTTCGAAAAATAAATTAAAAGACTTTCCTTAAAACAAAATTGAACCTTATGAGGCAAAAAATAATCAAAATTTGATTTTAAATCAGGATTTAAGGCATGCCAAAAAATAACGAAAATTAGCAAGAATAGTACGGTCAAATAGCTGATTTTAATTAAAATTATATAATAAAAAGAACTGGTTGAAGAAGTCCTTTCGATAAATGTCTCGCTTAACATTTTATGTTCCTTCACGCTTATTTGTATGCGCTGATTATTTTGTGCCAAAGATGCTAAACGTGATCTATCGATCCATAACAAGTCAGCTACAAAACCCTGTTGTTGAACCCAAGTAACTAAGTTGCGTTGGCTGGAGCTTGTCTTGCTTCATATGCTCTCTGAGTCAAAATAGAGTTCCTCAAGTTTGATTCTCAACTCAATATTGGACCACCCATGATGAAACTTAAAAGTATTCAGTTTTTAAATCTGAAAAGAAAAGAGGAAAGGAAACAGGTATCACATAAGTCATTGGTTTATAAATTCATTGAGAAAATGATGAACCGCCTTCCAGGGTGTCCCGGAAAATGTGAGAAATTTCCTGGATATGCAAAAACACGTGAAAGGAATACTACAAGATCGTGTAAACTTTTTCCGTATACGCCTCCTCTTCGGAGATATGGGCTCCCAAAGAGCTGCAATGGAATCAAATTTTTTACACATAATTATTGAACCACCAGGTACATTTCAATTTTTTAAAATTTGATGTATACCAGGTAAGACCCTTCAAATTATTGCCCAAGAAACTATTGTGAATTATTCACAGCTCCAGGGACGGATTAGCTGTGAAACTTATGACCTCATTTTTTTACGCCCTGTATGATAACAACTTTGGACGTTTTTATATACCTTTAGTCACTGACTAAAAATTAAGTACTCGTCATTCATGTCGCTAATCATAACCGTTTTCGAAAAAATGTCATTTTATTTACATCACATATTTGACTTATTTCGATAAAAATACATCTTTGATCATATCAAATATTCAACTTTCAACCTTCGTAGGATAAAAAAATTCAATTCAAACTTAGAGTTTATTTTTTTAGTTAAAAACATCTAATTCTGTGAATTGCAGTTCAAGATAGGTGCGCAAAAAATGTGGGTTTTATTTTATCGATACCAAAATCAATGTATTGTCGTTGCAAACGTTGGTAGGTACGAAAGAAATAAATATCTTGCATTTTAGAACTTCTCAACTTTCATATCTCTGACACATTGACTCTCTAATTGTATATTAATTTACTGATTTTTGGATTTCGTGATGAAATTAATTGCGAAATAATTCGAAATATGGGATACACGTTTACTGAGTATGCAGATATGCATCTGATGTATGGCCTTATATCTTGCAATGTTTTGGAAGCCAGGAGATCATGACAGATATCCTAATCGTACCCTTCCAGATCGAAAAACATTTCAACGAGTTGACCAACGTCGTGGAGAATGGTAGGCGATTCCATTTAATAAGATAATATTATTAAATTTCTTCATAATTTTAGGAAATTTTGAGAAAAGAAGTACTGATGCTGGCCGGAGAGGAACAATACGTACGCCGCAATTAGAAGAAAATATTTTAAATGCTGTAGATGATAATCCCTCAACAAGAACTCGAAAATTATTAGTGCGGTTTAATACATCGAAAACAGTAGTACATAAAGTTCATCAAGAACAGCTGTTATATCCATGTCTTTTGAAAAAAGTGCATGAACTGTTTTCTGTAAATTTTCCCATAGAATGCAGTTTGCAAACTACAACTATATAATGTAAACGTCACTAATAATATTATCTTCACGGATAAAGTAGGGTTACACAACTCACATGTATGGGCTGATGAAAATTCTCATACAACTATTGTTTCGCATTATCAACATAAGTTCCAATCAATTAATGTTTGGGTAGGAATGACTGGCAATTTTTTGATTGGATCATTCATATTGCCGCGACGATTGAATGAAGAACTTTATTTGGAGTTCCTCCAGAATGCTTTCACGATTTAGTAGAGCATCTATCACTTGAATCCTGCCGAAACATGTACAACATGCATGATGAGGCACTACTTCATTTCATCGTTGCAATGCGGGAGCACCTGAATAACGTCTATCCAAACCATTGGATATGTAGAAGAGGACCTGTGGGGACATATCAAAACCTTGGTGTATTCCATTTCGATCGACAGTAAGAAGGAACGTCACGTTTCATTGTGATCAAATAAGGAACAATTCTGAGTTAATGTGGCGGGTACAACAGTCTTCAATTCGTCGTGCCCGCGAGTGTATCTTACTTCACGGAGCCCATTAGTGTCATAGATACTGTCTGTGCAGCTGTGAGTAATTCACAACACTTTCTTGGATAGTAATTTGAAGGATCTTACCTGTTATACTTCATATTAAAAAAATTGAAATACACTTTGTGGTTCAATAATTATGTGTAAAAAAACTTAATTCCACTGCAGCTATTTGGGAGCCCATATCTCCGAAGAGGAGGACTATATGAAAAAAAATTATATAAACTTGTATTATTCCTTCCAAGTGTTTTTTTTGATATCCGGGAGATTTCCCACATTTTCACGGACACCCTGTACATTGCTTTTAAAATTAATGGGAATATAAGGTCTAAAAAACGTACATATAATATTTAATATTAATATTTATTTAAATTCATTCAGATGCGCCCGATATTACCTAATGTTACGTCGATTCTGTGTTCTTTTTATCTCTTCTAAGTACTTCATGACAATTCATCTTCGATAAATAAGCCAAAAGATATAATTTCTCAGAGACAGAAAGACTTATAGTATATTTGTATCCTAAATTGACGCAACATAAAAAAAATTAACTACTTCCGTCTACCTGCAAAATAATTTTACAAGATTATTTTTCTTTTAGTCGATTTCATTAAGATCTGAAATTATCATTGCCTATTCTTCTTAAAGTTTCTCTTTCAAATTCATTTTTGAGTATTCAGTTAATTCTCCATCCCATATCGCCTTTCTTTTTTCAAAATTCCATAAACAGTCTTATATGTCCATAAAAAATTATTAAATCGTAATGTCTAAAACCTGATTTAGGTGTTTTAATATAATAGCTATTTTGTGTAAATATGATTGCAAAAAGAAGTTTTTTCAAAGTCGCAATGTTAACAAACGAAGCAGAACTAACCAAAATGAACATGAATTGGGCGTACTTGGGAATAGTTTGAAACTGGCAGCAGTTCAATATCGACATTGTAGCCAAATTAATAGGAAGTCCGCTGCGGTCTGTCTCTGGATATAATAACGTTCCTAACGGGTTTAGGCAATCAAATTAAACAAATTTACGTTTACTCAAGAGCTGCCTTATAGTTCAGTTTAATAATAAAACAAAGTGGTAGCTTGTAATTGGAGTTAGGGAGCTTTAAAGCAGTATAACATAATACGTAGAGATTTTGACACGGCAAAAGATATAATCGTTCGAGATATAGCAGTAATCATTGATGTTACTAAAAAATACTTACTAATTGAATGGAGAAATATTCCTTTTTTAACCGATTGAAAAAAAGGTATCAGTTCGGTGCGAATCTATTTTTTTTTTGTTTTTTAACGTACACTGTAAAAAAAAAGTGCATTAAATTTAAGGTAAATGTGCTGGAAGCAAATCTCATAAACAGTTTTTTAAATTCGATTAATGTATTGCATTAAATTTAATAATTTTTACACTAATCTAAATTAATGTATATCGTTAAATTTAAGATAATCATAGATTAAATTTAAAGTTTTATCATTAGTTTTTAAGGTGACTATGTACATTAAAGATATAGCTAGTTTTTATTGAATTTAAGATATGTTATCACATATTTAATGCATCAACAAAATCCTGCCACCAGGAAAAGGTGGATATTGGTCCCATAGATAGTGTATCGTCATCTGTACACCGGTTTCGAACTTATTGGTTTCGGTCAGTACCAGCAGACATGTACATTTCATCATAAGAAAATTGAGTTCTTTAAGCAACTTATATCATACTAAATAAAAAGTTCAATACAAGTTACGCCTCCTCCCAGAATCTCATGCAATGTACCATGACTATTAATGTAAATTCCTCTAATGTTAAGCAACGTGTGAATTAATTTTAATGTACAAAAAGTTGAAATATATTTTCAGTTACTTTATTTAATTTAAGATGCCATTTAACCAAATTTAATGTACAAAAAACTGATATTTCAATAAATTCGCTTTAAATTCAAAGTAAATGTAAATTAGTCACGATTTGAAGTACAAAATTATTAAATTTAATGTAGAATGTACACTAAATTTGCACTAAACATTAAAGTTATTTTAACAGTGTTTAATTTTTGATAGGAATAAGATATTTTGATGTAACTTTGGGTTCCTGAAGGCGGTGCCATAAAAATTTTTATGGTGAATTTATTGCAAAGAAATCAAAAACTAAGATACTAAAATGAAAATTATTGGTTAGCGATTTTTTTTAGCCGCCACTTTTTCTTCATATTATCTCGTTTCCACTTTAAACTTTTTTAGGACACTTGTGCAATAATTTAATATGACATGTTTAATCGTACATTACTTTCACATTTTAATGAAAAATTACTTTCAAAAACATCAATAGTTCAGTTGAAAATAACGAACTTATTTGTGACAGATATAACATATATCGTTCTGATAGAGACTTTCCTGATGTCAGCACAACATCTATAGGTGGTGTGTTCATTGCTGCTGATAAAGGCTTTGGGTGATCAGTAATACAGTTGTCTAGAAATGATCTTAATTCCGAAATCGATTTATGTGTAAAAAAATAATTTAGATTTTTCATCTATGTATGTGTTTGTCATCTATATATCTCCACCAGGAAGTATAAGTATACTGGATAATATATATTTAACCATTTATTTTCTTTGGAATGTTTATTTGGAAGACATATCTGCATTTTGGGGGATTTTAACTCACCTACTTATTTTGATATTTTATCCTGTCGCAAGATAGGCTGGTTAATTTGCTGAACGATTTTTTAAAACATTTAAATTTTCTTCTCCTTCTTCTTCTTCAGGTACCATGTGCTATACAGCACATCGGCGATCATCTGTCGATATTATGGTTACTGTATATGTATGTATGTGGAGGTGGGGATGAATAAACTGCGACCTATAAGATCTGGTGTGTTCCCCTTCGGCTGCCAAGGCATTAGGGATACTTCGCCAACTAGATCAAGTCCTCCAATCCTACATCTTTTAGAAAGTTTAGAATATTGGACAGCTTTAGAATGCATAGCTCTTCCTCTTCTATTTGGCATGCTTCCAAAAATCGCATTCGAGAGTTTTCTGAAGCGCTGCACTCTAAAAGGACGTAGATAGAGGTTTCATCCTCTTCCTCACAAAGTCTGCACTCTTCTCTCCCTTCCCATCCGAGTTTCTTAAAGTGTCCCTTTAGCTGGCAATTCCCCGTCAGGTTTCCTGTCATAACTCTAAAATGGTTTTTTCTAAAACTGAATATCTTATGGTTGTAGCTCTCAAGAAGTATCTTATTCTTTGCAGGTCCGTCCAGTAATTGGATCTCTTGCTCTCTTCCTCTCCTCTCTTCCAGCATAACACTGCTACTGATTCCACAGAAACTTTCAGGCCTCAGAAAAAGTGTCTTAGCCCCTTTTTCGCAAACTTGTCTACCATTTGATTTCCGTCTATCCCGTTGTGCCTCGGTACCTACAGGAGAGTGATCTTATTGTTCTTACTTAATTTCTTTTGTTCCTCTAGGCATTTTAAGACCATCTTGGAGCTGATTACGTGGGAACTCAGTGCGTTGATGGCTGCTTGGCTATCCGACATGATAATAATCTCTTGTCCGCGACAGTATTTCCCTTTGTTAAATTGGATGCGTGTACGTCTACCTGGAAGATACTTGGTAACATACCCAAGTTTTCGTGGTTTTTAATGCGGGCTCCATAGACTACTATTCAATTCACTTTTGCAACTCAACCTGGTGTTGAAGTTTTTCACTAAATTGAACTTCTTTCTCATTTTATCTTGGAGCATGTCTCTGATTTTGATTACACTATAACTAGAATGCCTTCCTCAATTTGTCTAAATATAGTTGAGGCATCTTGGTCTCTGTCTGCCTTAAAATTTTTCCTACAATATAAACTTTATTATCAAGTAACGTATATTATATGTTATTAAAAATAGTCACAAGCCCCCAGCATTAATATTAAGGCATCCTCACTCTTTCTTAATTTAAGGGGTAGACAAAAAAAGGTAACTGAAAGCATGAACCTGCATTGTAAAAAAAGAAAAACTCATAAAGATATAAGGTTATGACTGAATATATACAGGGCGTTTCTAAATAGGTGCTAATTTTAAGCATAAAACTTCATATAAACATGTCTGATAATGATTAGTTTTTAAGATACAGAGTGTTAAAATTTATTGTTACTTTTAGTTTTTTAAATTTATATCATTTGTTCTTAAAAATAATTAAGGTAAGCTTGGAATACAATATACAGTTCTCAAAAATTATTATTATGTCAAATAATATACCAAGTGGTAATTTTTCTTAGTCTGTAAAATTTTACTCTCGCGAATTTTTTTTTTCGAGCGCCACTGACTCGATTTGATTACTAAGTTAGCTTTCCCATCTTATTGAGAAACTTTTTTGTTTCGTAAGTTTTCCTCTGAAGGTAAATAATTTCCACAAAAAAAAAGAAAATACATCAGTTTAAAATCATAATGTATTTGATTTAATCGATTTTCATTCATATCTGTTTGGACCAACAGGGACTAAGAAAAAAATTCAACATAATAATAAGAAAATTTGAACAAGAGTAACAAAACATTAATAACAGAAATTACAATAAATGTTGAAAATGACCACCATCAACCATAATGCAAGGATCCGATTTTCGTCTCATTGAAGAGCTTATTTGTTGAAAGAATTCTGAAGTATTTCTAATCCTTTCGCAATACGCTATAATGCGGTTTCTCAAATCTTTAACATCTTCAACAGAAGATGCATAAACTAAAGATTTAAGAAAACCCCAAAATCCAAAGGATTTAGATTCGGAGATCGGACAGGCTAGTATTGAGTAGCTCGTCCATCTATCCAACGATTTAGATACACTGCCTCTAAGTGACGACGTACATTGATGGAGCGCCATCATGCATAAACCGTAATTCTTGTCTAACTTGAAGACAAACCTCTTCAAGAAGGGCAGATAACTCTTCCTCGAGAAAGTGAAAGTATTGGTCGCCGTTTAATCTTAATGGAAGAAAACATGGGCTAATCAGATAATCACCTATGACACAAATCAATATATTTAATGAATACTGATGTTGATAATTGGGTTCAAGAATTACATGCGAATTTTCTTCAGCTCTAATGTGATGATTGGGGAAAAATCTTATGGATTCCCTTGAAAAGTTTACCTCATCAGTAAACAAAATGTGAGATAAAAGAGGGGAGGTTGGGCGATCATTTGAAGTGTCAACTGGCAAAAAACTATAGGAGGCAAAAAATCTCGAGGTAAAAGCTCCTACAGTCGCTGGATAAGATAAGGATGCAATTGATGTTCTTTTAGAGGGAAACGTGAGAGACGACAGTTTCACAATAAGCTGGAAAAGCTAACTGAATAATCAAATCGATGCAGTGGCGCCCGAAAAAGAAAGTTCAATGAGGTAAAATCTTAGACCCGAAAGAAAGTACCAGAAACTATATAAAAACTAAAAATAATAATAAAATTCGATACCCTGTATCTTAAAATCTAATCCTTATCGGACATATGTTTTTGCGAACTTTTATGCTTAAAATTAGCTCAAGAATAACTCTTTAAAATTTTTCGTACTTATTTGGAAACATCCTGTATAGTTAAAAATAACATGAGCAAAGCCAAAACATATCCGAAAGTATATTTCCATTCGAATACAGCAAAATCTCGAGTACGCTCGCTAAGACTATTACTCGTACTTTTGTTGTATTTATATTTACTTCTTGCAGCCATTATCTTTTGTAACATGAAACAAGGTAAAAAGTTTAGGTACATCTTCCTTTCAACTTCCAATTGTTACGTTATTTACTATTTCTTTTCCTTCCTTCCGTTGTGCTGCTGAAAGCACTCTCAGGAGGAAACCGTATATTTTCTAACAGAAAAGCGAATATGGAAATTCCGGTCCCGGGTCCGAGTAAATGCAGACCGAAAAAATTTATTACTGTTCCAGACAATCCCTTTTATATCCCTATCGTCTAGATGCTCCTCCAGGTGTTATTATGCGACTTTTTAAATGCTGAATGGTTTTAAAAAACATAGGCGGAGACAAAATGTCGCGTTATTTTATAACTACGCTGTATAGTTTAGAATTAACTTATACCGTGATATATTTTAATTTTTCGCCTCTATATTAGGAGAGATACTAGAAACCATGATAAAGTTCAAAAAGCAGCTAAAATCCAACTCTCCTTTCGATAGTATAACTTCTTTGGACTATTATATCTATATAGTCCTCCACGGATTTTGAAAAGAAAAAACTAGTTTAAAGAGCATATTGGTGCCTATTCTAAAGGTGTACGGGGATCAAAAGTTTATTTTGAAAATACCCTTACGAAATTAATCATGTTTCATTGTTATATACAGGGTGTCTGGTAGGTACATCCTTATTTCTCGGAAGCATACAGGGGAGGTTAAAATAATCCTACTTTGTTATAGAAAAAAAATCCTAAAATGCCCTTAAATGAGATACAGAACCCAGCCATATACCTTATCGGTTCTAAGTTTTGAACCGACTTGTATAATTAAATGAAATTTTAATATTTTATAGAGGTCATAAAGACTCATTAAACCATTCTATATTAGATGTTTTAGATTATCAAAGAAGTCAGGAACGGACTTGCAGCCACACTCGTTGAGCCTAATTTTTGACAGGTGTCATTTTACAGATCTGAAAACTGATTTTTTACCCTGATTATTCCTCTTTAATAGAGGTACTCTTAATTTATTTCGATAAAACTGGCGATTTTCTAGATAAATCTGTTTTTATGCGCAATACTCAAAAGTTACTAATGCTAAACACAAACAGCTACAAATCTGGTTGTTATTGTAAATACCTAAATTATGAATTACTATTGATGAAACTTGTCAAAACCACCTTCAAGTAAAAATATTTTAAAAAATGAAAGAATATTCTTACGCAGAGTATGCTGATATGCATTTAATTTATGGTGAAACGCTGCCAAATTCTTCGAAGGCAAAAATACTTTATGCTGAAAGATTTCCAACTCGAATATTGCTAAGTCCAAAAATCTTTCAAGGGGTTGATCGAAGTCTAAAGGAAACAGGTAAAAATTATAAGAAAATAATTATTAGAATTAACGACTTAATTTTTTAAATGTTTTATTCAGGATTATTTTTACCGCGACGTAATGGTGAGACCTTCACGTAGAGGAACAAATTTTGCATGATATTATTGACAACCCTTCAAACAGCATAAGAGAGCTCGCGACACAAAACAATGTTTCAAAATGGATTTACATGAAACTCTAACAGAACAGTTACTTCATCATTACCACTTTGAAATAGTGCACGCTATGTCTCCGGACGATTATCCTGCAAAGCTTCAATACTCCAACTGGTTTATACAGCAACATAACTTAAATCTAAATTTTTTTAACCTTATTTTGTTTACCGATGTGGCCGGTTTTACAAGAGATGGCATAAAAACTAACACAATTTACATTTTTGGGCTGATGAAAACTCGCACGCTATAACTCAAAACAAACACCAACAAAGGTTTACTGTAAATGTATGGGCTGGCATCATCGGAAATAACCTTATAGGTCCATTTGTTTTGGAACGGAGACAATAGTAAGATTTATTTACAATTTTTGCACCAAAATTTAAATAATTTATTGGAAGACGTACCTTTTGACAGAAGAATGCAAATATATTATAGACATGATGATGCTCCACCTCATTTTAACCGTATTGTACGTCAACACTTCTGTTTGTCCTCTGGGCACAATCCTTCCGGATAGGTTGATCCCTGAATATGTCTGCAGTAGGCCAAAGCTTCGCACTCAAAGATGATGTGTGAGGCAGTCTCGTTCTCTTCATCACATAGTCCACACATTGGTTCTTCGTTGAGGATGCCCATGTATGTAGGTGTTTTCTCAAGCTGCAGTGGCCAGTTATAAGATGTCAAGAATACAACAGTACGAAATTCAGTTGCAAAATTTCACACTGATTCGTAGCGAAAAAATCTACAGAAGAATTCTTGTTTACACTTGGCAGGCTGGAGGTTGTTGCAGGCTGAGAGGTCACAATTATTTTTTCTCATTCTTTACATCGTTCTGTTTTAAAATGACATTTCATTTGCTTCAAAATATATAAGCGAAGTTATTCGAAATTTTTCATTTAAATTACATTGGACCAAAAGAACAGATCAGTGCAAAATTTTACTCAACGCAACCTACATAGAACCTCTTAGTTTTGACAATGCTTCATTCCAGACATATTTTGTTTAAAGTGGCGTCATATATGTATATTTTTCTACAAAATCGAAATAGGGCTATAAAAAATTTTTCACATGTGATGCAAAATTTATTTGTTTTTGACCCGGTATAAGGTAACTTCATAAAATAACTATTTTTAAAAACGTAGCTTGAGTCTAAAAGTCAAACAAATTTTAATTATGGTATTGTAAATTAAATCTTTGCAACTAGATAAACTTTACGTAAAGTTAAATAAAAATTTATTTTCCACCCAATGCAGATTTTACCGATGACACTGTGTACTTGTTTGTTTTAATTATAATGGTATTACTTTTAGAGAAGAAGCTACATTTTCAAAAATAGTTATTTTATGAAGGTACCTTATACAGGGTTAAAAACAAATAAACTTTACATCACATGTGACCAAATTTGAATGGCCTTATTTGAATTTTGTAGAAAAACACACATTTCATATGGCGCTATTTTACACAAAATATGCCTGGGATAAAGTATTGTCCAAACTAAGAAGTTTTATGTAGGTTGCGTTGAGTATTATTTTGCAACAGTGGTGCAATTGACAAAAAACGGGCAAAAAATCTAAATTATCTTATACAGGTGAAATTTTGCATATAGGCTAAAAATTGTATTTAGAAATACTTTTTCTAATAACTTATTTCGATATTTTCAGATTTTTTTTAAAAAAATCGAAATTTAGCAGATAATGCTGTCACATGACTACTATTTTCTTTTTGGTTAATTTTCATCTCGACCGCAGCAAAAATTGATGCTAAAGTCAAATTTCGAATAAAACTATTGATAAAAAAAATTCTTCATGATGCATACTTTACTGGTCGCATTGTATATAATGGTGTTATTAAAGCCCAGTAATGCCTCAGTCTCACAGTATGTCATATAAAGATTTTGTTTTTTCAACTCACGCATATAATTGATGGTTTCCTGTACTACAACCTTCACACAACTCGTCCTTCTGCGAACGACGGTGATGGCAGAATTCACTAAAACAGCAATACACAGTGATCTTCGTAGAAGCTTAATCGCCATATAATGGCATTAAATTTATCAATGCATGTTTGTTGAGGTAAACCACATTGAAAATGTTGCCATTTCATGATACATAAACGGCTACCGTCGTAAATTCAATATAAATGGCTGATTAAAAAAGATGTCTCTTCAAATCTTCACAAATTTTAATACCAGGATGAAGTTTTGCTATTTACATATTTATTTATCAGTCTAGTTAAAAGTTTTAAATTAAAAATCGGATTGAAGCCTTATTTCTAGGAAACGTTAAACGAAAAAACTTTATATTAAGCTATATTTAAAAAAAAATAAAAATTTAAAATATAAATTGCTTAATATTTCTTTCAATTTTTGGATTTAAAATTAGATGGTATAGTTGAGAAAAAGAGTTTAAAAATACCACAACTAATTAATAATTTACAGACGTGGGGTATCCTTATTATTTAAAATTTTTACAATACTGCAATTTAAATATACATCGTGTCCCGCGAAGAATTGCCCCGATCGATTTCTAGGAAAATAGATTTTGGAAAACTTTTAAAATTCGGCAATGTACCAATGGGGACTAAAGATTTTCAATTTGGTGGTGCCTCCAGTTATATTGGAAGTTGATGCTTTCTTGCTTATTTCAAATGAAGTGTCTTACATGTTATTTCATTTTTGGATTTCACGCAAAACTTTAGATGTATTTCATGTATAATATCCTATATCAAGGTTTAACTGTTCTGTCTACAGATTTTAAATTTTATATCAAAAATTACGTTTACAGGCCTAAACAATCTGTCCTATATGAAAGCCTTTAATATTTAATTGAGGTTGATTTAGTTCTATAAAGGGATCTACCTTAGTGGACTGTGGTCATATTTTGACAATAAATTAATACAGAATGATCAAAAACTAACCTTTATATTATCTTAAAAACTCGTTGCAAGTAAATTTTTTAGCATTAAGAATAGGAGGACTTTGAATAAGTTTATCTATTTTAAAAATTTGTGGTATTTGAAATATGAGCAATTTAATATTTAGGTATTATGAAAATGCTAAACGGCTTACTCACACTAGGAAACAACTTATTTTAAGTACAATTTCCACCATGAACTTCCCAACATTTTTTACATCTTCAAGTTAATTTGTCATGGGCGGTTGCTCTAAGTGAATCTGGAGATAAACTTTCGAACGCTTCCCTTACTCTTGCCGTACAGTCCTCCATCGTTGTCACTGGATTACAATAAACGATATTTTTTATCGTTTCCCATATAAAATAATTTAAGATAGTCAAATCAGGAAAATGAAGAGGCCACAGAAAAGGTCCATAGTTGACAAATACGGCATCTATATTTTTAGAGAATATTCAAGAATTTTCTATTAAATTCCATAATATGCGCAATAGTGGCGTTTCTCATTTGTTTGTATATAAAGATCTGTTCAATACAAAGCAGACATAAAAAGCGATTTACATGGATTTAAATGGCTATCTCCTTTATTTTAAGCCCTGGGGTGTTGGGACTTCGTATATGGGGGTGGGTCATACCTGCATTTTCCTTAACTTGGGGAAATGTATATTTGGCAACGTCGCACTCCTCTATTGTTACAACAATACAAATATACCACATGCATTCTTGCGGTTACATTGTCACTATATATAGAGAGACAGGACATCGCGTATTTCTAAAACTGGAACTAATATTAAAATATAAGTTTAGTCTCGATTTTAGTACACCAAAAATCGTAAGATTTAGTCGATTTTGTTTTAGATATACTTTGGCTGTTGTCCAGTGTAATTCTAAGAGACAGAAAATTTTGTCTTATTGAAAGCCTTCTAATTAGACAAATATTTATTCTTTCATTAAAAGAAAATTTTTTAAACTGGCAATATCTATTCTTCCAAGCAAAAGTTTAGCAAATTAAGTCTTTTTCTATTTCTCGCATTGGCGATCCCGTTCACGCAAGGATATCATGTAATTAATTACCATCTTGACCCTTGTCTCAAAAAAGTAAGTAATTAAATGCTTCCTGAAACCCATTGCACAGGAAAAAGAGTAACAAAACAAAGCTTTATACCTACAAAATCTGGATTTCGAGATAAAATAAATACAATGCAATCGGAACCTGGCAAATTCTGCGCTCCCTTAACTGCAAACTATAACCGTCGCCCCTCTTGATAAGATTCTCTGGATTTTCTGCAATTCAATAGAGACCCATTTCAGAGAAAATTGGTAAGTCTCGTAGCGATAGTTAGTCTATCCGTATTTGAATATTGACTTTCGTGCCGAGCGGGAGAAGATAAGGGGTTTGTTAATGTGCAATAAACCAAAATAAAACCTTTCTTAAACTATTTAAATTATACAGTTGAATGGAGAATTTTCCTTCAGTTTAAATTGTGTGGATATTGGAAGAAATTGATACAGCGTGCAACACTTTTTCAGCTTAAATTTTATTGGATTTATGATCTTATATAGTTAAATCAGGATAATATGGAATTGAAACCACGGAGCGTGACTCGTGCATCGAGAGTTCTGTGAAATTAACAATGTTATTGACCGCTGAACACCAAATCTGTATGCAGGATATATCGGATGGAAGAGGAGTATCGTATACGTTCGTTTGCAGGTTGTACATGATGTTGAAGATTGACTGAAAGGTAGTTGTTGGATTTATATGGAGGAGAAATAAATCCAAACAGGTTAAATATCAACTTTTTGGAGGTGACCTTTGCTTTTCAGAACAAAATATGTCAAAAATTAAGTTTCTGAACATAGTGTAATAGCGATTGCTACTGAAAGTCATGGGCGCATATTCATCATTTTGAAAAAAGTGTAATCCGAGGATCATTCTTGCTTACATGATATATCAAACTGCCACTTTCTAAGCATTTTTCAGAAGATCCTAGAATTTTGCTTGTTGGTCAAATCATTAACATGAAAGTGGGCTTCGTCACCAAAGAAGATTTTGTTTTGGGACGATGTATTGTCAACTTTCAATTGCTCCAAGAGCAAGATGATCCATATTTTTATGCTATCTAAGATCAGTAGGTAGCAGTTTTGGAGTGAACTAGAAGTCGTGAACAATATCATAGTGGAGGTTTAATTCCTGGAGGCAATATCAGATGGAAGTGTTTAGCTATTCTGAGATAGTGCCCCAGTATTTTCAGCCGATCTTCTAGGCACTCTCTATATAAAAGAAAGGTATTTTGATTTACTGGTAATAGAACCATGACTTTCCAAGCTTCGCATAATGGTTAGATGCTACTATGATGGTGATTGTCGATACTGATAATATATATTAGCATATCGGCAGCTTTTTTTATTCAATATTATGTTTAGCTCAATGATGCGAAAGCTAGAAGGTCGTGATGTTATTACCAATAAATCAAACATTTTTTTTATATAGAGCATCTCTTAATTTCACAACAGTAAAAAAAAACATGAAAATTTTAATAAAACTACAAAAATACTGTTCATAACTATAATTATATTTAAAGGTGAAATTTGACATTCTGCAAGTATTGTTTTTAATAAAATTTTTATTAGGAATAAGTAAACTTTGATACAAAATATTATCAGGTCAGAATCTCTGGATTGGAAGTCTGGATATGGGTAAGCTGTTAATAAATGATCTTGCATTCGAATATCAAAAATTTTCAAACTGATACTTACATGTTTGGATCTATATTTTACATTCTTCTCAAAAATTGTTATTAGACTAGAAATTCTAGATGTTTTTTTATGAATTACGACTTTTATGAGGATGGAAACCAAATAGTGTTTTAATATAAAGTATCAGTAGGTGCTTTGCCACTAGATACTATTCCCTTTTGTATATTTTTTAGTAATAAAAAGTATCCATTTAAAATGCCTGGATTTGATTGCAACTATGTCGTATCAATAAAAATTTTGATAGACAAATATCAATGAAGTTAAAAAGGTATTTTTTAAAAGCAATACAGGCTTGCAAGTTTTTTTGTGAGATCTGGTAGTGATTTTTGAAGTATTTTTCCACGCACAATCGAAATATTGAGGCAGAATTGCCATAGTATGTCACGATTCCAAGATATCCTAAAAAGGTATCAATAAAAAATTTGATAGGCAAATATCAATGAAGTTAAAAAGGTATTTTTTAAAAGCAATACAGGCTTGCAAGGTTTTTTGTGAGATCTGGTAGTGATTTTTGAAGTATTTTTCCACGCACAATCGAAATATTGAGGCAGAATTGCCATAGTATGTCACGATTCCAAGATATCCTAAAAGGGTAAAAAATGGCATTTTCCGTCATATTCGGAGATCTAGCATAGAAATTCTGTACAACCGACAGCTTTCTTAATAGGTTTTCTAAATGCTACCCATATTCACCTATAAAATTCGTTTTCATACATCCAGATTCAACTTTTCGTTTTGAAGATATGACACATTGAAATTCAGCTCAAAGTCGAAAACTTAGATACCTGAAATTATCTCGATGCATATTTGGAACCCCGTGGACCTAAATCTCATTAACTCTCACCCTGAAACCTCCAAACCAAGGCATAAAATCCCAAACCCCATGAATGTACCATGAATATTAATGTAAATTCTTTTAATGTTTAAGTACATGTGAATTAGTTTTAATGTACAGAGAGTTGAAATACATTTTCAGTTACTTTTTTGAAATTTAAGATACGATTTAATCAAATTTAATGTAGAACGAACTGATATTTGACTGAATTGCTTTAGGTTTAAGGTAAATGTAAATTATTCACGATTTTAGGTACAAAATCATTAAACTTAATGTAGAATGGGCATTAAATTTAAGGTTAACAGTGTAAGTAATCAAGTATTCAAGGAGCTCTTAGATCACCTGATGATGTATTATCAGCACTTTTACTGTTCAAAAATGTATTTTTAAAAGTGCATACTTGAGTTGGAAGTATGTGATGAAAATGATTCCATTACACATGGCACAGAAAATACCTCTATATTAATCGATCAGTGATTTAATTAGAGACTTAGCTTTACGGAAGGAGATTGCAGAATTCCTAGGTTCTACGTTGCAGGAAAGGAATATGCTTCAACCAAGAGTATCGTTTTCTTGCTACAGGTATTGCGAACGAAAATTTAGTTCTCTTTCTACTGATAAGGATTCCATGGTTTATTATATTTCTTGCATTCTTTAGTAGAGAAATAAGGAATAAATATAATTATGAAGAATGGATATTGTTCATTCATCTAGCAAAAATTTAAGGGGCGTACTTTTGCACAATGTGAATAAATATGCTTCACTTCCAATATTCCACTCCAAGCAAATGAGAGACTGTTATACAAATATGTAAAGAATGTTGTAGAGTGTGGACTACGAGAAGCATAAATGAAAAATCTGTGGAGATTTGAAAGTGGTTTTCACTGTTTTGGGACCACAAGCCGGCTACACAAAGTTTCTTCGCAGAGCAAAAGAAGAACATTAGACGGGTTTAAGGTTGTAGCTTTTGGATTGGGGATTCTAAATATAAAATCTAGGATGATATAATTATGAAATCGGGGTAGTCATTTTTAGGTTGGGGCTACGGGGTTTGGGTTTATAGAGATTTTTTCAGTTATAGAGCTTAAAGTAACGGATTTTGAGTTTTGCGTTGGATGTTTTTATGGTGTTTGGATTACATACGGAAAGTGTCAGTTTTGGCCCTATTATATCAGAATATTTGGGATTTTCGACATAATAAGGCAATTCTGGGGCCAGATTCGAATTCAGCACAAAAAAAACACATCGATATCTGAGAATAAGTTCTTTGACCTCTCATTTTTAAATCTGTGTTATTTAATATTATCCCTAAAAGCTTGGCGCGAAATTTTGACTTATCTCAAATTTAACTATCTACATTTTTTTTTTATCGAAATTGGAGTCCCATTTGTTCAACTCTAGAAATGTTTTGCCTTAAAATGCGATATTGCCGAGTTATTACCTTTTAAAATTTTTTTTGGCTGGAGTTAGGATTTTTCTAAAATTGTAATTCCACGGTTATCTACTTTTTCCAAAAATTTGTGAGAAATTTTAACAGTAACTTTTTTTATACCGGGTGTTCAAAATTATTATTTAAAAATTTATATTTTCTAATCCGTGTTATGCCTTTTTTTAAACATCCTGTATTGAATGATTGGTAGATATCAAAACTGACACATACTTAACATAATATAGAACAACCTTCATAAAATATTTCTTGAATTTTAAGAGAAGTTAGATATTAATATTAATTTTTCTTCTTGTTGATACTAATAATATTGATTTTTTTAATTTTGGAAAATCTACAAAAAGGGATAGTATAGAGAGGAAGACTATCTATTAGGTTTATACTTCATATAAAAATTGATTTTTACACTTGTAAATCTAGTAATGTGTAAGCCAAAATTTTTCGTTTAATAACAATTTTTTAGAAAACTCTTGGAGATAAAGGCAGATATGTTAGGTTTAAAGATAAATAAATACAAGGTGTTTCATTTATAAAAAGTGGCGCAAAATGGAATGCAAAATATCGATATTTAAATAATTAATTTGAACATCCTGTTTAAGAAAATCTAAATAATTGATTACTGCACGATTATATCATCCCTACTAGAACTGTTTACAAGTGTTTACAAAAAATAATGAGCTGTGGTATGGGCATTAAAATATCAGTATGATTCGGTTTAAAAATTTTAGATTGAAGAGAGAGATCAATCATATTCCAGTTTCATTTAAAAAAAAATAGAGGTCGTTACATTTCTAAAAATATGAATTGTGCTCCATTTAATGATATAGCCTCAATCTAATACTGTAATGTTAAATTGACATCTTGTGTAGAAAGGAAACCTATGTTTGTGTGTTCACAAAAATTGAGAAACTAATATTCATATTTTAAAGGTAGCTTTACTATGTATTTTGAAAGCTATATAAAAATTAAATAATACCTCTCATTCTGGCCACTAGGTGGCATGCTACTAAACTATCACGATTCTTTCTTATAACAAGTCATTCTCGCAGTTGAGATAACTTTTGTATACCTTAAATATCGGTTAAACCTTTTCGCCAACATGCCTAATTTTCGAGAATGTTTATTGCGGATAAAGACACGAGGGAGATTATAGATTATAAATTTTCCGCAGTACAAAACATCTTTAAAATATATGTTTCACGTTTCTACTACTAATTGAAAGAAATGAAGCTATAAATAAAAATAACATCATATCTTTAATGACACGATTTTATACATAACAGTTCATTCTAAATGAAATTAAGGGGCGTGGTGAGTGACATTTTGAAAGAAGATATTCCCAATATGCAAACAGATGATCTATTGTCAAATAACTTCAGCTGACTCATTGAAATGTAATACGGGCCTAATTTGAAACGCTCAAATCCCTTATATCAATCGAGACCTTATAGCACTAAGGGCCATTATGCTTCAAACAGTACGTCATTATATTCTTTCAGGTTATTTATTTTCTTTTTTCAATTCGTTAGGTAAATATTATAAGCCTAGGGTATAGTATAGAGACCAGGAAGGGGATTATAGATTCATATAGGGTGAAACAAATTCCATATTTACCATTGGAATATTAAAGTAGGACAAAGTTTTTTTTTCATTTAATAGTTCCAAGATATTTTTAAAATTTCTAGTGTCACCGAATGTTTTCTCAAGTAAATAAGAATTGCCATCTTGATAAAGAAAAATCGATAATTTAAAATTATTTTGTATTGGTTTTAAAATAAAATAGCAGCAAAAACTGACAGTCAGATTCACTAAGCAGGTTAAGACTTAAACCTGATCTAGTTGCTATCAAAAATTAAGTTTCAAGTCAGCTGGTTTTGTTTTTCTTATGATATTGCCATGATTTATATTACATGTGTCAACAAGCAATGGTCTGTTCATTCTTCCAAAAATGATCAACTACCACTAAGAATTTCCACTATCAACTTTTACTTGCAAGTTAAATGATACACTTTACTTTCATCTGTTCATAGTCCCGGCTAAAAATTAAAAACTACCAATTATCAACAAAGAAGTTAATCAATTTTCAACTTTTTAAAAAGTCAGCATAATTCGTGTCTGCTCTCGGATGTCATCGGCTGTCGGAAAATGTGATAAGTGCATAAAAATGTAAAAAAAAAAAAATTTGAAACAAATAAAACTTGATTGAAACACTTTAGAATAAAATTAGGTAATCAACCATAACAGAAAAGCAAAAAAATTACGTTTAACTTTTAGTTTAGAATATTTATGAGCATTTTGATAGGTCATCGCTAATTTTTACTAAATGTTAATTTTGAAGTATGAACCACACATTTTTATTTCGTAGTGGAAGTGCTAGTTTAGTGGAAATTCTTAGTGGTAATTAATAATTTTTAGAGGTGTAACCATACATAAACGCTTAAAAACTTAGCAATGAAGCTTTAAAGTATGTAGGATAAATTGTTTTATCTCGAAAATAAATAAAATTCTCTATTTTTACCGATTTTGAAATAAAATAAAATAATTTTTAAGGTTAAAACATCCATGACTTCTTGTGAATCTTGTCTCTTTACGTTTTCTGCTTTCAATTTAGGACTGTTTTAAGGTTCGACCGTGTTAGTGAATTTATAAATATTTAGGTGAACTAATACAGACCTACAAATTTAAGTATCTTGAATCCTATTTTGATGACAAGGTTCATTGGCTACGTAATTTGATGTTCTGACTCGAAATTCGTTAGTCACGTCAACATTTTGAGATATTCTAACCTAAAATTCACAAAATGGGCATTATGAGTATATTTGAGCTTAAGTGTCTCAAAAATCAGACGTATTAGAACATATTGGTGAGCAGATTTGAATTAGCTTCTGATCAAAAAGTACCCGGAATTTCCCATTCAAACAAACTTTGTTTGAGGTATTGTAAATTTTTTTTTTTTGGGTTGGTACATCTGTCATCTGGTGCTAAAATATCTATTTCAGCGCTATTTGTCGGTAGTTTGTGCGTGACAGTTTTGTAAACAAGTCAATGTTTGTTGTGTTCTGTGAATTTCGCAATGTCGAATTTAGTTGAGTAAAGGGTTTGTCTGAAATTTTGTGTTTTGAGCAAAATATCATATGTGGAAGCATTGAAAATATTAACGGTAGACTAGGGGGACTCGACAATGTCGAAAACACAAGCGTACAAGTGGTACAAAAAGTTTAAAGCGGGCCGTGCTGTGGTTGATGATTTGCCTCGTTCCGGTCGTCCAGCCACCAATGTGACTCATGAAAATATCGAAAAAGTTAAGAAGACAATTCTCAGATGGTCATGTGAGCATCAAAGAGATGGCAGCCGATCTTGGTGTCTCGTTTAGATTGGTGCACTGCATAATGCACGATGTTTTGGACATGAGACAAGTTGAAGCGCGGCTTGTGCCGAGAGTGCTGAATTTGCGGCAGAAACAGCATCGAATTGATGCCGCTAGAGAAATCTTTATTCTGGGCCAAAATGTTATCAACGGCATCATTACCGATGACGAGACATGGATCTATGAATATGTCATTGAACTCAACCAACGATAATCGGAATGGCACTTCTCAGACTAGCATAAACTCGAAAGACCACGACAGAGTTGATTCAAAATCAAGGTTTTGTTAATCGTTTTTTTTTGTCGTAGTGTAGTCCACTCAAAATTTCTTCCGCTAGACCAGACAGTAAATAAGGAGTATTGCGTGAGCGTATTAAAGCATTTGAGGAAAAATATTCGTCGCAAGAGGCCACAATTGTGGAAAAACAACACGTGGTTTCTTCATCAAGACAACGCATTGGCTCACACATCATAAAACAACGTTTATACTATTCTTCAAGCTCTATATTCACCCAATACGGCTTCTTGTGACTTTTTCCTATTTCCACGACTCAAGTTACCACTTCGCGGAAAGCGTTTTGAGACAATTGAAGCGGTAAAGAAGAATTCGCAGAAGGAGCTGAAGGCGATTCCAAAATCGACCTATGAAAGTGTTTTCAAGATTGGAGGAAGCGTTGAAATATATGTATTATTTGCAATCGAGATTACTTTGAACGAAGTATAATGAATATCGATGAATAATTGAAACGTTTTCATGTTCTTGAATAATTCCAGGTACTTTTTAACAGAAACTATACACTAAAAATCTATTCATTAAACCTACGAAAGAGCCAGGGTATATAACTTGAATATGATGATAGTTTTAGTAAAAAAATATGAAGAAAAATATCCCTGTAGGTCCTTGCAATTGATCAACATACGCAATATGTGGATCATGAGTCAAAAAATAATAATTCAGAGCTTAGTAATGTTACAAAAATCTTCAGAACTACAATTTTTCTATTTGATTATACATTCCATAAGTTATTGATGTCATCAACTGTCAAATGATAATGTCACTTTCTGAATGTTATCAGTTATTTAATACCTCCAACAAATTTAACATATTTTTTTATAGGATACTCTTTGAGTAAATTCAACTATTCAGAAAATATTGATAGTCAAAGATATAAAAATACACACTCTTAAGGAACGAAAGCTTTCACAGTTTTGGTTAAGTTGAAAATCATGGTATTATTTGACGTTTCGCCTAGGATTGCACGAGGCACCTACCTTTATTATGCGAGATTAGAATACTGAAAGACCATCGGGGAGCAACAGCCCAGTATTTATACCCGACTGGTGCACAGCGAACCGTGATCCAGCGTTACAATCATTTCCATGATTTCTCAAACACAATCCGTCATTAACTCTTAGGTATATATAACTCTTTCAATATGGGACAAACAATAACTAAATCAGTGGTAGAAAAAATGACTAATGCCCTGGGAGGCAACGGATATTGCGCTGAAGATATTAGATGTTTTATTAATAAATATAAAAATCCAACTACTTAACAAAATATCAAAAATATACCGTCTAAACTCACACAATTTTTAAAGCATGTAAAACAGTTGGACAATGTTTGAAGTCAACAAAGTACGCAATACCAAGGTGTTTATGAGATACCTTGGTTTTGTAGTAAAGTGTATGTGAATAAAACAGGATGATCGATATCCACTAGGCTTAAGGAACACTAGATATATTAAAAAGAAACAAGTTGTACAATCTACAGTAGCTGAACACCTGTATTGCTCAGGTCACGCCTTTAATGTAAAAGAAACTAAGGTGCTAGCATCAGTGTATGGTTTCTATATTGGTAAAATTAGAGAATCATTCGAAATTTGTAAATATGCAAATAATATTAATAAAGATACAGGTTATAATCTACATCATATCTGGAAATCGATTGCAAAGCTGGATCACGATTCGCTGAGCACCAGTCGGGTATAAATACCCGAAGAACTATATTACTAAATTTTCGAATAGTTTGCTTCAGCCATATGACAGTATCAAAACCTTTCTGAAAACTGGGAAAGCATCTTTCACAAATGTTGATAAGGGATATCTTGCACTGCATTTGAATGAAATGACGTTTCAAGGTCTGTACTATCTACTAGAGTCTTTAAATAGCCCCAAGGATAGAAATCTGAAGAGGTTAGATCGGTTGACCTAAGAGGCCGTTCAATAGGCTCTGTTTTATATATCCACATCCAGGAAAAGTTTCATCTAAATATTTGCTGGCATGTCTTTTTTTATATCAGATGGTGGATTAATTAAATCTGGTAAAAGCTTATTAAGAGAGTTTAACTCAGTTCATTGCAGCAAACATAAATACAAAATTTCGCAAAAAAAACAGTGTGTAAATATCCCAATACACTATAATATGAATACAAGTATATACAGGAATGAAAAAAAAGAAGAGATTGTGTATATTTTGATTTATATTCAGCGCTTTCGGTCTTACTTAGACCATCCTCAGGACTCAGACCTCGTCAAAGGGCACACCTCAACCTTGCCATTTGGAAAACAGTCTGCAATACCAGCGCAGCCTTTACATAGTACAAAGCACGTATACAATTAAAATATCAATCCCTAATTAAAATTAAAACGGTTAAAACAATGTATACATTAATACTATTATAAATAGTGAACTTTTACATTAACAACTTAAAAGATAAAAGTGAGGTTATCTTTAAATCAGAAGTGAGACTAAAAGTGTAAGATAAGGACAAAATGTACTCCATGTTTGTTAAAAAATTGTCAGTATTTTTGAAATACTTGAATTTACCCATATACTATGCTGTACAAAAAATATTACAAATTTGTTGCAGATTTTAAATAATTGATACCATATATGATGTCCCATTTAAAAAATGTATATGGCATTGTCATTTGACAACTGTCGAAATCACTGGCTAATGGAATGTTAGTGACGTCAAATAGAAGGATTGTAGTTCTGAAGGATGAAGAAAACCCGATCCCCTATCAATTTCTATCGATCCTTAATTAAGTTCACTGCATATTATCATATTGGGCCTTATAGTTTATGCGAGCAAGTAATTTGGTTCACCCTGTATTATAAAACCTTTCAGTTTCACATGTCTAAATTTAGCTTTGCTTTAGTTCTTAATAGATTAATTAATTTTCGAATGCTTCGAAATATATCCGAAATGACAAAGAAAATCTGTAATTTTTTCTTACTTGAGGAATTTTGAAAAACTATTACTACTTTCCTTGACTTATAAAAATACAATACCCTTTTATTTTAAATATGGCACTTTGTCCTTGTTCACTAATGTAATACCAATATTTCTAAAATGCGGATCTGTTTTTTATTGCATTTTTAATAACTCGTTAAGTTTTAAATAGAGTTGTAAATCAGAATCGATATAAGATATGGGTTTCTTGTATCTTCGTTTTAAAAATTACTCACTATTTCTTTCCTGGTCATTATCGGGAACGGAAAACTTGAGTGCTTTGTTTAAATTCTGGGAGTATAACATGGCTGTATTGAATACTTTAAGTGTCATCTAAAATAAGGTTAAATTTACAGATTTGTATTAAAAAAATTATCTCTTACCTACAAGACCTGAAGGAGAAGCGGAAGTTATTTTCCCGAAAAATAAGGATGAAGTGAAAATTATCAATTTTTGATTATTTATCAGTATTTCTAAAAACCCGCAGGAAATTCCTTATTCATAGTAAACACATTATTTCTGTAAATTTTTACGAAATATCAGAATTAAAAAAAATTACAATTGACGGATATTTTTCCCTTATCCGAAGGAACATTATAAATGTCACGAAATTAGAGCTCCCTAATGTTCAACTATCACTAAGCAAGATCCAAATATAGACGAATATAAAACCTGTTGGCGTTTTACAAAACGTTATTTGTACCTTTCGTGCCGCTTCAGAAAATTTAACTTGAACATCCATTTCTGTGCTGACATATTTATGACAAACATATTGTGGAGTTAGACAAAAAGGTTCATCCAAGCGAAGAAATGTATTTATTTAACCTTCAATAAGAAACATTTTTATTAAAAACACGTGTGTATGATTCTTGTTTCTGTTTCTGATGTAAAATTTCTTGTTTTTCAAAATATAAAAAAGCCGAATTTTAAATTATCAGTCCATATTATAAAAATATTTTTGAAGTCGATTCCTTTCGAGTTTTTTCCTGTTAGGTTTATTAATTTGTTTTAGGGTTATGGACACTGAAGCTTGATTAAATGCTATTATAGGATTTGTTTAATTTTTTAGATACATAACCGAATCAAAAGGTCTTCGTACAAATAAACGAAACTAAAGACCATCCTCTCATCTGCCTTTCAGTCAATATTCTTGTATCCATGCAGCATTCCAATTCGATTGAAACGATCCATTGCAGCTATATTCACCTAAAATTCTTGTAATAAATGGTTCTGTTTATTACTTGAATATCAAGTAGATGTAATTGCATCGGACTGGAATGCTGCGTCAGAAATTGGGTCAATTGTTATTAATATTCTTAACGGCTCTCTATATTTCTGTACAATATTTCTCGTCTGGATCATCTTATTTATAATAATTTATGTTCCTTTAGCAGTAATATTGCCATAACGGTTTGTTATCGATATATTTTCCAAATTTTATTACAATAGCTCTTTGAATAATCTATTTTGTATATTAGTTTTTGTCTTTTATTTCGAGTATATATCATTTTAGTTCACACATTTGTTCATTAACTTTTTCCTTATTTCTTTAGAACCATCCTCGATTTGAGATAATTTTCATTGCTAAGGTTGTTTTGATTCTATTCTCTTAGTGTCTTAATTACGCCATTTCTTCGCTGTAATTCTTTTATTAATGCGTTCTTTTGTTATTGCTTTGTTCCAATAATACCCACTTTTCGTTTTGGAATTTTATGTTTCTCCATATTTCTTAAGAATACTCCTAGATTTGATTTTTTTTTATTTAGCACCCGCTTCTTTATTATTTTATTAAAGTGCTCTTCTGTTTCGTTATCAAAATGTTTTTCAGTAATTATCAAGTTTTATTATAGCAACATTTAAACAAAAACAGGCTTTGCATATATGTAGGAAAAGCTCTCTTTTTCAACTAACTCAGAAAGGCCTTATATTATAAGGACAGACATACTCTGTATTAATAGATTTAGGAGTCGAAGCATTACCTCAGATTGCAAAAAATTGCACAAAAAGGGTGCACATTCTTTCCAAGGCAAAGTGCAGAGTAATACTCGATAGATCTGCATTCGGTGCGAAAGGTATTTTTTGTCCATGTGCGTCGCTCGAAAAATGTAATTATGTTCTTAACTAATAAAGATTTCATTATGAAATTTATAAATTAATATTGATAATTAGACAATGCATATGTCATTAAAAAAATATATGCAAAAGAAATGTCCTTTCTTTGAGAAAAATAGTTATCGAATTAAGTTTAATTTAATTAATATTAACAAAAAATGTTTTTTTTTTTTCAGCTTACACTAAAACTTTATTTAATAATCATAAATTTTTGTAATTGAATTTTTTTGTAGCACTGATAATTCAAGAGAAAAATGCGCTAAAAAATGTTTTTGTGAATTCAGGAAGTTTAAACAATCATAACTTTGTCAATTTTCGTGACGTGTAAAAATACATCTTTGACCATTTTTTTATGAAGAATCGAATAAAAACTATTAAAATAAAATATTTTTCAAGTAAAAATTTGACTTGAAATGCCCCTTTTTGTTCTTGATCTATTTTTTGTCTTTATTATAAATATGCTACGTTTTTCTATGTATGTGCACAGAGTTGGAGGTCTATAAACTGCGACCTGGTAGATCTATTGTGCCCCCCTACTGCTGCCCAGTCTTAAGAGTTACCTAATCGGCTAGTCCTCCAATCCTATTTTCCTCAGACATCTTAGGATGTTGGACAGCTTCAAGATGGATGGCTCCCCTTCTTCGATTTGATGTGTTCCCAAGAACCGCATCTTAGGGTTTCCTAGAGCGCCACACTCTGAAAGGATATGAATAGGGGTTTCGTCCTCCTCACAGAATATGCACTCTTCTCTTTCTACCAGTCCGAGTTTTTTGAGGTGTTCCTTTAGGTGGCAATGCCCCGTCAGGACTCCTGTCAGAACTCTGAGGTGGTTTTTACTTAAGCTTATACATTCTTTCTTCTATATACCAGGCAGGCTTTTCCAAAGAGGACCCCACCCCACGCACCGCAGCCCTAAATGTGCTATGACGCATGGGAAAGAGGACCACCTTGTCCACGCCATTGCTCCTGGTATGTGTAAGCTGTTCCTTGATTTTCACTATCCGAGGACAATTACTTAAGCCACTCCACCAACTTCAAGGTCCCTCAGCTTATAGGGGCGTTGTTTTTGTTTATTTTCAGGCTGTACTACTTTAATTGTTCTGTGTTTTCTAATAGCTAGTGCGGGACTCAGTAACTTGTTTTATTTAATAGAAAAACATTAGGTTATTTAGCTTTTTTTTTCAAAAATTCATAGTAATTTGTATATGAAAAAGCTATTTTTTACTACAACGTTAATTTTTTTCGAAAGGCAATATACCAAATACATAATGTCTTTAATTAATATCAAGAATAAATTAATACAATAATTACATCATTTTTGGTAAAAATTTTTAAATTTAATACAACCTACATGTGTCTTGGATTCACATATCAGAGTAAAATAACTGGCTGAAAACAGTTTCCTGGAAATCAGTAAATCAAAAAATTTGACAAACAATCCAAGCTTACTCTTTTGTATCAACAATGGTTTTGGTTGTTAATAAAATTTACTTAGGCAGCAGTTTCTGGCAAGCTTGCCTCCTAAGGAATCCTCTATTAGCAGTCAACTTCAGGAAGAAACAATCACAATTTTTTAAATATTTTACTTTAAAGTTGCTCAAATGTATTTGAAATTATACTCAAATATAACTGGAATGGAATTTTTTTATAAGCTAACATCATAATGATAGTTTTTATGGTTTATTTTTTATCTTTAAATAAAACTTCAATCAATAAAAGTGATCATTAAATGTGAACAATAAATTGTTCAATTTAATTTGGGTAATGTTTAAGATAATTTATAGCTTCGACATTAGGACAGTTTATGGGCTTAGAGTAAGGTAAATGAGTGAATTATGGCTTACATCTTTCTCCTTTGACAAGTTTATGACGAACATTTCGTTGATGTCGACAAAATAAAGCATCCAAATGACAAAATGTATCGTTCTTTTCGTATTTTTTAAATAAAATTTATTACATAGAACGTTCCATTCCCTAAATAAAAATTTAAATTTTTTGTGTGGGGAAGTCGAATAACAGAATTATTTCTAACCAAAGGAAAACACAATAAAAAGTATGTATTGAGACGCCACATCACTATTTTTACTAATCGATACAAAGTACTTTGCATTGTTAAAAGTAATAGTTATATTTAAATGGAAACATCGTAGCTCTGGCCTATTAAAGTATATTAATGAACAACAATGTATTAAGAATTGTGCCAGTCGATATGTAATAAATAATAATGTGGTGTAAAGTCTGGAATAAATTTATTAATTAAAAAAGACTATTTTTTTTTAAATATTGTTGACACACCGACTTTTTTGGTGCAAATTTTTGCCAGTTTATTAAATTTAATAGGTTGATTCGAAAGGGGCCCTCCTGTAAATTTGATTTGTTAAATAGTAACCTAATATCATTAATGCAACAATACGGCTCTACCACTTTCCCGGGACACGGAAATACGCAGAGATTATGACACCTAAGAAAGGCAAACCAACCAGGGAAGCATCAAGCTGTCACCTGATCAGTATTCTCTCAGCCTAGGAAAGTGGTAGAATTCACTATTCTGTAAAAGATGAAAAACGTCACCGAAGACCTGGAAGTCATATACCTGAAGCAGTTTGGCTTCCAGGCAGGACTTTCAGCGACCCATCAGACAGCCAAACTGGCCCAGGAAATAGTCTCCGCTTTCAACAGGACTGCGCACCTAGGGACCATCATGTTCTACCTGTCAAAAGCCTTTGACAGAATCTAGCATGAAGGTCTGGGTCTATAGATGAGATTCGGATACTCTCCACATATAACAAGGGTAGTCTTTCCTTTCCTTTCTGGCAGAATTTTCACTATCAAGGTGGAAACCCTTACATCTTCAAGAAGAATCATGACAGCATAGGTACCCCGCAGCTCTTCGCTCAGCCCACACTTGTTCAATATCTACATTGCTGACGTCCTCAAGTCCAATCTGACCAGACTTTTGCTGTTTGCTGATAATGTAGTCATCACCTCGACTTATCGCAATACTATATATATATATATATATATATATATATATATATATATATATATATATATATATATATATATAATATCCAGACCGCAAAGACACCTAGATAGCCTGGAAACCTGGATGAATCATTGGAAGGTCCAAGTGAACCAGAATAAATGCATAGTATTCCTCTTCATCCAATCCAATGGTCAATCAGTGGAGATATCTAGGGCTGCTCTATGATAGAAAGCTGATCTGCCTCTCTGCCCCTTGGCGTTAAACTCTCCCATTATTACTGATGTTTTCCCTTTTCTCGTCAGTCTTATAGTCTCTTTCAAAAGTTTATAGAAAGATTCAGTTTCATCATATGATTTGTCGAGCATTGGGGAGTAAGTTTGTATTATATTTAATGGGTTGGTTTGCAATTTCAACACCATAACTCCTTCGCTAGTTTTGACGAAATATATGACGGATTTTTCGATATTTGGGATGAGTAGCACTGCGACACAATATTTGTGATCAGTATCGACCCCTCCCGAATAATAAACGTAACTGTGTTGAGTTTTTTTTATCAGATCTAGACCATCTGACCTCAGTTAATCCAAGGATTTTGAGTTTATCTTATTCTAATTAGACGTTATTCAGTTTTCCTACTGCGTAAATCTCATATTGTGATACGCAACAATTTACCATATATTCCGATTTTGTCTGTGACAGGTTCAACGTTCTTAATTATAGGCCACGGGGAGGTTTTAATTTTTGACAGGTGTCATTTTACAGAGCTGAAAACTGATTTTTTTAATACTTTGGTTATTCTTCTTCAAAAAAGGTACTCTTGATTTATTTCGATTAAACTGGCGGTTAGTTTAATTTTGCTGCAAAAATTGTAAATAAATCTCACTACTGAGTCTTCCTTTCAAAACAACTGAACGTTTAAGATTATTTCCGATCATGCCAGCCCACATATTTACAATAAACCTTTGCTGGTGTGTGTTAGTGTTACTCAGCTCAAAAATGTAAGTTGTGTTAGTTTATTATGCCATCTCTTGTAAAACCGGCCTCATCGGTAAATAAAATAAAGTTATACAAATTTAGATTCAGGTTATGTTGCTGTGTAACCCAGTTAGAATATTGAAGTCTTGCGGGATAATCATCCGGATTTATAGCGTGTACTTTTTCTACGTGGTACGAGCGAAGTTACTGTTCTGTTATAGTTTCATAGACAATCCATTTTGTAACATTATTTGGTGTCGCAAGCTTTCTTATGCTGTTTGAATGGTTATCAGCAATATCTCGCAAAATTTGTTCCTTTACGTGAAGGTCTCGTGCTCTCCTGGGAAGGCCCTCTTCCTACGTCGCGGAAAAAATGACTCTGAATCAAACATGTAAAAAATTAATTCGTTGACTCTAATGATTTCCTAATCATCTTTTACCTGTTTTCCTTAGATTTCTAATAATCCTTTGAAAGGTTTTTGGACTGTTCGAGTTAGAAATCTAAGCATTGCCTTCGAAGAATTTGAAAGTGTTTCATACTCTGGGTAAGAATATTCTTCCAGTCAGTAAAATTATTTTTACTTGAAGACAGTTTTGACAAGTTCCGTCAATAATAATTCATTATGTAGGTATTATCACTAAGAACCTGATTTTTATCTGATTGTGTTTGGCATAAGTACCTTTTAATTGTTTCGCATAGGGATCGATTTATCTCGAAAACCGCCAGTTTTATCGAAATAAATTAAAATTACCTTTTTGAAGAGGAAGGACCAAAGTATTTAAAAAATTAGTTTTTAGCTCTGTAAAATGACACCTGTCAAAAATTAGGCCCAACAAGTGTGGCTGCAAGTCCATTTCTGACTACTCTGATGATCTAAAACTTCTACTGTAGTATGGTTGAATGAATCTTTATGGTCTCTACTAAAAACTAAAATTTCAATAAATTATACAAGTCTGTTCAAAACTTAGAGCCGATATGGTAAATCGCTGTGTATCCTTATAAGATTCTATTTTTCCTTTAAGGGGCACTTATGGAATTTCTTTTTATTGTAAAGTAGGGTTATTTTGACCTGCTTTGTATGCGCTATAAATTAGGAGGACTTACAGGATACCAAAAAAAAGTAATTTGCTTACATTCTTGGTGCAAATTGACTTAGTAATAATTTTCGTATCGGTGCACGCTGATACATAGCGGCTAAATATCCTTACCGGCGCGCCGTATGCACTCCAATCCCTAACATATACATGCCAATCATTGATAACATTTATATTTTAGTGTACCAATGAATAGCCCTCGTAATTTTTAATATAAAGAATATTTGTTATCACCCTAACAAGAGAGTCAATTTTCTTAGCTAAATGTTTAAATTCAATGTAAGTTCACTATTTTCAATATCGCGCAATTTATTAATTTATCAAATAATATATGGCGTTTTCTGAGTATGATTAATATATATATATATATATATATATATATATATATATATATATATATATATATATATATATATATATATATATATATATCAATATATATATATATAGTTTATCGGTTCGAACTCGCAATAGAATTTATTTTAAAGCTTATGAATATAAAAAATGAAAGTGCCAATCATTGGGCAGGTGCCACACACTAGGATAGTTACCTTACAGTGTTATCTTCATAACTCTCTGTAGGCAAAAACCATATTGACTAAAAACATAATATTATAGCCCTAATCTTAACTAAAACCTGTGCAAAGTAATACGTTATATTCTTCTAATGAAATTTGGAAATTATCATCAATTAATGTTATTAGTTCCCATAAAAAAATATTGCAGTATTTTATCGCAAGATAAACACTGTGTTTCAATATAACCGTCATAAATAATAATAGCTGAAGAAAAGACTGTGTCATTTATATTTAGTAGGCGAAACATAATTTGATGCGATAGCAAAAACTCATATAAGAGCTCAATGTAATGTGTATATTGCATTGTCGGAGTCCAATTTGATGTCTTAATTCCGTTTTATTACCGCAACATTTTGTCGTAATAAAAGTAGGGGAGGTACAAAAACTACCCGCGTTGGCAAAATGATTCCGGGGCGTAATGCCGTAAAATTTTACTGCTGAAATTTCAACGAAACATGTTTTTTTTTCATAAAAACTGGGGTGTTTTAATTTTGAAAAATATGTTTATCAAGAGAAAAAAATTCGGGAATATTTATTATTGAATACGAACTAGCAACACAACAACTTGGAACAAATTCTTATGAACTTCTTAGAGAAAGAAAAATTATACTGGTTAACTCAAATCTAATTGTACATAGTATAATGATGTATTTTACTTAATAAGGTAAATATTTGTCTGCTATGGAAAAGTTCCGATAATCACCAGTAATAAAGATACATGGTGTTTTATAAAACTTAGTTAAATATTTCTTCACATACATTTCCTAAAGTTGTTCTGATATTAAGTTGCTATTTGATATTTTAGTACTCATATTAAATTAATTTCGAATTTACAGGGCCGGACTAGAAAATGGACCTATTAAGTATTTTTTTAAAAACATAGCACCCTGTATAATTGTTATTGAATTTATGATCGGGTTTTAAGACTTAAATAAAGGCCTAAAAGATTGATGAAATATTTTTAGTTCCAGCACTTATTTCTTCTGGTAAAAGTTTTGGTTACAATCATTTTGATGTCAAAATGTCTATTTATTCTCCAAAAAATAAATTTTGATTAAACTTAGTTGGTTTATTTATAAAATGAGTAAAGTAAAACTGTGATTGTAATAAATATTTATTTACAGTTATTTAATTGTACAAATACAAAAATATTAAAAAATATCTTTTCACGTATGGAACGTTTTTATTTTCGTTGTTCAAAATGCTATGCCATTCAACATGATTTCGATCGTCAACAACTCGGGATATTACTTTTGCAGGAACCAATTCATATTTTGCAGCTAGCTTACAAGGTGAATGTGGAATATTAGCGAGGTATTTTAATTCTTCATTGACCATTTCTGCACAAAATATATCCATGTCTATGGAACCATATAAATATTTTTCGCACAAGTAAGCCGCAACAATAAAACTGATTGCATCCCTGATCTCATTCTTAAAATGATCTTTAATTGTCTCAATATACGGCTAATCATTTGCACTATCTAGCATATCTTGAGCCATATTTCTTAATTCTCTTCCAAACCAAAATATGTATCTATCTATACATTCATTGAAAGTCTCATCAGCAGACATCTTTAACAAAAAATAATGAACACGCCTAAGTATACAGACACGTCCAACTGTTTTTAAATTTAATGATATCCTTTTTTCAAACATAATATACAAATTACACCAATAAGCCCCGAGTATTTTTCAAAAACTCTAGTACTTTACCCCAAATACATTAAACTGTATTTCCCTTTAGTTTTACTCATAACATCTACAATATCAGTGTTTCAGCTACACGTTTTGGCAAAAAAGTCTCGAATGTGCGGTTATCATCGTCATCGTGTAAAGTCACTAGAAGGGTTTTACCAAATCATGTAGTCACTAAAACTATTTTTACAATTTTCTACACTTTTCCCACAACCGTTTCAGTAATTTTTTTCTCTTTATAACCTTGAAATATTTACTGAATATTTCGTTAATTTCATCTAGAGTTTTGGAATATTCGTTATTGAAAAATGGTTATAAAAACCCAAAAAATTACCGTAAATAAAAAAGTACTTTCAGAACACCACACGAACACAATATTTAATGATTTTTCAATAACGGAAGTTTAATCTACTTGAAATTCTTAGAAACTTATCCTCAAACCTTGACCTATTGGGTGGCATCAAAATTTAATAGTCAGATATTTGAGTCACTATTTAAGGTGTTATTAAAATATTATTTGTAGATATTTACTGCATGTTTAAAGTGCTTTATTATTTTTAAACAAAGATTACACCACTATAATTTTTGTTTATGGTTTTTGCGAAGATAACGGACGAGCTCAGCTCGAGAATATAGAAGAAGATTTCCTAATAGAAAATCTTCATTTGTTCATGAAAATTGACATTTTTCCACCTATCAGCTCCTAATTCATCCAGTGCAAGAGGAAGAAGATATCCTAAATTTAATATAGTACAAAAAAATCCAAAAATAATCACAATAAAAACTGCTAGACGCCTGCATATTATGCAAAAAGAGCACATTTAATATTGCAAAACGGAAGCTTTTATCCTTATCATATCGAAGGAATATAGAGTTTAAAAACGGCTGATTACGCCCAATGAATTAAAATACATCGAAGGGATTTTGCATGGACCTTGTGGACTAATGAAGCTCAATTTATCAGACATAGTGTCAATAATGTTAGAAATTGTCATGCACAGTACCTAGAAAATCCAAATAATTTTAGGCAGTTGCAGTCGCAATGTAGATTTTGCATAAATATTTGGCCAACATGTCTTTAAAGAACGGTAGTCTTCTCCAAAATGATGTAAATTTAAGAATACTGTATTTCAGTACGTTGGAGCTCCTTCACATTTCACAAAACCTGCTTTCCAATTCTTTAAAATTACTTATTTTAATAGATGGATAGGCTCAAGAAACCACATTTTTAGCCAGTAAGATTCCCGGATTTTAATCCTATGGACTTCTTCTTTTGGGAGTATATGAAAAATTTATTTTATAAATGATACACGAGACCAGCTTTTTCAACGTATTATCTGTTCATTTCTGGAAATATAAAATAAATCAGATATAATTAGGCGTGTTGTTTCAAATTTAAATCAAAGGGGGAAAATGTAATAAGGTTAATGGGGCGCGAAAATATTTTCAATTATGTTTTTCTGAAGTTTTATGCTTGCTTTTGCTATTGCTATTTTCTATTACCCATTCTGTTGAAAATAATACATAAAATAAATGTTCTAAATAATCATTATTTATTTCTTAGAAGGAATAGGTGTGGCAACTAAATAAATTCCACAAATCTGGTAGGTATGTGTTAAAGTTTCAAAATAGGAAATTATATTCTTTAAAAAGTTATAAGAGCTGTTCTGTTATTTAAAAAGTAATAAAAATATCAGTTTTCTAATTCGATACTGCAAATTAGAAATTGTTCACCGTGGGCACTAGAATACTATTACCAACCAGCCACCTAAAAATAAACATAAAGCAACCTACAAAAGTGTTAACCCATTAAAAACGAAGAACTTTGAATACAAGAAAAATTTAAAAGCAGATTCGCCAAGAAAGTGGAATAATAAAGAGTATAAATATAAGGATAATCCGAGTTATGGACAAGTTGTCAGAGAAAATGACATAATAAAGAAAATAAAAAAACTTTCAGTCCACAATATAGAACCCTATTTTGAAAATGATTAATACTCGTCTGAAACTTCGTGAGTGGTTTCATTTTAACGTAACCTATAACTCTTTTATTTGCCAAAACTCTCGCAGACGAGCAGTTTTCAATGTGAAAAACGGAAAACATATTATTTGAATGATGTATTAGAAAAGTATTAACAACCGTTTCTTTCCACTTGAATCGAAGAATATTTATTTACAAACAACGGAAAAGCGGTCTACAAAAATAATGGCGAGAGCCCCACTCCCAACATGTCAAAACAACCAGGTTATGCAAATTTATCAATAAACAGCTGATTTTCGCATAACTATTTCATAAATATCAGTTTAATTGAATAGTTATATTGGTCTGCAATTTTCATAGGCATTTTTCTCAGACCTACATCTTAAATATGTCAATTTTACGACGAACAACATTTTCTTCTTTCGTTTTGAAATGAAGTGTAGAACGTATTGATATATGTGGCTTACCAGTGGCAGCTAGTGCATAATTACTGCAGAACTGCAGAACCACCAACATTTTTAGGCTAGAACCATTGTTGTAAATATCCTAGAAAATATTTTATAAACCAGCCGTTATGAATTCTGGAACGCAATAAAGTTGAGTAGAGAGTTAGCTTAAACAAGCGAAAATAATTAATACTAAAACAAAACAATGGTTCGAAAAAGAAATGCAATAAAAAGAGACAGAATACTTTTAGTGAATTACCTCGGAAGAAGATTACTGCAATGCCAGTGGAGGTTCTGCAGTTGATAATCCCACCTTCATTACCATCCAAATCATCATCAGTTCTTGAATATAATGAGGAGGATTATTTGTTATCAAATTCTACCGATTGGGATAGCAATGACGAGAAATCATCTTATGATAATAATTATTTTTTTTTAGTTAACTGTTTTATTGAAATTAATTCAATATGCCTTATTTTATTATGTAGTTGTAGTTATAGGCGTTATTTTGATTATAAATAAACAGCAATACACACGTACCTTACTGGCATAACAAGTAGGTAAACATGGCTAATTACAGAGCAATTGCCCATATTTCAAAGTGTCAATGTTGAAAAAACGTGTCACATGGTGAGATCATCACCACACCACACATTACAGTACCTACCTATACAGATTTCCAGTCCTTTTCTCTTAAAGCAGAGGAATATAACTTCAGTATACATAAACAACTAAAATAAGTAAAAAAATATTTTTTTCTTTCTTTTACTGGACGAAGCTCTGTGAGGAGTTTGCTTATATGAAGTTACCATACGTAAAATTATTTTTTCATGGAGCTTCCAAAAAATTAAGGATACTTTGGATAGGTACCAAACCGACGAGAGCTGAAAAACTAAATTTTATCATAAAACGCGGGAAGGATAACGATAATTATTACGACCAAGCTGACGTTGTTAATAAATTAGCCTCCAAAAATTGTAATATTAGTTACGTAGGTGAAAGAAAGAGAGCGTCAGATAAAAGAGTTGGTGAGTACCTGAGAGCAAATGGAAAAAAATAAGCGTGTTTTATCCAAATATCACAAATTGATTTTGACAATGCGTCTATACTTGATCTTGAACCTTCCGTATGTAAGACGTATGGTATCAGAGATGCTACATAATAATTTAGAGGATAATGCAACAAATAGCAACATTCAAATTTATCATAAAATAACTTAGAAACAAGTGTTCAGCTATATTAAATTAGAAATATAAATACACAGCAAATATTTGTTTTATATGCGAATTATAAAAATCCTATTTGTTTTTTTTTATTGGTTACGCAACACTGCCCAATATTTTTGGCCACTGCATTTTTTGATTACAAAATAGCTAACCTGACATGTTAATATAAGTGGCCTACCAGGGTTCATCAGTAAACATAACCTCGTAAAACTGCCATATTTAAAGTGTAGGTCTGAGAAAACAGCCCATGAAAATTGTAGACCAGTAAATTTTTGCCATGTAGTAGATATTTGTTGGACTTCCACTGTCTTCATTTTTTGTTGAATGTTACAAAAAAGTGACATTCAATAAAAAAAATAGATACAGACAATGGAAATCCAACAGATATATACTAGTTCGCAAAAAACATCGATCTTCAAACAAACCAGTAAATTTTGTTTAGGAGTAACACCACTGTAGCAGGGAGAAAAAATCGATTTTTTTATTGCTTTAAATGAACCATTAGGTATTTAGGAAAAATATCCAATTAGTCCCTTGGCGAAAAAAAATTTTTAAAGCGTCGATATCTCGATTTTGCGATACCGCTTCTAGCGCGCGTTAAGCATGCTAAGCAAGAAGCGCTCTGCCCACATCCCCTGCACCTTTAGTAGCATTACTTTTGTATTACCGTTAACTGTTGATATTGTAAATAGGTTTATTACCTTTAGAGTGAAAGGGCCTTACAGTTTCACAGAAAAACACCAGGTGTGCAAGAAGTCCACAAGTGCTACAATTTTTTATAATAAATGTGTAAGTATGTAAAACTTTAAACGCGTTTGCTCAAAACTACTTTTTTCAAACTGGGCGAAAACGATAATCAAACACTATTGCACCAACCGATCTCAAATTTTAACAGTAACTTCAAAATCACATTATCTTCCTTGCTACCTAGTCGTTTTTTGATTATACGTAAACTTTTTTTTTATAAACGATTTATTGTTTTATGTTTGACCAAAATCGACTATTTTTTTCAAAAGTGCACTATTTTTACAAAATCAGATTAAAAAAACCTACATCATCGGGGAGCCAATTATAAATAAACTATAAATTTTCTGTTTTTTTATCCGGATCTCATAGTTCACGCAAAATGTTTTCGCCCATTTTTTAATTTTTAGAAAAGATGTTTTCGAAGACCGGCTCTGTCGCCGCCATTTTGTATCAAAATAATAATAAAAAAATTTTTACATACTCCAATATGTGGTTAATGAACCATCTGAAAATAATTTTCCTACTTCTCTTACACACTCCCACAAAAATTATCAAAATTAACCCTATTTTTCAGCCGTTATAGTGGTGTTATCCCTTAAACAATTATGTGGAAATCAGCTGGTTGCTGATACATTTCCATAATCTCGTTATTTTGACATGTTGGCGATGGGTGTGTGCCAAATGTTTTTGTAGTCCATTTTTTTCCGTCTTTTATATATAAATATCTTACGATTCAAGTGACAAGCAAACTGTTATTCATATTTTTTAATACTTCATTAAATTGACATTTTTTTCCTCTTTCCACATTAAAAACTGTCCATTTCCAAGAGTTTTCGTAAATAAAAAAGTTACAAATTACGTTAAAATGAAACCAGTTACGAAATTTTAAACGAGTATACTCATTTTCAAAATAAGGCCCGGTACAACACCAAAATAATGACAAAACAAGAAGTTTAAGATATTTAGTTGTATTACTATTATCTATACAATGCCTCATCGATCCTCGTTTGAGGTCGAAATCCAGCTGTCTCTCCATCTTTTGGGGGGCCGTCCAGGCAGCCGTTTGGTGTTTGGTTTCTCTTTCATCTAGTGTGTCATCGTCCATGGAACGCCACGTGATCTATCCACTGCCTACGACGGTTTCGAACCCACTTCACAACATCCCCCACTCCGCTGTCCTCGCGTATTTTTGCGTTTCTTATTCTATCTCTTAAACTTGTTCTTGTGATCATTCTCAGCGTTTTTATTTCTGTGGTTCTCATAATTTGTGTATAGATAACAGAACTTGGTTTTACCTAGAAGAAGAAGAAGAAGAAGTTGTATTACTGCTTTTTATTAGAGCTGAAATCTTTCGAAAGAATAATTTATTTTTAGAAAAAAACTAAACCAGAAATATTTCTAGGGGACCACTTCTGTAGTTCTCTCTACCATATACCAAAAAACATCAAAATAACACAAACACAAGTAATATGCAAATGAAGTATATTAAGAAGTTCACTTACCAATAAACCTTTTCAGTTTACCACCCACTTGCAATATATTTATTTTGGAAATATTTTTATAGAACCACCTTGGAAAACCCTTTAAAATATGCTGTTTTGTTCGTCAAAATATTTCGCCTACCAAAAGTTATTTAAGAATGAATTCTGTTAAAAATTTTGCCAGCCTATAATTTTTTTGATTTTTTTCCGTTTTTAACCGCTTAGAAATAAACCTTCTTCAAAAATAATTTTACAGATTTACCAACGGGAACTTATTAGAAAGTTTTATCAAAATATCTCCCTTTCATCAAAAATTATACGTGAATAAACATTTCAAATAAATAAATAAGCTAACGACTTGATAACCTCCTTTTTGAAGTCGGCTAAAATGAATGCCAAGTTGTTTCTTCTCAGTTTTTCTCTTTTAATCCTGCACTCATGTCTTGAAACGACGAAATGCGTCAAATAATGGATTAGTTGAAAGGATAATCTGTTTAGAACTAATTTGTGAGGTTTGTGCTACCTGTGACAACTGCTACAACTGTGAGCAATAATCTTAGGTAGAGACTTCCATTATCCATATTATGTTAATAGTTCATAATCAAATGAATCTTTCTTCTTGACGGTTCAACAAACGATACGTTACAATTTTAAAATAAATTCAACTAATGTTAAATAAATTTTGCAGTTAATTCGTCTTCTTAAAAATTTAAACAGCATTTTTCTTCTTCCTGTTATTATACTTGACTTTTCAAACACTTAAAACTTTGCAAATAGTAGCTCTCTCTCATGCCGAGTACCCTCAAGGCAAACGTGCTGGTATAGGTGCAGCGAACAACAATCTCATAAGTAAATACTTTACAAGAACCAACAAAATTGCTACAACTGGCAAAAAAAATCGACCTTAAAATAAAACTTAAACTGGATGGTAACATGTCATGACGGCCTAATGTAACACTGCATTTTCTTTTTTAAAAGCACGGCATTATCTTATACACTTATTATAGTGATTAGCCTCCTTGCTATACTGAACTGAACCTCGGTGATCTATAATTTTATGCAGTATTAAAAATGTAATAAGGGCTCCACGAGGCAGGATTTAATTTTAATACAGTTTTGTTTGCCAATATTACCATTTTGTACTGTTAGGCTAACGTAGTTTATTGTAAGTTAATTTAAAGTAACAATAGGGAATTATTGTCGAGTACTATCGGTATTTGTAAGGCTAAATGAGTCGAATGGGAGTCGATGTAGGACTTAAAAATTATTTAGTTCACAAGGCAAATTATTGTGAATGGGCTATTTATTATGATAACTTATATTCAAATTCAAAAAAAATCACCATCTGGGTACACCAAAAGTTTAATCTCTAATAAGATCCAAATGTGGATCAGAATATTAAAAAAATTATAAATTGCACGCAACTGGTATAGTTTTTTGAAATAAACCTGCTAACTGACCCCACTTTGTGACTGTTATTTCATTGTTCTAAAAACTGGATTAAATTGGCGAATCCCCTGTCTATCATCGGGAACAATAAATGAAACAATACAATTAAGTTATTAAAATATATTTTCCATATTGAATAACAGTTCATAACGAAAAACTTAAATATAATCGTAAAATATTTAGAGACAAACATCATTAAAACTGAAGTAATAGCTTAACTTACAAAAAAGAATTAATATAAAATGAATACAGTAATACAGTACTTAAAAAATATCCTTAATGAAATATTTGGGCCTGATTGATAGAATAAAGGAATTCAAAGTTTGGTTCGCTGTCTGAAAGTTTGAGTCTTAGATCAAGTTCTGCATTTAACCTGTTTCTATATTTATTTTTCAAGTAAGTGTATGTTTAAAATCCATTCTCACATAGTTATATTTTACAAAAGGGCAATAAAACTGTTATGGCTTTTCCCCCAAAACGGGATAGTTATTTTTTACAGTGAGCCAAAAATCAATTAACAAGTATTCTTCAAAAAAACAGGTTTGAAGGAATTGTCAGAGGATAAGTCAATGAGTTTTTCTTTTTCCAGTAAAGTTAAAGAAGTATACAAAGTTATATCACTTTGAAAAGGATTACGTATCCATTTGTTCGATCCAAATATAAAAGGTTTATTAGAAAAACAGTCCTTGAACGTTAATTGAAATAGTTTGAGATATTCAGAAATACTCCATTTAATGTTTTTGTTAAGTTGAATTTCATTTTCTAATAAAATGGTGCTAAAAAAACCAAAATATTCGTATTCCTTCACCTGTAGACATTGAATCCAAAAGTTGAACTTTAGTATGGCTAATATTCTGTCCTGCATAACATAGTGATACTTTGGCCTTGTAAAGGCAAACATAAACTATTTAATTTAGAAAAAATGTCGGCTAAGTATGTAAGTTTTTGCAGTCTCAGATACATAAGAGGAATAGATGGTCAAAATCTTGTCACAAGAAAGCCATCTAACTTCTGTTTGAAGTAGTAACGATTGTTTGTAGCACGCGATTTTATAAAATTTTCAATTTTTACTGCAGTGTTTAAAGTTCTGGTTAACTTTGCAGAAATCCGCTTACATGCCAGTGCTTGTCTATGAATATAGCAACGAGTCCATTCAATATTCTAGTTGCCCTTCTTTATCCTCATCACAGTCATTGATTTTGCACCTCCAGTGAACACAGCCAAACTAAAAGCCCATTTTTAAAATTATTTTCAAAATAGTCATTGATCATATCGAAAAATGCTATACTTTTCGTATAGGTTTTCAGTGATTTTGCAAATGATATATCTTTTTGAATTGAATTCTTAAAAATATATCTAATATAGACAGACAATATTACAGGGTTTGCTACATTGGTCAAGCTGAGTAGCGAAATAATTCAACTGTATTCTTTTTAAAAGTTCACTTTACACATTGTTTGCCAAAGCGTTAGTTCTCCGCAATACTCTGTTCTTTGCTAAGGCAATAAGGCCAATTTTCCTTACATCTTTTTCTCTAAACATACACTTCATGAAGTCTTTAGCACGCGGTCCAGTTAAATTTTCTAACCCTCTATGTGCTTTTTCAGATGTTGTATTTTTCTAACTAACTCGAAATTATACCTCAAGTGCAATTTTAGTATATTCGTTTAAATCTGTTAGAAAAGAAGAAATACTAGACTTTTTATTACTGGCCAATTTTCTTTTAAAATACTCAACGCGTTTATCCTTGTGATCCGGATGTTTTATTTCAAAATGTCTATGAAGAAGAGACGATTTTACACTGCTCTTGTCCAGGATTTCATTACAGATTACACAAAGCGCTTTAAGTTCTGACTCCTCTACAGTAAATTAAAGCTCACTTGTAAATAATCACTCGAGTCGATAGCTCACTACAGCTGCCACCTTGCGTTGATTCCAAATCAGAGTCTGAAGTAGAAGAAGCAACTGATAGCTCATCCAGCTATTCGTTAGACTTGACAAAACTACCGATTTTTAACCAGCGATTCAGTATGTGCTAAAAATTAATAAATTGATGGTCTGTATGTATTTGGAAAAGTTGAATTTTCTCCTCAAAACTATTAAGAGAGGGAGCAGACAGTTTATTCTCTGCGAGTTCCACTTTGGTTTTCTCTCCATATTAGTTACGACCACCTAGTGGTTTTATCAGTGGAACTCTAACGAACCGAGAATTTCAGGAAACAGCTGTCTATTTAAAGTCCCCATTCCGTAAAAGGTTGACAGAATATTACTAGCAAAACTTGATGTCGGACTGTTATCGTCAACAGTCAAAATAATATCTAAATATACCACGGAGAGGTAGGAAATTATTTAAAAAATTATTTTACGATATATGTATTGGAAAGAGTAGTTTTTTCTCCTTAAGACCGTTAAGAAATGGGGTAAACAATTTATTATCTACGAATTTTACTCTGGTTCTCTCTCCGTACTAGTTTCGACCACCAAATGTGTTATCAGTGGAACTGTAACGAACCGACAGCAAAATCCCCAGAAAAAAAACTCTCTACTTAAAATCCCCATTTACTAAATGTAGGTTAGATTAGCTGAGTTGAAGGTAAAAATTAAGAAAATATCAAAAGCTTTTTATTAATTGCCTAAATGTATAAATTTTATGTTAGATATATTTCTTTTTCATTATCGAAATACCCTCAACATCTTGACTCCGGAGTTTCCAATTAAACCAAATTTGGTGTATTGCTACCTTCCACTTTTTAAAAGAAAAAATGTTTCCTTTAAACTCAGGAAAAGAGTGTGGATCCGATATTTTCGCGTAAATTCTAAACTTTTTGTTGGAAAACCTATACTGTTAAACAAAAAGGATGTCGGTTTTTGTTTGTCCTGGATCAACAAAAAAACTACTCCTTGAATTGCCACCAAATTTTTACACACATAGTTCAACATATTTGAGGTTTATAGACATATTTTATCTTGAAATGGCATTAACTACAATAAAAGAACAATAGAGGGGTGCGAGGTTGCTAAATCTACGTTTTTAAGGAAATTTTTCCCAACAACTTGGGAACACCGTATGTGGATTACCCCCATATACGAAGTCCTAATCCCTAAGAGCTTAAAATTTGGGAGCAATTTAAGTCCATATAAATCGACTTTTATGTCTGCTTGTACTGAACAGTCCTTTGTACAAACAAAGGACAAAAGTCACTATTGGGAATATTATGGAATTGGATAGAAAATTCTCGAATATTCTCTAAAAATGAAGCCATATTTGGCTATATAAAGCGGATGGGTTAGTCAGTCGAAGTTAGTGAGTCGAATTGAAAAGTTCAGTCTAAGATGTCTCGAAAGTGTATAAACAATCCAGATCACTTCTGTTATATTTGTGGTGAGGTGACTTTTGCGTCTCAGAAGCGGTCTATATCCCATTGATAAAAAAGGCATAATAGCTTTATTTCGGTTGCAATATTGGCAATCAAGACAAACAGTGGCCGCCACATATTTGCTGTAATGCATGAGCTTCAATTCTGAGAAACTGGTTGAATAATAAAAAACGATCTATGTGGTTTGCTGTCCCAATAATCTGGAGGAAGCCTTCAAATCATGTTAATGATTGCTATTTCTGCATCACACCTTGTGTTGGGCAAGGCACAGGTATATCCAAGAGGAAAAAATCGGTTATCAACTATCCAAATATACCATCTGCCATGAGACCTGTGCCTTATAGTGACGAACTTTCTATTTCAGAACCCAACTTACGAATCAGATAATAACGATACAACCATTTCTCAAGAATAATATATGCCATCAACATCAAGAGATCCTGATTTCACACCCAGTACGTTATATCGTTAAACGCACAAAATAACCCAATCAAAATTAAAGGATCTTATGAGAGACTTTGAACTTCCAAAAAGTAAAGCAGAGTTACTAGGATCAAGATTGCAGCAGTGGAACTTATTCGAACACGATGTTTCAGTATGTATTTTTTTAAACGCCATAAAGGTCTAGCACCATTTTCTAACATGGAAAAGAACTTGGTTTTCTGTAATAAGATTAGCGATGTATTGGCTGCTTTAAGTACAAACTACAAGCCAGAGGAATGGAGATTGTTTATAGAGAGTTCAACTTTGAGTTTAAAAGCAGTATTATTGCATATGGGAAATATTTTACCGTCTATTCCTGTTGGATATGCAGTCCACAAGAAAGAGTTGACAAGTATAAAATGAAAAATTTTGTTAAGGCACTGAATATAGATGGGTCAGCTTCTCATTACCTGCGTCAGGAATTCCCGAGGCGAAGGGAAGCAAAATTTAAAAAAGTATTTTTGTTGGGTCACAGATTCGAAATATTTTGAAAGTCTAATATTTTGACGGGACAGATATTGAAAAGAATGCTTGGAATGACTTTTCGCCTCGTTGTCACTAATTTCTTCGAAAATAAAAAAGCTGATAATTACGTCACTCTTGTTGAAAATATGCTGTCATCGTATCAAAAAATCTTTTTCAATATGTCTTTAAAGATCCATTTCCTACACCAACATCTGGACTTTTTTCCTGACTGCAAAGCTGTAAGAGATGAGCATAGCGATCGCTTTCATCAGGATATATCAGAAAGTAGAAAGCTTTCATGCTTGTCGACTACTGTTGGACTCTTGTTAGGAATGCTCCAGAAATAATTCACAAATGAAAAACAAAAGGACAGTTTATTTAGTGTCTCTACAAGTAAAGAAGTATGTATTTTTTATTATTTTGTTAAAAATAAAATAGAAAAAACTTGTTCGAAAATTGCTACTAAGTTTTTAATTTCATTGTCACTTTTGTGTTCAGCGCCCCAAAATTAACAAATAAACGAACTTTTCATATAAGATACATCAAATAAATTAAAATTTGTTGCCTAGTGTAATTAAATAGTATCCGAGAGAAACAATTTTAAATCGACATCCGGCTGAAACTTTTTTTTATCTATAATTCAAATTTTTTCACATCATTTTTTTATCATCTTTCATTTAGGTCTGTTGTGTTTTGAGTTGTATTTGATTGCCGTCGTATTGTATCCGCCATTTTTAATTTTCACAACCAGGCGTCGAATTATGAAATGTTTTCTTGGTGTCTTCTATTTATTTTTACAAAGTATATAATGTTTGAGGGCTGGTTACACTCATACAGGAGCAGCGTTATATTTGTGCTTTCCGAGTCCACGCGTCTTGTAACTACATAGTATATTCAAGTTCTTTTCCTTGGTTTTATGATTGATTTCCGTAGATTTTTGCGTATGGAATTCAAATCTGCTTATCACCATACTCTTACAGCTTTGGTTTTTGAGATATGCAATTTCCAAATATACCGAAAATTGTCCGTTTTGTCAGATTTATTTTGAAATATCTGAAAACTTAATAGCTAATTTTGATGAAAAAATTTGGATTCAACTCACCAAATTATGTGGCAGTGAAAAAATATATCCTTATAGGTCTGTGTAATTATTTCATGTTAAGCAATCAAATATAGAGCAGAAGTTTTATACGGGTATTTTTAATCTAACGTATATGTCACTAATGTTGATTTTTTCATCAATTTTTAATATCAAAAATAGAACACCATTATCTGTCTTTAGAGTTTGCATCAAATTTCATTTCAAACAAAGGACTCCTAAAAACCTAATCGACTATCTGCAGCCCATTTCCAAAAACTATCACCATTCTCCATTCTAAAACAAGATAACAAACCAGCAGCGTTATCCGCCCTCCCAAAGGCTCAGTAAAAAATCTTTTAATCCCACAATGGTTACACAATCTCGATATGCACAACCCCCAAATTATTCGTTAAGCCACCCTCTTTTTGTTGCTTTCCTAATGACCTATTAGAGCAAAAAACGTAGGGTAGTGGAGAAATCGAATTCTCTTGGGTACAACATTTTCTTTGGAGTATTTCGCTGTAGTATTATTAAGCTTGCGGTCTTTTAATAAGGGCGGTATTTTCTTTCCGGAAGGTTTATTTTACACAGTTCATTACATTTAATTTAAAACATTTCGAAAATTGCGAAAGTGAAAAATGTAAACACCCTTATTTACTAATACAGCCTCACTATAAAATTGGTCTAATTTAACAAAAAATGGTTTAAATTGAATGAAGTTCACCAAGCTTTTAATATTAAAAATATAATAACGAAAAACTCATTTTATATTATAAATAATAGATTTATTAAAATTTAATTTTTAGTGATACCTATTATTTTTTCAAGTAATTTTATTTCTTATAATAATATCAGCTTACAAAATATTACAACTAGCTCTCTAAACAGTGCTTATTATAACTTTGGCTCTTACAGTGCCCACATCACTATTAATGATCAATTTAGGATACATTTTACAAGTATAGGATTCAGTATAAACCCAAACAAGTTTTATTTTTAATTTAATTTTCAAGTTTTTTTACATACCCAGGCGATTTATTGTAGGTTCTAAATCCATATATTATGGAATTGTTTTCCCTAAGTTAGTTTTTGTATACATCTGATATATATCAGCATGAGATCTTGTTGTCTTGTGACTATGTAAGTCATTTGCAAATACAATATTTATTTTACAATTTTATCTCTTACTTTTTACTGTCTTAAACATTAGTTTACATCGTTCAAGCCCTAATATCTTGATCAACTTAATCTTCCTCTACTGATTATATATTTTATAAAATTTATTACAATTGAAAAGCAACTTCTATATTTTGTTTTGTAAAGTTCAACTTGCTAAACATCCCATAAAGCCTCGAAATTCGGACGGATTACATGGAAAGAGACAGAAGCAAAGAAAACGGATAACGAATATTGGATGCTGGAACATACAAAGACTAAATACAAAAGGCGACCAGGTATTTAGAGAACTTCACACATATGACATTAACATAGCAATACTCAGCGAAACGAAGAAAAAAGGTCAAGGACAGAGTTACAAGGATGAATACTTATACTTTTGGAGTAGGGTATAAAAATATAAAATAGCTAAAGCTGGTTTAACTACTCTAGTAAAGGCCATGGAAAAATATATAGATAACGGGAATCCGAAAGGATCATGATGGTTGACATGAAAATAAAGGAAGAGAGATTCACGCTCCCACAGACGACTTAGATGCAAATACAAAAGACAAATTCCTTAACAAACTGTCTGAGGAATTAAATAAGACGAAAAATAGACAGAAATGGTCTTATTAGGCGACCTGAATGTAAGAGTGGGTAAGGCTCGTCACATTAAAATAATTGGACAACACGGGGCGAACGTAGTCAATGAGAATGGAACGAGATGGATAGAGTTCTGTGAACAATACTCGCTAAGAATCCTAAATGGATTTTTGCGACACAAAGACATGCACAAATATAATTGGACACAAAAAATTTGAAATCAATTATTGACTATGTTGTGATTAAACAGGATACTTCTATAATACCCTATGATGCAAAAATTTGGAAAGGGGCTGAGTGTGGATCAGATCATCTACTAGTAAAAGCACCTTTTGAAAAAAGTTACAATAGACATCTCATATGTCAAGAACAAAATAACCAGAGGGAGGCCACAATGCAATATAAGACAGACAGCTTAAAAGACAAATCTATTAGTTTCCTTTACAAACTACGTTTAGCACAAAAATTGGACGAATAAATTAACGGCACAGCAAAAGAAATGTACGAAACTTTAAAACACAAAATTCACGAAGCAACACTAGAAGCCCTTGGTGTTAGAGATAGAAAGGAACCCAAGAATTCTTGGTGGACAGACGATTTAACCCAATTGGTAGGAGAAAGGAAAAACCTATATCTTAAGTGGTTAAATACAAAAGATGATGAAGACCGAAAAAACTATAATCGATATAAATATATAATGAAAAGAGAAATTAAAAAAACAAAAAACAAAACATGGTAAACCAAATGTGCTGAAATTAGTTCAATGGTGGGGGGATCTAGGTCTAGAGAAACTTGGCGAACTATAAACAATTTTAAAAGGAACACAAATGAAAGAAGAAAAATAAATCTCAAAGATAGAATAGTGGAAATACTACTATCATAATCTACTGGAAGAACAACTTGGAGAGTATTTAGACCCTCATTTAGATATAGACGAAACAGAAATTAACGGAGTAAATAACATCAGATTAAAAGAAATAAAAACAGCATTACAAAAAATGAAGAATAATAAAGCACCGGGACTAGGAAATTGACTTATCGAGTTAATTTAGCACGCCACCACAAGAACGAGTGAGCTGAGTTGTGCAATTTTTAACAAGAGTCTGGAAAGGAAAATGATTCCAAGAGATGAAAGAAGCTCTTACACTGCAGTGATTATGGGGGTATTAGTATTACATCGTCCATTGAAAAGCTTAAGGAAAGAATTCTAACAGCCCGAATAGAAGAAGAAGCCACGAAAATGAAAGAACTAAGTGGATTTCGACTGAGTTCGATACTGCGTTGACAATATATTTGCAAAAACACAACTAGCAGAAAAGAGACTAGCAAGAGGAATGGAACCTTACACTACTTTTATAGATCCTCGTAAGGCATTTGACTTCTTCCATTTGCAGAAATTTTGAATTGTAATGAAAGAAGCAGGAATAAATAGTGTATATATAAACACCGTAAAAACAACACAGAGAAAACCAAGTGGTTGTTAAGGTCAGAAATCAAATGTCTGAGGCGTTCTCATAAACAAAAGGGATTAAACAGGACTCCTGCCTCTCATCAACACTGTTTAAAATGTATCTCTGTAGCGCTTTAAAACAGTGGATAAGAAAATGTAGCCCAATTGGGATATGGATGAAGGATACTCACTTGTTACAATCCTCTTTGCAGATGATCAAGTAGTCCGTGCGTAAAACCAGCAAGATATGACTTGCATGATAAATAAACTCACAAAAGAATTCACTAAACGGATTTGGAGATAAACATACAAAAAACACAATATATGATTATAGGAGACACAGGACAAAACATCTAAACAAAGCGGAATAATAAAAAACGTTAGACAATACGTATATATATATATATATATATATATATATATATATATATATATATATATATATATATATATATATATATATATATACGTATATATATATTATGAAGTCAAACTGAATAAAAATTGTTTTAGTACACGTCCCCCACAAAGGTAGCAGATATCCTATTCAATGATGAAATCAGTTTTTCACTATCTCTTCTCGCTTATCAACTATTTTCTGGAAATTTGGTTATAATTCTCACTTCTTTAAATCTATTCTATTGTAATATGAAGGTCTCCCTAAATTATTTGAACTAAAAGCATGTTTTTTGCATTTTTTATTCAATTCGAATATTTTTGTGTTAAGCAAGAGAAAATTATTATTTTTGAAGGTGACCACAAAATCCATCTATTACGGAAAAATATTTTCTCAGTAATTAAAAGACTATGTCATAATACAAATATGACTAAAAGTAATCCAAAAGGCACACACCTTTAGATGCCTATATCATTTTTCGTGACAACCTGCATACCTTTAACCTTAAAAGCAAAACTGCTAAACATAAAAAAAATAGTTTAAATAAATTTTTTCTTCCTAAATTAAAAAGGACAAATCATAAACTTTGTGTTATTCTTCTTAATCTAACAAAAAATTTTCATTTTTAAGTGCTCAAATCCTTTAACATAAAGTTAAAAACAAAATTTAAAGTTAAATATTCAAATAAAGTCCCCAAATTTTGTGATTTATTTGAGTCATGTCTGCAAATATCAAGGGATTAGCCTTATAAATCACTTCGTGAAAATTAAAAATGTAAGGAATGAATAATAAAGGACCCAAAGCTAAGCCTTTAAAAAATCCCTGTAAATTAAAAATTCAGTTATTTTTGTTTAATTAAGACTGGTAAATCAATACTTTTTTTTTCATGCAATTCAACACTAAATAATTACTTTGAATTGAATTTCTTTCAATTACTTTATTTTATTATATGTAATTTTATCGACATATTAATCCATAAAACATAATTTTGCATTATTTGCTTCTGCTATAATAAGCAAAATCATTTACTCATACTAAGAATTTCGTATAACTTTCTTTCCAGCTTAATAGACTTAATACTAAATAAGCTACTTCTGATTGACCTGACCTCATCTCTGATATCCGTTGTAATAAACTCTCCCCTCGTGACAAATCCAAACATTTAGATAACAAAAATTTATCGATAAACGTCAGTACAAGTCACAGTGTGAGAAGTAAATGGTCACTGCATATGGCACGCTCTCCAATTAGAATCGGACCAGATACATCTAATAGCCTTAATTCCCATTTTCGGGGGTGTTTTTGTCCCCAATTTGGTTCTCATATTCTGGTCCCTTGCTAACATGTTACGATAATTTCCTAATGCCGTGTCCCCTAATATCGTCCCTTGGGATAAAAATTCTATTCTATAAACAGAAAATGTCTAGCAAATAGAAATAATTCATTCTTCGGGGGAAAAATAATTGACTTAGATTGTACATTTATTTCCGCGCTAGTATATATATATATATATATATATATATATATATATATATATATATATATATATATATATATATGGTCTAAAGATTCTCAAATTTAGTTGTTAAAATAGTTAAAAAACAACAGAAAATGTCTAGCAAATAGAAATAATTCATTCTTCGGGGGAAAAATAATTGGAAATGACCCCTTGAACTTTTCGGGTCATTCACAAAGTGAAACTGCTAAAAATGCTCTAAACTAGGACAGGTAGTAGAATGCAAACGATAATTTTTACACGTGATATATATATATATATATATATATATATATATATATATATATATATATATATATATATATATATATATATATATGGTCTAAAGATTCTCAAATTTAGTTGTTGTAAAATAGTTACTGTCTGCAAGGGTACAGATATAAGTTTTCAGATCGACTCCTAAATGACACTAAGTGACAAATTAAAATTTTTTTTATCACTGGCTTAATAGAAAGTAACCTCAACTTTTATTAAAGTTTACAAATAAAACAATCACATTACGTCAAATTATAATATAAAATACATTGATCGATTTTTTAAAAATTATTCTGGATTAACCATACAAATTCTCACTTAATAATAATAAAAACAATAGCGACTCATTAAGCCCATTGTGGTTCTGCCTTGAAATGAACTTACTGCTATGCTCTTCGAACCTCACCAGATACGGCTTTAGTATTAGAAATAACAACAAAAAGGTAGTAAAATCATCTTCTAAACATGAAAGAGAAGGATTATCAACTCATGGCTGTTACCAAAAACCAGCTGCAGAAAATGCTCAAAATTGTGGAGAAGTTCTCCGGGGATATCGGAATACAGTTTGGACTTCCGCATTTTATACATCGTTAAAGGAAAGTTACAACCAGGAGCATTTGAGATTCAGAACGTTAAACTACAGCTGCAATGGAAGCAGAACAAACATACAAATACTTACGTATGATACAGGCTAAATGAATTGACCATCGCACTATGAAGGATGAATTGACAACCGAATTTCTCTGCATGGTAAGGCGGGTGTTACAAACGAGTCTAAAAAGTGGAGATTTGTTTAAGGCGCTCAACATATACGCATGTTCTGCGCTCAGCTACTCTTTTAGAATTGTAAAATGGAGCAGGACGACATTGAAAACTTGCAAAGGAAGATAAGAACACTCCTAATAAAATGACACAAATGCCACCTTCGGAGTGCTATTGAACGTACAATGCTTCCAAGACACCATGGTGCAAGAGGATTTGTCGATATTGGTAAGCAGCTCGATCAACAAATAATAAACTTATGTTCTTATTTCCACAGGTTAGCGGACTCTTCCACATTACATCGAGCAATATGCGATGTGGATGATTCAACGCCGCTACAGCTGAGATTACGGGATATTAATTCATACCACCGAACAGACCAAGAAAAGTTGCAAGCCTGGCTTCAGAAACCACTTCATGAACGCATCCAAATGACAATGTTGACAACTCAGCGTCAAACTACTGGTTAATTTCAGGACAGATGTTTCCGGACATGGAGGGTTTCTTGTTAGCTATCCAAGACCAGGTTATTCCGATGAATAACTATCGGAAGTTTATCATCGGAGATCCCCCAATAGAAAATGATCAATGTGGATATAACTGTCGAACATAAGAGACAATCCAGCACATAACTGGAGGATGCCCAGCGTTTGCCGCAACCGAATGTAAGGAAAGACACGACTCAGCCGCTAAGATACTCCACCAAGAGTTACCAGATAAGTTAAAACTATTGCAGCTAGGAAAAGTGCCTTACTACAAATAAAATCCGGCATCTATTCTTGAAAACAACGAGTTTAAGTTTTATTGGGACTGAACGATTCTGACGGATCAGACAGTTGCTAATAATAGACCAGACATTATACTAACAGATAAAATTTCTAGGCGAACTACACTGATCGACATTGCTGTACCTAACAAGAACAACCTAAGGCCAAAATACAATGAGAAGATCACCAAATACAGAGATCTGGAGGTGCAAATCCGAAGACAATGGGCGATGAACAGCGTCAAACGATTCTCATAATTTTATCAACAACTGGAGTGATACCAAAGAACCTCCTGCAAAATATCAAGGGACTGCGCCTTAGTGTGCATCTTTATAAACGCATTCAGAAAGCAGTTCTCCTTGCAACCGAGCGGACTGTCTGAAATTTCGTAGGAAATACAGAAGACCACGCCACCTAGGACCCGATAACATGGAAAGGTCCCCACAGAGCTTCATACTTTTGGTGTCTTTGTATACCTGGTATAAGTCAATATTCCCTAAAGGGAGTGCGAAACTGTTTGGCTTGTAAATCATGATAATAATCTTTTATTTTTGCGAAGTATAAAACAATATATTTCATATTTTACAATAACAATAATATTGACGTTATACATTGCAAACAAGAAATTGAAAAAATTAATAGCTGTTCAAAGCTCAGCCATTTACCAAGGGTAAAAATATTTCACTAACCAGAATATTCGCAGAGCAGTGGCGGCTTTTCTTTAGGTTTGCTCAACCTCCCAAATAATTATAAATTAAGTTAAAACATACTAATAAATATAAGTACAAATATATTTTTTTAAATTTCCATTGATAATTTGATGATTGAATTTAAATCAATTTTTTACCTAGATTATACGCGAACAGCAGTCAATTATTGAAATAATTTAACTTAATTCGCCTACATGTCAAGAATAATTTGTCTGGAATACAGTATTATGCCTGGAAATGTTATCGCTTTGCTGGTATGAAATTTTAATGCAATCTAAGCTAATACATTGAAACGTATATGGAGTTGCCTATCTAAGATATGGAGATTAATTTCGTCTCATAAGCTTAATGAATGTTGCAAGTCGATTTGAACACCTGTTTTTAAGCTGTATTACGCTGTCAATTTATTTTAATCAGGTTCAAAAAGTTTCTGGCCATGAAATAGTGACGTCACATTAAAATTGTTGGCACGTATGTTGAAAAAATTATAACTATGCTTTTAAATAATTGAACCTATGTACTTCGTCATTATTACATTCGGGCGATCGGAAACAGTAACATTTGAAATATGTTTCAGACCAGATCTAAACGTATATTAAACCAGGTTACCCCGCGAGAAAACACCTTTAGTTTGCACGTCAACTTGAGGGACACAAGTGTTTATTGTGCGGTACGTATTGTGCTTTTCTTATGTTTTGCGTTTTGATTTTGGTAAAAACAAAAACGAGTCCCGTTCAGAGTTTAATTGGAGAGCCATCCTGTGGTCAGTCATTAAGTGATAAGGCTGAAATAAAAAGGCTTGGAAGGTCGAATTTAAAAATAGAGCAATCCGTGTCTTTTACTAGGACATTTGTTTACGCGTTTATAATAAACATACGTGGCTTTGTGGTTGTGAAATTAAAATGCTCTATTTCGTTTCCCTTTTTTATTATTTGGAGGAATAACTTTTTGGACAAAAGAAGATTTTACCGATTTAAAGCATTCGGGGACCGCATTAAAAACCTACATTGTCGGCAAAATATGTGAAAAATGTTTTGCAATATTCACTTGTCAGGACTGTCAAGGTAGCTGCTCAATTAAGCAGCGCTTATCGAAAAGATATTGAACGGCACAATGAAAAAGTCGATACATTTTAAACAATATAATTAATTGTGTGTGCTTCTGTGAAGCTTTCGAACTCGCGTTACGAGAACATGTTGAGTCTACTTCTTCCTCTAATCCTGGAGTTTTTCAAGGTTTAATTGCTTTTAGTGCTGAGGTATACGGTGTTCTGAAACAACATTTGGAAAAAGCATCAGTATTTAAACGTTCGTCAAAAACCATTCGAAATGAAATTTTACAAGCGATGTTTATTGTATGTCAAGAGGAAATTTCGGGACTTCTTGTACTTTATGACTATCTTTCGCAAAACATCAGGCTAAGTGTGAAATCTATTGAAGTTCAAAAACTTTTAAAAATTTTAATTACTATTCCGATGACATTGGATTAAGCGGAAAGTTGCCTTTCTACCCTCAAATGATAAAAACGTTTTTATGGAATATGAGCTAAGAAAGACTTTCTGCATTGGCAATGCTTTCTAAAGAAAGGGATTTTATCGGAAGCATACCTGATTTCAATCAGAGGGTTATTGATAAGTTTGCTAATACCAAAGATCGTGTGGAATTTTTTATAAATAATTCACACAGTAAATTATATGTGCATTTTATTTGGACTGCTATATTTTTAAAACTTACTGCCTTCTTTTTGTTCAGTTATTTAAAATACACTGCTTTGTTTCAAACTAACTCAATTTTTAAAGACTTATATTTTTTCATCCACTGGCACCAGTGGTAGGTTTTATACATATCTATATTTTTAATGTACCATTGGAATTGCAACCCCTACTTTTTTAATGCAGCAGCCACAACTGTTGCAGGGTATAGAAAATAATTGAATAACTCAAGAGAGAAAAGAGAAAAGCATATAAGCAGCAAGAAGAGAGCATCGAAAAATACACAACCTTGAAAACTATGACTTTTATAGCATTCCATGTGCAAATTACCATCAAATATACATAGGACAAACAAACAAGCGTATATCAGCAAAAATTCAGGAACATAAAAGTAGTCTCAGCTTTATTTCAATACCACCAAATAACGGGACTTACCATCCATTTCGAAAAAGCATAAGAAATAGCACCAATATATATATATATATATATATATATATATATATATATATATATATATATATATATATAAAAGGTGTTTTTTTATAGAGGTATAGAACTTTTAAATGGAATAAAACAAAGATAAATTTTATAAATTGACATGAAATTTACTTTATTCGAAAGATAACCTTCTGGCATTATAATTTAAATGTGACTTCTGGCATATGACCACCACGGCTGGCTCGGACGTAGTCTTATTTGGAGGTCCAATTTTCGATGACTTTTTTCAACATTTGTGGCCGTATATCGGCAATAACGCGGCGAATGTTGTTCTCCAAGTGATCAATCGTTTCGGGCTTATCGGCGTAGACTATCGACTTCACATATCCCCACAGAAAATAGTATAGCGGCGTTAAGTCGCACGATCTTCGAGGCCAATTCACGGGTCCGAAACGTGAAACTATGCGGTTACCAAACGTTTCCTTCAATAAATCAATTGTGGCACGAACTGTGTGACATATTGCGCCATCTTGTTGAAACCACAGCTCCTGCACATCATGGTTGTTCAATTGATGAACGAAAAAGTCAGTAATCACGGCTCTGTAGCGGTCACCATTGACTGTAACGTTCTGACCAGCATCGTTTTTAAAGAAGTACGGACCAATGCTTCCACCAGCCCATAAAGCACACCAAACAGTCAGTTTTTCTGGATGTAACGGTGTCTCAACATACACGTGAGGATTATCATCACTCCAAATACGGCAGTTTTGTTTATTGACGTATCCATTCAAACAAAAGTGAACTTCATCGCTAAACAAAATTCACTTATGACAATCGGGATCAACACCAATCTTGTTTGGGGCCCATTCACCGAATCTACGCCTTGCTAGGTGATCGTGTGGCTTCAATTCTTGCACGAGTTGGATTTTGCAAGCACGCAAACCAAGATCTTTCCGCAAAATCTTCCATAAGGTGAATGGACACATATCCAATTCCTGTGCACGATGGCGGATAGACTGATTCGGGTCTTCCTCTACGCTACGCTCTACAGCAACAATGACTTCCTCTGTACGCACTGTACGACATCTCTGTGGATGCGTATTATCATTTAGAGTAAACGTGGTGCGAAAACGTTCCATAGTTAATCGAATTAGTTGCTCTGATGGACGATTATGTTGACCGTAAAATGGACGTAGTGCGCGATACGTATTTCGAACAAAACCATGATTTTCAAAATAAATTTCCACAATTTGGAAGCGTTGTTCAGGCGTCAGTCTATTCATGTTGAAATGTCAAACCAAACTAAACATAAATCACTTGACAGCTGACAAAATGACCGCCAGTTAAAAAAGTGTGGCCAACTTAAAGTTCTATACCTCTATAAAAAACACCCTTTATATATATATATATATATATATATATATATATATATATATATATATATATATATATATATATAAATATATATACTTACTTACCCAGCACAGATTTCTTCATAACTCTTTGCGCTATTGCTGTCACATCTACGTTCTTCTTAGTGAGTGTTAAGTAACAGTTATTGATCGAACACCCTTGTTTGAAAGGACAATTGCATTTTCTCGTCTTTAAGTAAAATCTAGTCTGGCAAGTGCCGTGCTTGCAAGGCGTTTTCTGCTGTTAATTTCAACTTTTTTTTAATTTTTGTTGTTGCTTCTATTAGATAGATGTATTCTACGGACATTTCAATTTCTTGAATTCCTATATATAATCTTTTCCATTTTGTATGTTCGATATCCATTTCTTTTTTGATATCTTCAATTTAGTTTGAACTTTTCATACTTTATTTTTATTTTTTCGACTATTCTTTCCAAGTCCGTAAATATTTTGGCGGTGATGACGCTATCTTCGGCATATCTTAGGTGGTTTAACATTTTATCGTTGATGTTGATTTCAACTTCAAACCAGTGTATTCATTTAAGATATTTTCAAGAGGAAATATAATTCATTTAGAACAATTTGTTGAATTTTCTGCTCCTATCCATCAATGTCACTTAGCAATGTTCATATTTGTCTTTTGACCTAAATTTAAGGAAAATTTCGTCGTTACAATTTTATTTTTCAGTCTCACAATTCGCACCCGCTTAAAATTTAAACCTCTTTGATCTTTCCAAATTTCCCGTCTAACGAAAAGAATACACGATAAAAACAAGCCTAAATGATTAATGGTGTTCTTTAAAAAGGGTTTCGTTTTATATACCATAATGCATAAAAAGTGTTTTGTGACCATAAAAAAGCCTTTAAAATTAATAATTAAAATTAATGAGTTTAGAACTCATTAAAAGGATTTTATATTTTATTTTATTGGCGTTAAAGTGAAAACAAACATCCCTGGAGAATTTGGCAGCCTGTATGGATTATATAATTTATAATTTAAGAAACTTTTTGCCGGAAAAACATGATGTTATTTGGTATTTTCCATGCTAGAGAGGTTCGCGGTAAATATCATTATTGGTTTCAAAAACCATCGTATAAGCTTAAATTTGATGTAAGGTAAATAGAAGAAATATACATCCATTCAGAACCAAAGATATGGAAGTGATGTGAGGAAGATTTTCTTATTCTGGCCATGAGAAACAAAAATAATTGTGTAGTAATATTTAATAGTGACAAATTTTTTCTATTTTGCTATCAAATTTAATTTAATTTATTTCATTATTTTGTGACTTATTCAGCATTTTGTGACAAAAAGTAATTTTTGTGAGATTGGAGTATCGCAGTGTTATCAAATTTTTAGAAAATGTCCTAAAAGTATTCAAAAATAAATGATTGCTGCCTATGGAGACGTGGCTTTGTCACATTTTAAAATATAATTTTGGGCAAACAGTTTTAAGGGGATCGTAAATCCATTGAAGATAACCCTAGAGCAATATATATATATATATATATATATATATATATATATATATATATATATATATATATGAACTAAACTGCATGGTAAACTAGATATGCTTATAGTTTCAACAAACTGGGTTCGAAGATTGATGTATCCTGAACAAAAACTGTCTAAACGGTAAATTCCTTGAAACAATTTGAAATTTTTGTACGCAGATCCTGACTTTTTCTCTAAGAAAATGATAAGCAATGAGACTTAGATATCACGAGTGCTGAGACAAACTCCAGTTTATAAAAGAAATACAGGAAGGAATTATGTTTAATTTAGGGGAAAAAAGCAAAGTTTTTCTGATAGAGATGATGAAACAGACGAACGAAAATAATTAGTTTGGTTTTAACATACCTGTATGATATTAAGGAATATAAACATGACATTTCAAACGCTAAAGCACTTTTTAATATAGCTACATTTTACTTTAGCTATTTTTCTTTGCAAAACATCGAAGGGCAGGCATTTATTATTGCCTAAAACCCTTTCAGATATAGTTTCCTTAGATGATATTTTAGTCTTAAGTGAGCTCTAAAGAGTATTTTTTTTAACCATACATTTAGATTAAGTATTACTGTAATTAATTAAAAATTAGCATATTATTCATTTTTTTTGTGGTATTATTGTTTTTTGTAAATTTTTATTTACAGATTAAGTGTTAATAATTTTAGTAAATGTGGTTATTCAGAAACAGATATTGAAAATTATTGGGTATCAAAGTAATAAAGATATAAAATGTTTTGCTACTATTTTTTGAATAAACGTTTTACAATATTAAAAATATCAACTTTTTGTTTTTTTTTTTCAAAAAATGGAATCTGTTTATCTTATAAAACTAAAATTCTGTATCAACGCTAATTAAAAAAATGTTTTAAAACAACGTTTATTTTAACAGGATTTTAATGAAAAAATATCGTCAAAACCACCCAAGATAGGAATGTGGGCGCCTTAACAAAATTTATAAAGTTTCAGCTTTTTTTTTAAAAAAAAAAAGGTAAATAGGTTTTGAATTTTTATTAAGTTTGCATCCCAATTGTCTTATTTAAAAAATATATATTTCTGACTTTCCTGCTTTTCCATATCACCCTGTAAAACCAAAAATAACTTTAAAACATAGTAAAAGTTTAATATATTTTTTCTTATTTTTAGAGGTATACTAACATAGCTACTACACTTTGCCACACTATTTACCGGATAGAAATAATACATGTTCACATATACTTTTTTCTTATAGGCCACCTCTTTGGCGACATGGGCTCTCAAAGAGCTGCAATAGAATCAAGTTTTTAGACATAATTATTGAACCACTAGGTATTTTTAATTTTTTTTTTATATAATATATACGATGTAAAACCCTTCAAATTCCTATTTAACAAAGGGTTGTGAATTACTCACAGCTGCAGGGACGGACTAGCTGTGACACTCATGACTCCAATTTTTTACTCCCTGTATGATAAGGACTTTGGACAACATTTCTACATATCTATAACTATTAACTAAAAATTAAGTACTTTTCATTTTTGTCGCTAATACTAACCGTTTTCGAAAAAACGTCACTTTATTTACATCATGTATTTAGCGTATTTCGATAAAAGATACATCTTTGTTTCGATCAAATGTTTAACCTTCAACTTTATGATAAAAAAGAAATTCGATCCAAGATTTGAGTTAACTTCTTTAGTTAAAACGTCTAATTCTGTGAATTACAGTTCGACCTAGGTTCGCAATCGTTGCTAGGTACGAAAGAAATAAATATTCTGCATTTTAGAATTTATCAACTTTCACATCGCTGACGCTTTGATTTTTACTTGGATAATAATTTACTGATTTTTGGATCTTGTGGTGAAATTAACTATGAAATAATTCGAAATATGAAATAAACGTTTATTGAGTATGCCGATATGCATTTGATGTATGGTCTTGCATCTTGCAATGCTTTGGCAGCCAGGAGGTTATATCAAGACAAATATCCTAATCGTACTCTTTTAGATCAGAAAACATTTGAGTGAGTTGACCAACGTCTAAGGGAGAATGGTAGGCGATTGCATTTAATAAGGTAATATTATTAAAATTCTTCACAACTTTAGGAAATTTTAATGCTATAGATGACACTCCTTCAACGAGCACTCCAAAATTATCAGCGCAGTTTAATACGATGAAAATAATAGTATATGAAGTTCTTCGAAAACAGCTTTTATATCCATATTATTTGAAAAAAGTGCATGAACTGATTCCAGAAGATTTTCTCTGTAGAATGCAGATTGCAGGCTGGCTATTGGATCAGCAATGGAATAATGTGAATTTCATTAGCACTATTTTCTTCACGTGAAGCCGGGTTCGCCAAAAATAGTATCATAAATTTACACGACTCACCAATATGGACTGATGAAAATCCTCATGCAACTATTGTTTCGCATCATCAACATCAAGGCAATCAATCAATATCTGGGCAGAAATCATTGGCAATTTTTCTGATTGGTTCATTCATATTGCCAGCACGACTGAATGGAGAATTTTATTTGGAGTTACTCCAGAACGCTTTTCACGATTTAATAGAGCACTTACCACTTGAAACCTGCCGAAAAATGTACTACATGGACAATGGGGCACGACCTCATTTAAGTGTTTCTGTGCGGGAGCACCTGAATAACGTCTATATGAACCATTGGATAGGTAGAGGGGGACTTATTGCCAGGCCTGCTCTATCTCCTGACCTAACTCCTTGGATTTTTACCTGGGAGGAACGTTTCATTGTGATCAAATAAGGAACTATGCTGAGGTAATGTGGGGGGTACAGCAGTCCTCAATTCGTCGTGCCTGCGAATACATCAGACTTCACGGAGCCCGTGTTGAAACCTAATACAAAGTTTTTAACTAAACAGTTAGTTTCACTTTTTATTGAAACTATGGTGACAGGGGAAAATTCCTGTTTTTCATATCAACTCGACAGTTAAATAAAATGACGTTTTTTCAAAAACGGTTTGGATAAGCGACATGAATGTGGAGTACTTAATTTGTAAAAAACGTTCTCCAAAGTTCTTATCATACAGGGCGTAAGAAAATAGAGTCATGAGTGTCACAGCTAGTCCATTATTGCAGCTGTGAGTAATTCACAACACTTCCTTGGATAATAATTTGAAGAGTCTGGGATACATTATATTAAAAAAAAATTAAATATGCCTGGTGGTTTAATAATTATGTGTAAAATCTTTATTTCACTTCAGCGCTTTGATAGCCCATATCTCCGAATGGGAAGCCTATACGAAGAAAGTTTTTTGGACTTGTAGTATTCCTTTCACGTGTTTTTTTTTATATCCAGGAGATTTCCCACATTTTCCCTGTCACCCTGTATAAAAAAATATAAATATTTGAACACCATTTTACATATTTGCACATCGCATCACATGCTCTCACCCATATGAACTCATTATTACTATATAGCTCTCATTTTCAACCAAAATTGTGCTCGTGCGAAGCTAAGACGGGTCGCTAGAGCACAATATTCCTTTTATCATTATAGTTATAGTTTTAATCGCTTTAAATTAAATATAATTTCGTTTTCCTCGCTTCTCGTCTAATTTCTCCTTATCCGAATTAAATTGATTTTCTTTCTGAATCTCCGGAGCGAAGACAGATTATTTTTATAGCTTTATTTTTTCCTAAGCAAATTTGTTTTAAGGGTCTTTTAAGGAAACTCTCATCGAGTAATGGAACTTTTTAGTCGTTGATTGAAGTTACAAAGAAAAGCATTTTAAAATAATGGAGACCGTAATAAAAGGCCCTTAATTTAAAGTCTAAAGTTTAGAGCACAAACTTCTTAAACATACTGTGGTTTCCTTTAATTAGATATTTTTAATGGTTCTTTTTAAAACGTGTCTCTCTTTGATTTAATCGTCGCTTTATTTATTTACTGTAGAGTTTATTTACTAGTTTTTAAATAAGGTTTCGCTTCTTTATAGAAAATACAATGTTATTTATTTTAGCCAATGGAATTAAAGTACTTGCTTAAAGATAATTGAAATTAAAAAGAGATAAGAAAAGTTACAGCTTTTTTTGCTTTCCGTGGTATCGTTTTTTTTTATTTAAGTTATTATTCAACAAAGGGGTACAGATGTCATTTTATGACTATAAAACCTTCTCTAGTATATCTAGAGGCCACTTTTATGACATGTTTATCAAGCCTAAAGATATTCTAAAACACGCACACGAACATAGAGATAGCGCTTTCAGCGCTATTATGAATAAGTCACTTAGAAATGCTATCTTCCTTCAATTTAACCTGAGTGCTGTTTTGTGTTGTTCTATACAAGGATTTTAAATTCTGTTGCTTTCTTAGAAGAACCCGGATTGGAAACCATAATAAAATATTTTTATATCAAATCTCCTAGAGAAATTAAGATGGTATTAAACGTTATATTGGAGAGATATGCGAAAACGTAAGATATAGCCCTTGAACGAGATCGTACGATCATTCAAATTTCTGAGAATTTTGAAAAACCAAAATTAATCACAATACACCAAAAAGTCAACAAATCATTATGGATAACTGACTTATGTAGCTGGGATCGCTAGGAAATCGGAAAAAATGGCTTATCATAAAATAAATTATGAAAATGCAGAAATGAAACCCTTCAATTAAAATTACCAGAGTGACTACAGAAAGGATATCAAGAAATCACTTCCTGATAGGCAAACGTTCTATCAGATGTCCAGAAAGCGCTGTAATGGTGCATTATCCATGATAATCTGAAAAAAAAATACAGGAAAATGTTCCCCATATAGATGAAAAAGAACACGAGAAACTTTTCAGCAAGAGGGGTGCCGATTAAAAACTACAGCGCATAATTGTATATCATCAGTATTTGTCTTTTTACAAGTTCAACCCAACAGAGACCTGAATTGATCATTATAGGTTCAACAAACAATCAAAGCAGTAGGAAGGCAAATAAGGATCAGCACCGAAAAATCCGATCAATGTTCCATCAATAGATGTCATGGGAACCGTTTACTTGGACTCTAAAAGAATATTGCCGTGAGAATTTCTAGAATAAGGCGAAACGACCAATGGTAAATATCATGTCGTCCTCTAAGCCAATTAAAATAAATGTCAAGAAAAAAGAGCAGATATAATGAAAAAGAAAATTTAGTTTTATCAGGACATTTTTCCTGATTACCAAGCCATCATGATGATCATACAAACGTAAATTACATCCATTATATCTTAAATTTCAAGAAGTTTCGTCAGCTATAGTAGTAATGAAGAAATATACTATGCATATATTTTCCAGGGCACAAGGATGTCTCGGGCAATGTAAAAGCGGACCAACTTGAAAACCAATGGCTTGCCACGCCATTTATTGCACCAGAACCAGCATTCGGAATTACAATTCGTGGGTGGCTATCCTGATGGACAAATCAACAGCACTAGACCCACTGGAACCATCTTGCCGGCCACATGTACAGGAAGCTATAGCTGAGCAGACCATCCGGCGAACTAGGCCGTGAAATTCTGCGTTTAAGCAGACAACAAATTGACCAATGCAGCTTGAAAAAACATTTACATATAATGGGCATCTTCAATGAACAACCACTGTGTAGACTGTGTGTTGAAAAAGACGAAACGGACTCACACATCATCTTCGAGTGCGAGACTTTAGCCTACTGGTGACACGTTCAGGGATCAATCTATCCAGAAGGCTTATCTCCAGAGGACAAACTATTGAGAAAGCTCTTAAACTTGATCAAAGCAACCAACCTGATCATCTGGAATGGATATGGCAGGCAATACAATAAGTCTGAAAGCTACAGTATAAGGGCCTTTCAACCCAGGCCTGGTATGTCATATAATCAATGAATCAATCATTACATATATTACAGCGTAGTGTTTCACAGATGGAAACATGTAGCCATTAGTAATCACTAGTTTCGAACTTCTATCAATATTCAGTTACTTAATATCAATGATATGGTACATGCTGAAAAAATCATGTTAAGACGTATACAGTACAGTAGATAAATCAAAATGTGTGTCGAAAGAGATTTTTATATAATAATGAATGATTTGGTGACATGCATGACAATCGCTTTTATATCGATCAGGACAATTACGCAAAATATTTGCAGGAAGTAAAGTTGCTAAGTACATGGAAAAAAAAATAAGCAATTTACCTACAGGCGTATAAAATGTAATGGTATTTTAAGAAAAGCTAGGAGAAAAGTGAAATGCATCAATGAAGGGAATCATGGGGAAATCAAGAATTTTATAAAGACTTTTTTAATATTCCTGAAGTAACGCTTCTTCCTATTGGCCATGATAGAAAGAAAAGAGTGCTTAAAGAATGTAACCGCAAGTGTAAAAATATAACAGCCGAGGCGTTTATGACATGTCTTTAGCGTAATCAACCTTGTCGGAACAAACAGAAAACTTTATAAAATGGCATCGTCATTCAGCGCAGTGCAAAATAAAATGAACTCACATTGTCAGATTGATCTTACAGATCTACATACTACTTCAGATGAAAATTATAGATTTATTTTAACTGGCCCAAGATCATGTTACTGTACAGATATTTATGATCCTACATGCATATATATATATATATATATATATATATATATATATATATATATATATATATATATATATATAGTCAAAACATGATATAAATGTAATAACGAATATATATATATATATATATATATATATATATATATATATATATTGTTGTGTAAACTACATCTCACCGATAATTCCCGCCACAGTTTAAGGTCAAATATGAGAACCAAAAATTATATAGTACGACAACGGGTGTCTGGGAAGGTGTCACTGAGGAGTCCTAAGGCTGGCACCGGGACGAAACACCCCAAATTTTTACTTTATAGTTTGTTCGTAATTCTCGCTGGGTACAGGAACCTTAGCAGATTACGACAATATATTATATATATATATATATATATATATATATATATATATATATATATATATATATATTATATATGCAAAAATGCGGTTTTACATTAATATTTGTGTAGAAAGCCAAAAAGAAAGCTTCAACCTTGGAAGGACTTCTGAATTCAATGAGAAAACCTAAGCTTTTTATATAACTGTACGTGAAATTTTCACTGTTATTTATTTCTGCATCAAATACCATCAGTTCCCTTATAAAGACTAATTTGACCTTATAATGACGTTAAAAGTCTATCTCGTGGTAAAGATCATAGCCACTATTATATGCCCCGTTTACCTAAGTCTTTTTCCATTGCCTTTATTTCTCAAATTACCATGTAATTTACGCAAATTCAAGAAAATTTGGCATTCAATGATTTCCAGATGACACCATAACCCCACGTTATGCATACCGTTGAATGTGGAATTTTCTCCTCTTTTCATTTCTCAAATAAGAACTAGGAATTCCTATTTTTAAAAAATCTGCTTGATTTGAAATAACCTTCAAGATAACTCTAAAGGTTAAATCCAAATCACTGATAAATGGTCCCCTTTGAATCTTACAATTTTTATATGATATGATTGTTTCAAAAATGCGTTTCTGGCATGTTTGTCAATGAAAATTTAACTTGTAAATGAACTTCAACAAATCCCACATTTTTTTAACAATTGAATGTGGAATTTTCTCCGCTTTCCATTTCTAATATAAAAAATAGGTTTTCCCATTTAAAAAATCAATTTAGCTTTGAAATATCCTTTAAAGTCAAATCCAAGATTACTTTTCAATGAAGCATAATGGTAAATTTGACGTTGACTTCGTCAAAGCTAACTTGAAATATAAAGTTATCATTATTAATGTAAATAGTTTTATTTAATAGTTTTGTCTACTGTCCATTTATAGATATTAGCTAAATTATCCTTAAAATTAATTTGATAGATAAAAATTTTTATAGTTGTATTATTTAAGAGATTATATAAAGACAAACTGGTATGTACTTTATATGAAAGATAAGCATATGTATTTCTATCCAAAATTATATATTGAGTTTTAATTTAGTGGCCAATAAATTACGTACAAAATGTTTTTGTATTTTTCTTTTTTTTTATGCCGATCACGATTCAGAACTGAATAAAAAAATAAAATTTTTGAAAGGGATACCCTATTTGAATGTAGGTTTGAGTTAAAATGTATTCCAAAGGTCGTATTGTTTCTAAAACTGATTAATCTGACATAATATTTATATTTTTGTCTAATAATGTCATTAGAATATAGGATTTATGTACTATATGGTTGCCATCTACTTTTTATACAGGGTTCTTTAGAATCTTATTTTTTAATAAAATTATTTTCTACAGAATAGATAGATGTACTTTTCTCTTAGCGCAATCTTAAATTTTTAACTCTTCGTAGTATTCTAAAAACTTTCACCGGATTTCGATCCTATTTTGATTCGGGGACATGCACAACTTTTTTGAAATAAAATAAATTATATATATATATATATATATATATATATATATATATATATATATGTATATATATAAATATATATATATATATATATATATATATATATGCAGTTTATCTTACGTAGATTAAACCAACCGTTAAATAAGCGCCAGAAGAAACAAACATATAAACCGTGTCAAAAAAAAGTTTTTTTCCGCACTGGCTCAACACTGGTTAAACACAGGACATAAGATCAACTTATCAGAAACAAAAAGGCATATCAAGATGTGGAAACCCGCCTACAAGATTTACAAAGGGAGCCATCAAAATTGCAAAGCAGCCCAACAACTTAAATACGACAGTTAGCGATTGCCTAATACTTGCAAAAATGTGCCAACTAAACGTCAGCCAGTAGTAGGTAGCAAAAAAACGGATCATGACTTGTCAACATGTCTCCAAACAATGGCAACAGGGCCTATGATACGCAGCAGAGCTCGCACCCTGAGTGGCCAGAACTATCCAACTAACGAGCGCGCCCTGCGAACACACATAATCGGCCGCACCCGAGTCGCAAGCATTAGTTCGCCCACAGACACCGTATAGTGAACTTTGAAAATAATGATTGAGATTTCACCGAAACGTCAGCTGCACTACAGTCCTGAGAAGGGCCCAGGGATACCCGAAACCTTCAATTATATATCACACGTGTGAGAACATCCACATCCGGCATAACACGATTTTTAATTGAAAAGCGATGGATCGCATGGAAAAATCAGAAGAGACACGAAAATACTTTTTATATTTAAAAAAAATCTTTAGTTATTAGCAACTTTTTGTTTATAATAAATTTCTTCACCATTTTTCGGGAATCTACCTATAATATTCGTAATCAGAGGGTCAAAATATATATAAAAATTTGCGAAAATCCACTGGGCTCCTCAATTAAATGAATTAAGCCAAAAAAATCTTCCTATCCATATTGCTATATCTTAAAATTTACGAGTAAGATCTAAGATTTCCCACTACAGACTTACTATAACATATTTTATATAGTCAGTAAAACGTCGCATGTATAGACATATGACTTTTTAAAATAATTTTTATTGTCAAATCTCTTTATTAGTATTCCATTTTCCCTATTTAAAAAGTTATGTCCTGCTTTTTTTTAATACCAATAACGTGCATTTAATCAAGCGATATAACTTTATGCGGTCGCCGGGACACATAATTCAATAATTCCGTAAAATAGAACCGAGATAAATAAAGCAAATAGCTTTTAACCACAACGGCCATATAAACAAATTAGCTTTGCCGTTTTAAAGTGACATAAAGCCATTAAGCCTAGTTCACGCCAATTTATATTGCGGAATGAAATTTCGAGTGGCAATGGCGATGGCGCCCGATTTGGTATTAGCCAGTCGATTTATGGACCGTAAGTGGATATCGATTCAGTTAAGATAGAGCGAACTCTATTATATTGTCAGCTGACAGGGCGAACGGGCCTATTTACTGGGTGGTAATGAATTTATATTCAGGATTCGGGGTTCGCTTTTTAAAATTGAATTATATTGTAATGAACGGTGTTCGCATTTGAATTTTTGATATGTGCGGATTGATTTCGTTCGGCTTTTTTATTGAATATAATCATCAGAAGTTCTTAATACACTCTACAAAAAAGAAATTAAACCCACATCACAAAATTATACTTAAAACTAAAAAAAAAACGTCGGTGTATATTTCAGTTAATTTCATAACCTTTCTTCTTCTTTAGATAGCATAACCGTTTATCGATTATTGGTTAATATGCTGGTTACCCTAATTTGTATATGATGATTATTTTGTCAGTAGTTGCTCGGAATACTACAGCAGTAGACTTGTATTTAAATAGTAATTGGAACAGAAAAATTTAATTTTTCCCCTTCTATCGAGTACAATACAAATATGCCAATCCTAGACCCAATGTTCTTCGCATTGTTTATAGACTGAATGAGGTGGGGGCCTCAATTTCTTCAAAACATTTTCTTTTGAAACCTCAATTGACTGGAAACGCCTTCCTACAAGTTGTAATTTTACCTTCGGGAACAGGAAAAAGTCACATGGAGCCATATTAAAAGATTACTGTAAATGGTCGATAATATTTGTTTAGTTTTTGGCACAGCCATGGCTTTGTGCGATGGTGCATTATTGTTTTGCAAAATCCATGACCACTATTCTTACAAACCTATACATTTCTGGCAGATATTCTTAGGCGAATGCCTCATGATGTCTAAATAGTATTTCTGTTTGTCCCACTGGAAAAAATTCGGAGTGCACCAAACCATAAAAATCGTGGGAAACTGTAAGTATGACGCGGTTTTTTTTGGATTTCGGCTTATATTTCAGACGCCATTTCGAATATTGTTGACTCGTTTGTATATTGTGTTCATAAACTTATGTCTTGTTGCCTGTTATGTGACATGTCGTGAACTTGGGATCTGGAAATTATGTTCTCGACGACCTCCTTGCGATGCTCTTTTTGGATAAAATTGAGTTCTTTTGAAACCGTGTGTCGCAGCACGCATTTCATGCCCAACATAGCAATCACAATGCAATGAATAAATTTAAAAATATGTTCATCTCTTGATTGAACAGTTTAGGACTGATATAAGGATTTTTGAGAACCGATTTCTTGATTTTGTCGATGTTTTTATCGTTCGTAGACGTTAACGATCGACCAGAACGGGGCATCAATTGTCATTTCAATGCTTTGCACCACTCATATGTCTGTGTTTTTGACATGTACGCTTCACGGTAGGTCTTCTACAATTTTCTGAAGTGATTCGATGTAAGAAATTTCGTTTGAAATACAAAATTTAAAGCAACTTATTTATCTATTATAAAAACTGCAGAATACTAAAAGTGTTATTATTTATAACATCTACTGTTAATATACTGAGTGACAGATTGTTTTGGAATTTCTCGTGGACACTCGATTTAGTGGTATTAACGTACAAAAAAATCTGTAGCAATAGCTCTTGCGTCCGCCTTGCAAATGATAAATTCCATCTACATTTCTCACAGAACAAAGCACTGATTATGTATAGAAAATCTTATTTTTCGGGATACCTGATATTACGACAAAAGTATTTTCAGGAGTTTATATTACTCCTTTGGACATATTCACAGGTTTCATGAATTATTATTATTTTTTTTGAACTTATTCATAGGTTTCAATTGTTCATTTTTTTACCCAAATAATTTTTAGGTCTATACACATTTAAAATACTTCCATTCATTTAAGCATCACTGCATGTTACTGCCCAGATATACAAGCCTATCTACTCTCTCCAGTTGTGCATCATTGATAAAAATGCCAATATTTTAATAACTAACCGCTTTCTTTCACAGGCCGTTAAAGGAAAAAAAATAAGCAGTTTATTTCCTGTAAATCCAACTCGTGTTCTCTCTGCGTATGTGTTTCGACCACCTAATAGTCTCCTAAATGGAGATGTAATAAGCAAAGAGCAAAAGGAACAGAAAACAACTATCTGTATAAAACTTAAATACCGAGACATGTCAGCAGGATGTCGGTAGCATGTAAAACATCAACAGTCAAACGACGTCCATACTTACACCGGAGTAGTAAGAAACTCAAAAATTAAAGTTCAATTTTAAATTTAAATTAAATTTTTAAATAAAAATTTAATTAAAAAAATAATTAATTTAAATTTAAATTTTAAGTTTCAAACGATATTGTTCCATCTGGCATCAAAAATGTCTACAGGTTTAATATCCTGCCGACATGTGTCGAAATTTACATTTTATATAGACAGTTATTTTCTGTGAATTTTGCTCTTGGTTCTCGGCACTGACGAGACCATTAGGTACTCGAAAGATCTATGGGAATAGAACCATAGTTGAGTTTACAGGAAACAGGCTGTTATCATTTTCCTTTAACAGTCTGAAGGAGAAAACAAGAAATTTATTACCTGAACTAACCTGAACTAAGTATGCAATCAAAAATATTTTTTTTAAATCTCACTGAAATTCTGACTTTTAAAAATGGCATGGTCTTTCATATTCTGCCTGCTGATGATCACATACTTTATTTTATAAGAACTAAATTTCAATCCACATTTTTCATATGCACTAGTTATGTTTTTATGTTATTCCATAATCCTAGATGATAATTATTTGAAATAATGGAAATGCCGAAATTTTCACTGATTTTTCTCTATACACTTTATTTTTGGTTCGTAGAACATGAATCTGACCTGAATATTTCTTTTTGGTGGTTGTACAGGGTGAGTCAACGATTGGATGATGTAAGTTTGTGCCTTTTCGGTGAAATTTACAAAGAAACTATATTTATTGTTTGATACAGCTTATTTTTACGCAGATTTTAAAAATATTTAGGACTCTACAGGGTGAGCCAAAAAACTAGGACAGCATAAAGTTGTATTTTTTTAAATAGAACACCCTATATACGAATTGTATTTTCGATTTAGCTTATAATTTTAAATCTTTTTTATTAAGAGTTTACTATAACAAAACTTTATAGTTTCTGAGATAATTAAGTTTAAAGAAAAAAAGTCACATTTTCAAGCATCAATTCAATCCTAAATAACGTTTTCAATTTTGTGACAAATATATTCAAATTTGGAATTTAGCAAGGCCAAGGACAAGTTAACATAATTTTTACCTAATATTTGCAATAAAAGCTACAGGGTGTTGAACACATCGGCTCAAATTTGAACAAGTTTAAATGAATAAATATATTTTCATGTTATTTAATAGAGTAATAAAAACCCTAAAAGTCTTGTTCAATATATCCTATACCTATTTATAATAGTTTTTGAGATATTTCAGTTTTTCTTATTTTAAATACTTTTTTACAGAAATAGTTTTCTTTATCATAGTGGCCATGGCAAAAACAATGTAAAAGAACATTTTTCTGTGTGTCAAATTTATAACCGCAATCGCTTCTTTTGGTTTTTATGTAGTGTAGTTTGGTTTTTTTTTGCATTCATCTTATATTGTAAAATGAATTTTCCAAAGAATGAGTTAATAAATATGATTTATACAATAGGAGAGGCTCAAAAAAATTGCCTTCTTGCTCAAAGAATTTACAAAATGAAGTATCCTGATCGACGCCAGCCTAATACCCATACTTTTCAAAACTTAATGCAAAGATTTGATTCTTCTGGTACTATTGATTATCCAAAACGTAAAGTGGTCAACAAACCAGTAACTAATGAAGAAAAATAACTACAAGTATTGTTAAATGTTCAGGAAAATCCTTATATTGGTAGCCGTCAGTTAGCAGCATTATGTGAAACATCACAATCCACCGCTAATCGTACTACCAAGAAATATAGGTATCATCCATATCACATGGAATTACACCAAGAATTGCATGGACAGGATTTTGAAAGTCGTGTAAACTTTTGTCGTACAATAAATGCGGAGATTCAATTAAATCCAAATTTATTATGAGGGGTAATGTTTAGTGATGAAGCTACTTTTAGAAGTAACGGTGCCGTAAATAGACGCAACATGCATTATTATGCCACAGAAAACCCATTTTGGATTAGAGAGGTGCAACATCAAAACCACTGGTCATTAAATGTTTGGTGTGGTATTCATCATAATCGAATTATTGGACCCCACTTTTTTAATGAACCACTAAGTGGCCATAGTTACCTGAACTTTCTACAAGAAGAACTACCCCAACTGCTTCAAGGTCTCGATAGGGATGAGCTCGACAGTATGTGATTCCAGCACGATGGTGTGCCTCCGCATTACCATCGTGAAGTTCGTGCGTTTTTGGACCAACGATATCCGCAAAAATGGATTGGACGTGGGGGTTTCATTGCGTAGCCACCAAGGTCTTGCGACATCACCCCATTAGATTTCTTCCTATGGGGTTATATTAAAAATAAGGTGTATGTTAATCCACCAACAACAGTGGAAGATATGCGAAACAGGATTAGGGATACCTGTAGAACAATAACGCTACTAATTTTGTCCAGGGTCCGAGAAAATCTGCAAAAAAGACTAAATTTGTGCATTGCACAAGAGGGTCGTTTATTCGAACACTTATTAAAAAGAAATAATTAATCTCAGTATTTAATAGGTAATTTTTTTGTTTCAATTTAGTATAAAAGTAAATATGTATTTGCCTTGTCGTTATTGTTGTGTTAATTTTTTCACATTATGTTTAATTAAACTATTTCCGTTGTAATATAACGAATAATGTATTTCATCATATTTAACCACAATCTGTTTGTTTCTGTAGTTTCTTTTTATTATTTTACATGGCTACTATGGTAATGAAGACTATTTCTGTAAAAAAGTATGGAAAATAAGAAAAACTGAAATATCTCAAAAACTATTATAAATAGGTATAGGATATATTGAACAAAACTTTTAGGGTTTTTATTACTCTATTAAATAACATGAAAATATACAGGGTGTACCATTTAAAAAAGAAGATATTTATTCATTTAAACTTGTTCAAATTTGAGCCGATGTGTTCAACACCCTGTAGCTTTTATTGCAAATATTAGATAAAAATTATATTAACTTGTTCTTGGCCTTGCTAAATTCCAAATTTGAATATATTTGTCACAAAATGGAAAACGTTATTTAGGATTGAATTGATGCTTGAAAATGGGACTTTTTTTCTTTAAACTTAATTATCTCAGAAACTATAAAGTTTTGTTATAGTAAACCCTTAATAAAAAAGATTTAAAATTATAAGCTAAATCGAAAATACGATTCGTATATAGGGTATTCTATTTAAAAAAATACAACTTTATGCTGTCCTAGTTTTTTGGCTCACCCTGTAGAGTCCTAAATATTTTTAAAATCTGCGTAAAAATAAACTGTATCAAACAATAAATATAGTTTCTTTGTTAATTTCACCGAAAAGGCACAAACCTACTTCATCCAATCGTTGACTCACCCTGTACATGATTTTCTCAAAAAATGAAAAATATATTCCGACTTAATTCTAAATATTGTGCCACATTTACTAAAACGCATTTGAACATTTTAAAACGTAGCACATTTTGTATAAAACTCAACAGAACATTTTGCTAAAATCTAGCAGAAAATCGAACTGAAAAGAAAAAGTAAACAAACTAGCCATTGTGGACAGACCGTATATTATTGCCAGATGTTAAATCATCATTAAATTGCACTTGTTATAATCAATACAGTAATTTATTATTTTTATTTTTTCTCCCTTAAAATCGTGTCTGAAATAAAAGACAGATGATTTTTTGAAAGTAAAATGAAATAATCAGTGGCGTATACAGGAAGGTGCGATCAGTAGAAATTGGTGAAATTAGATTAGAGTCTCATTTATTGAGTTATTTAGTGACAGGACATTTACCTAGAAGGGAGTATCCTGTCTGAAAATATATGAGCGAGATATTTTTAGGTATTTAAGACAAGGCTAGCCTCCCTCAAACAATTCTCGTTTATTTCAGATTTATAGAGTATATTTGAAGAATTATAGAATGGAAAACGATAATAACAATTTATTTACACTGATTTACAAGAAGTCCAAGGGGAGAAAGCTGATTTGAAACATATTGCAAAAATAATAATTTATGTTATGTTAACAAAAAAAAAAATAACCAACTCTTAGCGAACTCCAAGTAAGTTTAAGACTACCAGAGGCGAATTATTTTATATTTTGGCCCCATATCTCAAAAAAGCAGGGAAATCCGCGAAAGTCTACTAGTTCAGAATAAAGTTAAAGGCAAAAGATCAAGGGGTTAACCTTCATCACGTAGGAACTATCAAGTAAAGCAAATAACGCAGACCTCTATTCTTCCCTAAACTTCGTAACCCAGGCTCATTTCATGAATCTTGTCATGTAATAACAAAACTTCAGTCATAAAGGACGGATTAAAAATTTTAAAAAATGATGATGGGAATAACTGTCATATTAGTAACACACTAGCAGTGTCCATGAGAAAGACTTCTACGTCAAAAAAAAAGGTTAAAGATTTGAAACAAATCCATTTACTTATGTAATTTTTCTTACCTTTTCATTCATGGTATTTGAGTACCTAGACTCAGGCTAGGTACTATATGTCCTAACTAGAGCCTAGCAATACTTGTGTCTCCAGAAGCAATTTTGTCTATCACGTACTAGACACATAGCTATAATTTTTCTATAAGTTATCTATCATCTCTTTGTTTGTCTGGAAATGTTAGCTTTGTTAGTTTCGAAACGAGAGGCGAATGAGTCTACAATGCATATTGGGCATTATTTCTAAAACCATCTTATGTTTAACGCAAAAAAGTGGTGGTGTGAAAAAAATTTATATCTACTCGATAAATCTTTTTAACATCATAAATACAAATAGACAAAACTTAGAATCTCTCTTACTTAGCTGTGGCTTTTGTTTTATTACTTATTAAGTTTTTATGTCTGAACTGACGTGAAATAGATGAAACGAAATAGATAACTGTAAAAATTTAACATTAGACAAACGAGTCTGGGTTGGAAAATTAAAAATACGGTGGTCTAAAAGTACAGACAGGCTAATGAAGCTCAAGTGAAAAGAAGCAGGGTGCTAATTTAAGGAAACGATGAAAAAAGATTCTTATTTTATTTAATTGATTTTCGAACGACCGAGGCTTGAAAATTGAAACTAATTAAGCACTAAACGTTTATTGGTTGCCAAAAAAGTAAAAAAAACTCTTGCTTTAAGTAAAAATATTTTACGAAAATACTTAATTATACAATATGAGTCCAATAATTGCATATAATTAAAAATAATAAATTTCTGATTTTTAGGTTGGTTTCTATTACAGTTTTTGAAATCGCTTTCGATCTAGATTTCGCTCTCTTTGCAAATAAGGAATTATTTTCCTTATTTTCTTCAGATTATATCAATCGATTTGTGTACATGGTTGAAATATGTTTTTGAATCGTCACAGACTTTATAACTCCCATCTAGATATTGGAATTTTCTTACTTAGCGTTATCGATATAAACAGTTGTATAATTTTATAATGCTCTCTACATACATTATTGATATCAATGACACTACATGCTTAGAAGTCAAAAATTTAAATAAAGTCAAAATTCTTATTGTTGATTCAAGATTTGCATTAACTTTAACCATTTGTTTCAAATCATGTTTACATTATAATATAGATTTTTTGCAACCAAATCGTCGAAATAATAATAAACTTACTATTTGGTATGCACACCTATCAAAGTACCAAAAGAAATGGTTAGCATTGGAATTCACGAATATTAAATGAAAAAGATCTAACAGTTGGTTCTCTTAAAATAACAAGCATTGAAAACGTAGAATTGGTGTCATCCGCCGTACAGCTCTGATTTGGCACCAAATGATTTATTTGTGTTCGCATTAATAAAGAACACACTGCACCGTTAACGTTCTTCTACGAAAGAAGAGGCGATCATTACGTTAAAAAACATCTTCACGATGCACGGGTTGCAAAAGGGTGTTGATCATCGTGACGAATATTTTGAAAAACAATAAGACTATTTTCAATGATGAATACTTGGTTCTGCTTTGTTATGGTCAAAATATAAAAGGCTATCCTCGTAATAAAAAAGACTGCTCTTGTATTTTGAAGATTTTTGTTATTTCTTATCTGGAGACATCATTAGATTATGGATTTTTTCGGATTCCACCCTAAGACTACAATATTTCAATCAAAAACGTGTTTATATTTTTTCTTACATTTACAACGTTTCGATTAGGATATAGATGACAGACTACTAATGTGGAAAATCTGTATACTAATGTGACTGTAGGGGAATCACTAGACATAATCAAAACTAGACTTTCAAATGATGCAATATTATCTGACCGAACCACGTTACCACTGGACGGGGTAATGGACCTTTTGCCTGCGTAGTGCCTACTTTCAAGTAAAGGAAAAGTTCTACGTTTAGGACGACGGGCTTCCGATAGAAACAGTAAGACCGAAAGTCTGGTTCAAATATTTCGATGATACCTTCATCGTATGGAAGGGCAATGATCAAGAACTTAATGATTTCTTGAAACCTCTAAACACCATTCAACCTACTATTAAGGTTGCCGTTGAAAAAGAGGTAAAAGATCAATTTCCCTTCCTAGATGTCATGGTGAACCGTTCAATCGAAACTATTCAAGAAACCAACACATACTGAACAATATCTTAGCCATGGTTTTAATCATTTTGTTGAACCAAAACGGGAAATTATACACAACCTCTATAACCGCGCTATATCTATATGCAATAATGTGGATTCATTGGAAAAAGAGGTAGCAAATATTAAATCCTATTTACAACAGAATGGTTATCGTTTAAAATTAATTGACAATTTTATAAAGAACTTTAGAATAACGACCACTGGACAACAAGAAACGCACTCCTTTTTCATAATTTTGTGCATTAAGAGAACCTCAGAGAAAATAAGATGAATTGCCAACAGTTGTAATATAAAAATAGCCTTTAAATCACGAAATACAGTGAGAGTTCATTTAACAAAAACAAAACCAAGAACTACTGATAAGAAAGAAGGTATTTACAAAGTTCCATATGAGTGTGATGAAATGTATATTGAAGAAACCAAGCGACCACTAGAAGTTAGAAATAAGGAACATAAAACTCATACATAAAAAGGGGGAACGGCGAGATCCGGCATTGCAGAATGGGATAAAAACATCATATAAAATGGTATGAAGCTGCGGCAATATATATATATATATATATATATATATATATATATATATATATATATATATATATATATATGTGGAACTCAACATGAATAAAAGAAAATTTTTAGAAGCAGCTTACATTAAAAATAATAATTGAATATTCAATTAGCCCATTGTTTAGATAATTAATCTTTGACAACCACTACTTTGTAACATCAAATCATTGAAATGTGTACGGTGTAGCGAAACTTTGCGCTTCAGTGGACACAGTCCTTATGTAAGCTCGTGGCCTTAAGACAAAACATTCAGTTTATACTTAATAATGATTAGAGATAGAACCCAACCAAAATATCGTAAAAATAAACAAAAAGTAAATACAACGCAGGTCCAGCAACCACATTTTTGTCAATCTTCAACATTGTCTACAACCTTTAAACAAAAGTCGGTTCAAAATTATTCAGTTTGAGAGTTACTGTGAGTTTTGTTACGTATATTCTACACTATGTGTAGGCAAATTCATTGTTTTGTTTAATAGTAACTACCATTCAAAAAATAGTATAAATTAATTTTTAATTCTTTTTAATAATTGCTTTTTGTTTCAGGTAAGCTAATTTAATGAAATTCTGAAGGACGGGGTAAGAAAAATATCTATTTTCATGAAGAAAAAGTCCAGTGGCAGCATCATTCGGTTTAATCGATTAAAAAAAATAAATTTTAAGTTATATCTGAGGTCAAAAAGACTAGAAGGTGAACATATTATATTTCTGGTTCAAATCAAGTCGGGATTAGCCAAACTACTGAAGAAAAAATCGAGTTATTAGCTGTAGTATTTCTAAACATTCTTAATTAATTGTAGCTGTAGCATTCCACTTACTATTGTTTGCAGTTTGAATGAAGTTTACTAATGAAAATTATCAGCAGCGACTTCAAATCCTCATTAGTTAATTTTGATATGTTAATATTTTTTGTATATTTCATTTTGGAAAATATTTTTCACACAGACAAGTTATGCTGAAAGGGAAAAACTCACGGCAAATTAATGCAACTGATTTATGCTGTACTAGTGGAATTCCAGGAATGATGACTTTAAACATTTTTCTTTAAAAATATCGCTACACTGAAAATCAGTCATTTTTATTTGAAGTTTTGGGACGAGTGTTTAAAACGGCGTTAAATTATTTTAAAAAGTCTTAATATTGTTTGCAATCCCAACAAAATCCGGCAAAAGAGACTAAAAATTTTAAAGCACCTAAAGCCTTAAATGCGAAATCTTCCGGAAATCTTTTTGACATTTGCTCGTAAGTAACAATTGAAATTGCGAACCGAACAGAGTCCATTTCCGCGCCGTGGGCTATAGATATTTCACTCGTCGACTAGTCCCTATACAAAAATTTCGGAGTCCTTCAGAACTCCGGTATATTGCGGTGATGAGTTAGATAAATCTTGACGTTTAGGACTTACAAGGAAACCACCCCAGCTTGACTTCACCGATTTTGATCATTTTTGGATATTTTGTAGTACTTGAAAAGATAATAGATACGAAATTTTTTTATTAGTTAACTTTTAAGAGGGAAATTAACCCCTAAATTCAACCATTACAATTATATTTTTCAATATGTCTCAGCATCTCGTGAATATTTTTGAATAAAATCAATCAATGGAAAATATTCATCATAAAGAGTCAAAAATAGGAGATATATTTGAGATCAAAGGGGTTGCAACCCCTATTGTATATTTTTAAAAAAAACTAAATTTTTTAGAAATATTTTTTTTTGTAAATATGGGGAATTGAAACTTAAAAATATATAAAAAGCATTTTGGTTAACAATATCGACCACTAGTGTTGGCATGTTTCGGAATTTCTCATACAAACTATTAACTACCCGTTACAGTACCATATAGAAGGCGTAAAAATTTTTTTTTCGTAAATGTCATCCAATGTGTAAAGCGAATGTAATTTATAACAAATGTAAATATATTATTTTTGTTTTCAAAAATAGTAACAAAAAGGTGAAAAAAGTCGCTCCTGAAAGTAAATACTTAATTCTTCACGAATTCGAATTAAAATTCTTTAATAAAAATAAAAAAAATAAGACCTGTATAACTCAAAAAGGAAACAAAATTATTCTTTTCAATATACCAACATTCCTTTAAGGCGTGAAAACCATCTCTAAAGTTTACCCTGAGAACTGATTTGGATGCACCTTACCATTTAATGGATATTTTTGAATAAAACCGAGTGTAAAGATATTTGTCCTAAGAAACTTGCAATATAAGGTGTATTTATGACCTAAGGGGGACCAGAGTTCAGAGAATGGCTTGTGTAGGAATATTGAGTGCGGACTCTGGAAGTCCTGGTGAACCTGCCTCCTCTTCACTGACACATAGAGAACTAGGCCCTGAAGACTGTTTATCGTCTCAGTTGCCTGGAACATCTTGGAATTGGAACGGGCAGCCACTCAGGTGTATGGGAAAGCGCGGTGGAAAGGTGTCCATCACTTCCCATGAGGACAGACTACATGACGCCGCTTTTAAAACCCAACTTCTCCCTAGAAATATTTCTGCCAAGTAGAGAGGATTGGGAAGGAGAACAAAATCTTCCGAAAAATGGATGGTATACTGATGGATCTCGACAAGATGAAAGAGCTAGAGCCTGAGTATTCGGCAGGAGCACAGGAGTCAGAGAGTACTACCCTCTCGGACAATGTGCGACAATTTTCACAGTGGAAATTTATGCTATTCTGCAGTGTGCCTATCTTTGTGAGAGGGACATGGACAGTAATAGAGTAATAAATATATGGTCAGACAGTAATGCTGCGATATTGGCACTGAAGTCCAATGTCGCGATTTCGCGACTGGTGTCTGAGTGCAAAGATGTACTAAATGGTATGACAAGGAAATGCTGCACAGTCAGACTCGTATGAGTCTCGGGTCACTCGGTCATACGCGGGAATGAGGAGGCAGACCGTCTGACAAAATTAGGTTCAGCGACTGAACCGTATGGACTCAAACCAATATTATCTGTCCCAATTGCTATTGGCAAAAAGAAATTAAGATCGTTGTTAGAAAGCAAATTTATTGAATCGTAGAGGGAAGCTCCTGGAATGAGGTGTGCTAAGGAACATATAACTGGGCGTACTAAGGAGCTTCTCTCCTTGAGAAGGAAAGAGCTGCGAATTGTGGTGGGATTGTTGACAGGACATTGTCACCTCAGGGACCATCTTCATAGAATCGGTGTCGAAGGTAACCCGACATGCAGATGGTGTTTGGAGGAGGATGAAACTGTTGACCATGTTCTTAGAGAGTACACAGCACTCGACAGACTGAGACAGAGATACAGTTTTGCTACCGGAAGCAGTTAGGCAAGTTCAACCAACGAGGCTGCTTGGATTCGCAAAGGCGATCGGCCTGCAGATATGGTGGGATGTAAGGGGCCCAATGGAGGCCTAGACATCGATGATTTAGTATCACCATGCCTTTTTCATTCATTCATTCATGACCGAAGGAGTTGTAACTTATGGTATATTTAAAAAAATACATTTTTTATAAATATTTTTTTAAAAAATTGAGAAATAAACTCAAAGAAATTATAAAAAGCATTTTCGTTAACAATATCGATTTTCAGAGTTGGCATTGACAATATGAAATAAGAGTTGCAATCCCTTCAGTCATAAGTACGCCTTATATTTCAGGATTCTTACGAAAAATATTTTTCAACTTGATTTTATTAAAAAAATCCCCATTAAATGCTGACGCACACAAGTGAATATTGGTGTGTTAAAAAAAGTTTTCTCCTTATTAAATCAATTAGACCTCATGTTACATTAGATATTTACTTTCGCTGGTAACTTTTTTCACTCTTTTGAGGCTATTATTGAAAAAAAAATTAATATATTTGCATTTTTGATAAATTATATTCGCTTTACATTTTGGATGATTTTAAAAAAAAATTACCACTGCAAGGGGTTGTTAACAATATTTAGAGGTGTTTATTTGAAAAATCTCGAAACATGCCTACACTAATAATCGATATTGTTAACAAAAATGCTTTTTATATAATTCTTTTGCGTTCATTCCCTGATATTTATAACAAAAATATTTGTAAAAAAAGAGGTTTAAAAAAATGTAGTTTTTTTTTTAAATATAAAATAGGGGCTGCAACCCCTTTGGACTTAAATACACCTCGCATTTGTGACTTTTTATAAATAATAAATAATTTCCCCTTGATTTAATTCAAAAATCAGATGCTGAGATATATTTTAAAAAAATTTTAAGGATTGATTTTGGGGGTGAATTTTACCCCTTAAAAGTGGATGTCACCCGATAAAAAAATACCTGTCTATTATTTTATCAAGTAATATAGCATATCCAAAAATGATCAAAATCGATATTGTGGTCCTTGGGCTAAAACTTTGGATACCACTGGTATAAAAATCACTCGGTTAGGCAATTTGCCGTTAAATAGAGAATTACAATAGAATAATACTTTATTAATTATTATTGTATCGAAGGAAAGTTTTTTTTACCATTAATGCTTTAAGACTAAAATTCTTTTCTAATTAAAAAAAATATATTGGTTCTTCAGGCGAATGGCTATTCGGTAATTCCTTTTGATTAAACTACGAAAGGATTTTAGGGCGAACTTCTCAGCAGCCCAGGAAACAGGACGACAGTTAATCTAATTAAGGTAGAGCAATTTGTTGGGTTTAAATGCAGTATGACTTGCCAGAAATTAGCAGAATTTATAAGGAATGGACAGAAGGGCTAGCTGGGTTTGTGTCAGATATCTGTAGCGACCGTAGTAAAGTACAGGTAATTTTAATTGTTAGAATACCGCACAGTGGTCGTGGAATTTAAATTTCTGTGCTTTAGAAAATTATTGATTTATTTGCTATTAGCAAATAAGCTCCAGAAACTGGAATACCATTCCGATTACAAATTTTTGAAAATTCAAATTGGATAAAGTCAGTTATGTTTCCAATTTTGAACATAAATATATCAAAGGTGCTAAAGATGTTCAAATGAGGTTTATAGTATTTTACTGCAGAGATTTTGTATATCTTGTAATGACCCAAATGACAATATTTTCTTCTACTCATTCTTCTTCTTGTTCAACCCATGTTTGTCCATTCCTTGATATAGCCTTCTCAATATTTTTTTACATCTTGAGTTACGTTTATTCATTGTTCGCCTGATACAATAATATTGTACTCCCTGCGATTTGTTGTCGTCATACATTTCTTTATCTGCCCAGATATTCACTTCATTATTTTATGCTCATCTGTGTGTTTTTAGTTTGACAACATGCCTGTCCATCACCACTTCACCTTTCAATCATTTTAAGACTTTCTTAAATTGGCTGTAACAATAAAACCTTTGGTTATTTTCTCTCTTTTCATTACGGTTGTTTTACATTAAAATTTTGTAGAGTGTACTCCTTAATTAAAAATTGTAAAAGAATGATAATTTTTTCTACTCAGTGTTTTTAGTTATATCTTCCTAATCATTACATTTATCTATACAAGCTTACATTTTAAAGTTTCTTTCAAGAAACATGTCACATTATATTAAAAATATATAAAAATTATTTAGTAAAATTACATTTAAAATACGTGTGCAATTTCGTAGTTCAAAGCTGACTGTGTATTTATTTATGTTAAATATCACTATCTGCATCCCCTGTTCAGTTTTTTTTTTAAATTTTTTTAATAATTTTTTATTAATTCTAAGTTAATTTAGTAAATTTGTTATTAAATCATTAATTAAGAAGAACTTTTTAATAAATTTTACTTAAGCCCTTTGTATCCGTTTTTTCATTAATAGAATTTGCCTTTTTCTTTATACAAATCATTTTCAAAATTTATGTTTACGTTGATCTAGTTTGATATGTAGGATCTTTGTTCATGGTTACTTAAGACCGTTTTGTTTGTTTTTTTTTTATTATAAAAATACTCATTTAATCGATTTTGTACGTATTGCGAACGATGTTTTATGTATACACTAGGGCATTTATTAAACAGAATTTCGTATACAGTATGGGTTCTATTGTGTTTGCATGTTTTACTCTTCAATGAACTGGATTTCTGTCTAAGTAGGCTATATCCTTTGTGACAAACATATATATTGTGCTGTAACAGACCCTTTTTTAGTTTTACCCCTGTTCTATTTAAATTTGATATTGCGCAAGAGATTCTATGCCTCTCGCCATCTGTAGGCATTCGGTATAATTTTATATGAGTATCCTCTGTCGATTCTCTTGTTTTTCCAATAAATAGGACGTGGTTTTAAAAATCTGTATGTTGAGAAGTCTTGACAAGTCTTTCCTTTAGTAACTGGTGATGCGAGAAGAGTGTAGAGCTGTTAAAATTTAATATTGGTGACCATCTGTATGTTTTATTATTCGACTTGATCAATCCACACCAAAATGAGAATCCAGAATTTTTAAAGTGATTTCAAGTTTTGTCCAGCATTTAAAGCCGTGAAATTAGTTATTTAAGCTTAACTTTAGTTTCTGCAAGCTATTATTCAAGTTTTTGAAGATTTGTCACAGTTTTTGTTCTTTGTTTTTATGCAAGGATTATCCCATGCTTCTGAAGCTCTGCCACCCTAAATAGGTATAATACATAGTTCCTCTAAATCAACTACTTCTGCTAGCGAATGTGTTAAGTTTGATTCCCTTTTGGCCGCATATATCAAACCACCTACAAAGGGATATTAAGACATCCGAGAGCAGTCCAGTTACCAAATATTCAATTAGCAGAGACCATCTTTTGGTAACTGCAGCCTATTAGCAAGTACTCACATCAGATGAACAGCTGAATTGTTTGAATTTATAACAAAAAGAATCATAGAATCGTAATGTAAAAGAAATTGCAAGTCTTATTGATAAACTATGTTTTATTAGCTTGATTATTTATAGCAGCAGTTAACATATTTTTGACATTTTTACTTTATTTTTTATAGTTGCAGCAAACGCTTTATGTCATTTTTGCTCTATGATTTTTAACTACAGCTAATTTGTATTTTTATTGAAGTAAATTTCATAATTTAATACAAGTATCTAGAGTTTAAGCTGGATAATCTGAAGAGTTTATAGAGATTGGGTTTTACATTTTTTCAGTTTTAAGCCTTTAATTTCGCTAAGAGCAACAGGAATGGCTGTTTTTACATTTTATAGCAAGTGAATCATTAAAACCCCTCCAATTTATAATTTTCACGACAATAAGAGCTAGCTGACTCAAGCACTGTGAATTTTTCAAGGAATGAAACTTAACATCATTACCTAATCTACTTTAGTCACTTACAGTGTTTCATTGCTTTTAAAAAAGTGTTTGTAATTGTCACAATAAGTCCTGTATATAAGGTATTGGTAAAGTTTTTTGTCAGTCTGTTTAAGTTATAGATTAATATCGAATTGTTCCCGACGCGATGTAAAAATTGAGTTTATAAGTTTTACTGTGTAACTATTTTTAATTAAAACATCCAAAAAATTTACCTTATTATCTTATATCTCACTCGTAAAATTATCTAATATATATATATATATATATATATATATATATATATATATATATATATATATATATATATATATATATATATATATATATTATATATTTCCACATTTTGAAATTGCCTTCGTGCAAGTTTTTGATCCAACCTCTATTGGTACGAACACTTTATGCTCAGGTCTCGTAAACTCTAAATATTACTTTATTTTACTTTATCTTTAAGTTAAATCATTCTGTTGTAATCAATCGAGGAATGATAGAAAACCTTTATAATCGCGCAATATCTATACAATAATGCAGATTTACTTGAAAACAAGATAGTGAATTTTAAATGAGACTTACAGCCGAACGGTTACACCACAAAATTTCAATATCATGTTACTAACCTTAGAACAAAGGCCACTGAATAACAAGAAACGCATTTCTCCTTTATAATTCTGTATATTAAGGATATTTCAGAGAAATTAAATTATAACTTAAAAAACTTAAAAAGTGAACCCAGTGTTGAGATACCTAATCTTTGGCAACCATTACCTTGTAACATCAAATCATTGAGGTATGGACACAGTTCATACATAAACTTAAGAAAAAACTTTCATCTTATACTTATACAAACGAAAATAAGGAAAGTTTAAGTCCGATAACCACACTTTAGTCCGTTTTCAATATTATCTAGAACCTTCAAACTAACATAAATGTTGGTCACTAATCCGAGGATAAGGAGCGAGTTACTTTTTCATTAAAAAAAAACTTTAGATTAGTGAATTCCCGCCATTTTTTCTTCAATCAAAATTTCGAAAAATCAATGACACGATTGTAGTAAAGTTTATAAAGCTAGAAATTCCAAGTTATTTAATCTTCTCAAGTTTTCTTGAAGGTAGGTCTTTCGTGGTGTCATCAGATGATGCTATATCAAATGTTAAACCTATAAGGACTGGGGTGCTACAGCGTTTACCTTTGTCCCCCACTCTTGTCAATCTTTATACGGCAGATATACCCCAAGGTAATTATAGCAAATTTTATTTATTTCGCTCATGATAGTGCGTTTGAAACGTCCTCGGGCTATTTTCCTTTCAGTATTAGGAGGCTTCAAAGACCAACCGATAAGTTAAAAAAATGGATGGCTTACTGGACAATAAAATTAAATCCAGATAAAAGGCAGCTATAATATTTACGAAATCAGTTAATTTAACCCTATTTTGCAAATACTGTCGTTATGAGCAACACAGAACCATTTTCCTTAAGTATTTCCCAAGGATTCTTTGTAGAAAACCATTTCATTAAGTACAGTTTCAATTAATTTTATTTTTCAAGTGACCATTATTTTATCCTGTTTTGGTATTTCACTACACTGTGCTTAGGTATTTTCTTATCGATGTCGAACTTACTGCTACCTTTTCTGTATTTAGATAGATCTTCTTTTTTTTTCTCTGTCATTTATATTTATATTTGAATGGAATTGCATGTATATTAGATTGCAGGAAATCAGGAAATTTCTATTAATGTATTAATACGTACTTCTTGAATTTAAAAATAACTACTGTGATACTTATTAGATTTATCCTTTTTTGTTTTATGTGGAAATTCTAATGACTAACGAATTGTCTTAACCAACAAATGGATTTCAGCCGACTGTTTTTGCCCAGTGTCATTCTTTTTGAGCTGTCATTTCTTTCACACGTGGAAATTAAATGCACCTAACGGAAGTCGATTAGTACGTAAGTTGGACCATGGTTATAAATGGAGGCCATTTTTTCTTGATTTTTCAGTTTTACCTGCTTTGATTCGGCCCAAATAGCTGCAGACTTCCATCTCAATTTTTAGTTGCCAAATTTTTGGAATTCTGAGATGGAATGTCGAAAATTATCTTGGTAATTTTGTTGTATTTTTGAGTACTGTATCTTTTGCCAAGTTGACGGTTATGGGTTTTTACCGGGAGACAGGAATTTTGGGAAGTTTGCACCCGCATTCTCTTTAGGGATAGTGTGAAATACTTAGGACTAGTCTTCAATAGGAGACCAAATTGACTGCTATATCTTATTTATTTATTATTCAGAGGGAAAACGTACTGGTTAGCTCTTTATTTGTTGTTACCCTTTAAGAATCTGAGAAATAAATTGATGATTTATAAACTTTTTATAAGATCTATGCTGTCTTTTGTGGCTATATTTAGCTTTTTGGAGAGCTTCCAGAACAAGATACTTTATATGATCTGTAGAGCCTGATATGATGTTATAGACACTATCATCCACAGAGATTTCAAATGCGAAACATTCACTAATTTTATCAAAAACTCAATGACTAAATTCCTAGACAAAGCAGCACTTTTCAACAGCGAGCTAATACGAACGTTCCACAACACAGATTTATCATAATCTGGCTGGTTTACTTATATCTTGGGTATTTTCCAAATTCTGGCTTAAAAGCCGAACTTAATTTTCCTTTTCATAACCTTTAACAGACCATCAGAAATGAAAATAGTCCATGGACACAAGAAGTCTGGCTCATGACTTATTTAAAAAGAAATTCCTTTATTTAACTTGGCTACAAATGTTGTAAATGTATATTTATTTATAAATAGCTCCTGATATATATATATATATATATATATATATATATATATATATATATATATATATATATGTATATATATATATATATATATATATATATATATATACATATGTAATACATATTATAAAAAAAATTATTTTTAACTCCTAAAGCTGTCCTTCCTTGTTTTATTATTGAACAATGAAAACTACCTAAAATAATATTGAAGTTTCCTCATTTCAAGGCGTTATTTAGGACGCATTACAAACGACGAGTTAAAACGTATTATGGGTACAAGCTCAAAGATTTTCCGGTAAATTTCCCGAGCGACCGTTTTGATCTTAATTAAAATCTAGACCATCAGAGGGAAGTAATTGCTTCTGCTGACAAAAGGTATTTTCTTTTCTTAATAAATGTTGGTCAGGCGATACAAAGTGAAGGTGGTGGTTTAAAGTTAGGGGCAATCTAATTGAACTCGACAAAAATCTATACAATACATCGAAAAATAAAATATTCTAACATATAATTTGATTCTTTGACACATATAGTATATATATATTGCGAAGTAGTAGATATCTGTTGGACTTCCATTGTCTTTATTTTTTTGTTGAATATCACGACGTTTCGGCTAGTAGTTATCTCTAGCCGTTTTCAACTGAAACTGAAAAGCTACCTTTCTACACATTTTCATAAGTGATCTACCGTTTTTTGCTAACCTTTTTGGTTATAATTTGTTATATATTTATTTAAAATGATTACAACTATTATTATTGTATAATATTATCATTATATTAATTATAAAACACGTACGCTATGGGCTTTAAACGATTTCGTGCTTACAGGACCACGAATTTTCTTCAATTCACTAGATAGCTCTATGCTGTTATCTATCTTTGTTTGCCAGGGCTCAATAAAAAAAAAGTCACTGTCTTGAAAAGTTATCTATTGTCCTTACCAAATTACTGGCTTACAATGTTGCCAAACCTGCTGTTTCAACGGTAGATGTACAGTTTTTCAATAAGAGCTACAATTCTACCGGTTTTCATAAATAATCTGTCATCTTTTCACTAACCGTTTGGATTATAATTTATTACATATTTATTAATACGAAATCTAAACGATTGTATGCTTAAAGGTCGAAAAATTTTCTTCAAATTACCAGGCCGCACATGTAAGTTCGTTGTTCTATCCTTATTTACCAGTGTATAATAAAAAAGAACAAGTACAAATCTGACTTTTCACATATAGAATAGATTTTGTATATAAGAAGGTTGGTAGAAATTTCGCAATTAATATTTTTAACTTCTCAAACGCTCAAAAACAAAAAATAGAGCGAGAGTAGTCATAGTAATGAGAGTCGGCAAGTTAATTAAAAAAATGAATAATACCGATTTGTATTCATATTGATTTTCTTAAGTTTAAGGCAATCTAATGTCTAACTTATAACAAAAATATTAAAATTTTACTTATTTTCTTTCATACATGTTTTAACTTTTGTTAGTTTAAACTTAAAATTAAACATTACTATACATTTAGAGATCTATTTAATATCTATCTAGCCGATCTAACATTTTTTCGAAATATAACATTTTTTCCGAACAGAACTATCATTTTTCTTGCGGGGTAAGTTGGCAACGCTGCTGGCTCGAAACAGTTGCGCTGTACTAATATTACCATGCACACAGAGACAATACTGATCTAGCTTCTGGTTCTGGTTCGGCTACTGGCTTCTGGTGCAAGCGGCTTTATAATGCTAAAACTCTACGATAAAAGAATATGTAACGGAATTGGAAAACGAAATTAAAAACCAAAAAAATTGGTTTCTTGTGCTTATGCGAGAAAAAACGATAAATAGAATCATGTACTGAAAAAAACAACACAATCACAGCGGAAGCAGGGTTTTTAATTCACAAGAAATTACAACACAACGAAAGATAAATGTGAAGCATTTTATCAAGAGGGTGCCATTGCAACTGTTAAAAGATATCAGTTTAAAAGCATTCAGGTCTACGCACTTCAGGATACGAAGAACAAGAGGGAGAACAATTTTATGAGGACATATCAACAGCCTGGACATCAAACAAAACACATTGTTATTTTGTAATTGGAGATCTTAAATGCTAAAGGAGGAAAGAAGGAGAACCACGAAAAATCGTCGCCGTTCCAATAATAATTGAATAAATACACTGTATAAATAATCTGATGTTAGTTCACTTTTATCCACAGATTCTCACACAAAAGGAATATACATTTACAATAGATTTTAATTGTAAATTATTGTTAATTGTAAAGGTAACAAATTAAATAACTTTGGACCGATATACATAAAATGTCTCTGCGAAGCCGTATATAATGTCGCAGAAAAGGTAAGACCTCCACTATGAACAGACCTGCTATGAACATTGTGCATAATCTGACTTTTATATTTATCACACTTCTTCATAAATCTCAGAGCATTTTTAAAATACAATGGTCTGATAGTTAGAATGTCAGCTTCTTCAAATAGTAAGTCCAGGGGTAACTTCTTGAATTTATTTAGGAATATCTTAATTATATGCTTTTGAGTAATAATGAAGGGGTAAAAAATACCACAACATTCACTGCCCTAGACATTCAAACCATATGTGAAGACTGATTCAATCAAAGCTTGGTATGTCATTCCCAAAAGTATCAAAGATAGGAATTCTCCCAATTGGTAGTACCTGTATTTAGTCTTAAGAAGTTTTGTAGTCATATCATTTATGTGAGCATCATATCTGAGATTACTATCAAAGAACACCTCCCAAGTATTTAACCTCGTCTGGCACTGCCCCAGACTCAATTCATCCGGACTGTTTCTCACCTATAATATATTTATAATTATGTATTCTAAGATTAGGATTGCTCTCTATCCTAATCCTTGTTATTCATAGAAGAGACTATATAGACAGTTTTCCTGACATTAATAATCAAAGGATTCTAATTCATCCCACATAAAATAATCCTCTGCTCTCAGAAATGTCTAGTGCATTGTTGATGGACCGTATATCCGTATCCTTATTTACAACTTTATAAGTCATATGACTAGGATTGAATGTGATACCTGGACAAGTTTTCTACCAGCTGTCAAAAATGTTTTGGGGAACTAAAAACCAACAAGAAAAGTATAACATATTCTTCTAACTTTGTCTGATTTAAATCACTTATAGTATCATTTATAACGTTTTATTGTTATGTTTATAACAGCTTTGATTTAGAAATATGTTTTTTGATATATTTCATATATATTCTTGTAATTATATGTTATGTAAAAACTAGTGCAAATTCAGCAAGTTCGATATTATTTTCGAATATTGGAGTCCCAAAATATCCTAAATCGGCTATTAAACCTAGCACCACAAAATAGCTTATTTTCCCCGGTAATACAAGTAAATGCAATATTATCTTTTCATGAGCAGTTAATGATATAATGAGTATTGAAAAAATTAGCATAGAAAATTGTCTACGTATAAGTAATCGAAGTATAAATTCATCGTTAACTACTTCGATTTATAACGAAAACTAAATATATCGCCTTCTCTATCCAAGTATGTTAACATAATATCGTCTACACTTTATAAATAGCTATATAAATATGTTTTAACGACTTTCTTTATGCATTCATCAATTCAACTTTTTTAAACTTTTTTAATTTCAAGTTAAGAAGTTCTCACATTTTAAACTGAATATTTTTAATTTAAATACCAGATAAGATGTAAATTTATAAACTGGCAAACTCCTGCAAGTATGAAAATTTTTCTTTTCAGTATCCATCTCTTCTCACATTTTCGCTCAACTCATACATAATAAAGCGAGGAAACAAAAAATTATTTTGTGAAAACTTTCCTTGGTTTAAACTTTTCTTCCGATTTTTCAGTTTATAGTTAACGGAAACAAATTTCGCAAATAAATAATGTATAAACGTGAGATAGATTGGTATGAAGTTATATCTAAAATCCATAATTTCTGCCAGTGACTCATCGCTCGTATATAGAGTGCCCGGTGTTGTACGAGGAATCAATTCCAGTAGCGTGTTCATTTCAGACAATAATAAATGATACAATTTCGTGGGAATATCAAAATATTTTTTTTTAAGTTATATTTATTTTCTTACAGTTTCACCAACCCTTACAATTTATTTTCCTGGAGGGGAAATTTTGCATAGTCATCTTTACAAAATTTGAAAGGAAGTGTCAGATTCTTACTGAATAAAACCTCCGAACTGAATGTTCTACTGATTTTCCTTAGTCTGCTGTTAGTCGTGGCTGCCGGCAGTCAAAGGTTATTCAGTGAAGTCTCTGGTTTCCAGGCAATTAAACCTTAACAAATCTTTGGTCTTCAGTCAGTGTAGTTGCTTCAAGTACCGTTTACATCCATTGCTTCGCACTTTTCTTACATTTTTCTTACATTGTAGAGTTGTCATTCTAAGATATTTTACATGCATTTTAGGTGCTTTTAAGATATTTTATGAATATTAATTAAAAGTTTGTTGCCTACTTGCTCTTCTGAGTGGCGTCCAGTGCATTTTCCTGCTGATTTATTCGTTTCGGACCAACTAGGGTACATCTACTGTTATCCTAAATAGTTTGACATAGGTTATGTAGCTTAGCTCACAGCGTCCATTGATTCATCGGCAGAATTGCTGTTAAGAGACATATCTGAATCTGGGGAACTTTCAGCGTCAGGGGTTATTATTAATGGTTCAACCATTGTCTCAACATGAACGTCCAAATCCCACATTCTTTAATCTTCGTTTTTAACATTATCGACACACTTTTTTCAATCAGTGGATGTCATATTTGAATGAAGAAGGTCTATTTGCGTTATAATAATTCAAAGTTCACAATGGTACGGTGCCATTTCATCAATAGCATATTTGATATATTGTTGTCTATTTACCTTCACTAAATCTAGGAACTGTATTTTAAGCTTTGTTTCGTGAAATTTAATGTTTTTTGAAAGGAACCATCGGCATATCTAATCTTTTTAGACGCAGAAGTCGGAATTTTTTCTTGGCGTCGACTGATATTGAGCATTGTCCATTACAATTACCATCGAGTTCAACAAGACTTGAAATTGAAGAAAACCATCGCTCAAAAATATGGGCGTTCATGTCTCCATGGTAGTTAAAACCGCTATCTAAGAAACTAGACACACTTCCAATATGAGTTATTATGAAACGACGACCCTTTCCACTACGATTGCGTAGTCCTTATAAAAATCCTTGCCTAAATGCCTGCTTCGAACTTTTAATGTTTAGATCTTACCATACCTTTCCAGCCTAATGCTCTTCATTGAGCCATGTTTCGTCAGTGTAACACAACTTTTTCTCTTTTTTCCGAAACTTCCATATTTTCTTCAATTATTTTCTCCGCCATAAAACAATTACATGCTTCTCAATTAGTAAACTTTGTCGATCTAAGATATCTAAAATTCATTTTTTTTTAAAGTTCGTTTCAAAACTCACAATGATATTTTAGGTGAAGATGTGTCGTTATTAATTTCTTAGTCTTATTTTTCTTTTAATGCTGGTATTTCATTTTTGAAAAAGAAAGAATGGACTTTACGAGGAATGACGTATTTGATCTCATCCATCGTTTAGGGTTATTTTTTTGCGTTCCCTTGTCTGCTTTGTTTTTTTTTGGTTGTTTTCTTTATAATGATCATTTAAAGCCCTGAATAACGTGCACAAGAAAATTTTCGTTGAAGCGACATATATTTCTGCAGCATCGAAAGTGTTTCGTTCCCGGATACACTGGTAAAGATTTCTAATCATTATTCGTTCTTTTAACTTCAATTAACTATTTTTTTAAGCGCATCACTAGTTGAAGGTTCATTAATATCCATATTTTACCACAAATATATACACCAAATATACACTATAAAACACTCTAGTAAACTTTTTTTATACAACACAATATACAACGAAAGTATAGTAATTAGAATGTGAACACGGAATCTATTCATGAATAAAAAATAAATCAAAAAAATATTCAAACAATGCGAAAACCTGTTGCTACATACATTAAATTTACAATAAGAAACTAAGTACATGTTGGTCGGCTTCACTGTGCCATTTTAAATGCGATCAGCTGATTGCTGATTAAGATTCGTGAAATATGATAACAATGTGTTTAAAGCTTTTAGTCCCTGCCCTGTTAATAGAGCAGCAAAGTTTTGGATTATTTATAATTGCATAGGAAGTTTATTTCGCCGCTTTATCACCTTGGTGACCGGTATTAAATGAGTGAGTGACAAATTATGGACATTAGGCATAGATTCATGAATTTTTTCTATGCATAGGTGATATTGCATACGATCTTTTTTGTATCTTCAATTCGCACGGCGTGCATAGCTTTTATTGATTATGACGGTTCATTTAAGGTTAGAGAACGATTTGCGTTTAGCTTTTAACCTACTTAGTTTAGAAACTCCTCAAATTAGCTGTTAAGTAAACAATTTCTGAAAAACTGGTGGCGCGGTTGTATTGTGAAAGTAGGACTAAGATTGCTTGTAGAGTGCTATGTTTTGTCGAGATATTTGGTTGTACTGTTTTCGATAAAGCTATAAAAAGTTTCAGACCCTAAGTTTCTATATATAATTGTTTTTATTACATAAAATGGAGTTCCACAGATAAGTTGGCCGGCTTTGTTTTTAAATCTCTCTCGTATGTTGAATCACTACAGTATCCACGTGGAAGCTCCTAAGAAAAGTATTGAACAAATAAAAAAATTGTAAACTAAGAGTTCAAGTTTTAAATTCAGGTTACTATTACGATTTAACAGCGAATAGAGAATTATTAATGAAAATCGAGCTGTACTTAGTAAATTATTCGTATTGAGAAGCCAGTTAAGTCTCCGGTGGAAGACTAGTCCTAAGTATTCCTCCAAGAAATCTCAGTGTTAGAGATGGATTGATTACTGTCTGTATTCTGGACAATCGGCCATCCACCTTTCCAGTTTGTTTATATGCCGTGGAAGTTTCAATGTGATTAGGCGAAACGAATAAAAATAACTTGCTATGTTGATCTCGTGGAATATCGGATGTATATAGGTTGAATAGAGTAGGGGATAGAGGGAAACCTTAAGAAACTCACGCCTTTATCAGAGACTTGAGACCAGTCTTAGGAGATAGTTGAGGATTACTAGCCTTACGAGTTTAATTACATTAATATCAATAAAGATTGCTCCTGTATGAAACTTCCTATTGAAGCCTTGTGTTATCAGCTATGCTAGCCTTGTCCTCTGAACTCTATTATGGCCCCCTCTGAAACTGAATTTCTCCGGAGGCATAATATTTTTAAGTGATTATGCTATTTATAAAATGTAAATTGAAAACTTATTATCCCAATGAGGAATTTTGTTCATAAATTAGAATTAGTGTTCAGACAGGAATTGGTTTAGTATTTTTAATATTGAAAAGAAAGTATAATTTAAACAATTTAATAAAAATATCTTGTAAGTATATGCCAAACTCTCGAAAATATTCAGAAGGTTTGAAAATAACAACAGTGTTTTGTATATTTTTCTTCCTAAGACTTACATTGGGAATATGGAGCCCAAAAGGTTTACTGAAAGTGGGTAGAAAACTTTATAAAATTGTTGAACCTTGGTCTGAATTCAATCGAATATAACTTATGATTGGAGCAACCAATTTTGACGACATTTTTAGTAAGTTTCAGGGCAAGGAGTCTCCAAATTACTGACCCAGGAACACTACCAATCCGGCCAGTATTAATCTATTTTGATTAGATCGTAAAATTAATAATCAGATATTTTTATTTAATGACAAATTAAGAAACAAAATAACACACATACATAGGAAAAGTGGGAAATCTCTCGGATATAAAAAGAACACGTGAAAGGAATACTACATCTATACTTTTTCCGTGTAGGCCTCTTTTTCGAAGATATGGGCACCCAAAGAAATGCAATGAAATCAAGTTTTTTACACATAATTATTGAACCACCAGGTAAATTTAAATTTTTGTGTAATATGATGTATACCAGGTAAGACCCTTCAAATTACTATCCAAGAAAGTGTTGTGAATTACTCACAGCTGCACAGACAGTATCCATGACACTAATAACTGCACTTTTTTACGCCTTTTGCGATAAGAACTTTGGACAACGTTTTTTACAAATCTTTAACTATTGACTGAAAATTAAATACTCATTCATGTCGCTAATTCTAACCCTTTTGGAAAAAACGTCATTTTATTTATACTGTTAGTTCCCTAACTTCTATCAGGTTGAATATGAAAAAGAGGAATTTTCACCTGTCACCATAGTTTCAATAAAAACTTAATTAAAAACGTCGTAAGAGGGTTCAATATGGGTTCCGCGAAGTCTGACATACTCGGGGGCACGACGAATTCAGGACTGCTGTACCCTCCACATTAACTCAGCATTGATCACAATGAAACGTGATCCCCGGAGTGGAATACACTAAGGTTTTGAGGTGTCCCGAAACGGACGTTATTTAGGTGCTCCCGCACAGCAACACTGAAATGAGGTGGTGCCCCATCGTGCATGTAGTGCATGTTTCTGGAAGATTGAAGTGTTAAGTGATCTACTAAATCGCGAACTCTAAATAAAGTTCTCCATTCAATCGTGCCGGCAATAAGAATGGTCCAATCTAAAAATTACCAATGATTCCTATCGATACATTAATTGATTGGAACTGATATTGATGATGCGAAACAATAGTTGCATGAGAATTTTCATCAGCCCATACATGTTTTTGTAAATTTATGATACTATTTTGTTAAACCCTGCTTCACCCCTGAAGAGAACAGTGCTAATGAAGTTTATATTATTTTGTTGCTGATTCATTAGTCAGTTTGCAAAATGCATTCTACGGGGAAAATATTCAAGAATCAGTCCATGCACTTTTTTCAAATGATATGGATATAACAGCTGTTCTTGAAGAACTTCATGTAATATTGTTTTCGACATATTAATCTGCGCCAATAATTTTCGAGTGCTCTTTGAAAGAATGTCATCTACAGCATTTAAAATATTTTCGTCTAATTGCGGCGTATGCACTGTTCTTCCCGACCAGCATCAGTATTTCTTTTCCCAAAATTTCCTAAAGTTATGAAGAAATTTAATAATATTACCTTATTAAATGGAATCGCCTACCATTCTTCCTTAGACGTTGGTCAACTCGTTGAAATATTTACTGATTTTGAAGAGTACGATTAGGATATCCCTCGTGATTTAACCTTCTGGCTTCCAAAGCATTGCAAAATGCAAGACCATACATCAGATGCATATCTGCTTACTTAAAAAACTTGTATTGCATATTTCTAATTATTTCATAATTAATTTTACCACGAAATCCAAAAATCAGTAAATTAATATCCAAGTAAAGAATCAATGCGTCAGTGATGTGAAAGTTGACAAGTTCTAAAATAGGATATTTATTTCTTTCCTACCTAGCAATGTTTGCCACAACAATACTTTGTTTTTGGTGCTGATAAAATAAAACGCACATTTTTCGCCAACCTAGGTCGAACTCCACTTCACGAGTTAGACGTTTTTAACTAAAGAGGTAAACTCTAATTTTGGATCGAATTTTTTTGTCGTAAGGTTAAAGATTGAACATTTGATATGAACAAAGGTATATCTTTTATCGAAATACGCCACATATATCATGTAAATAAAACTACGTTTTTTCGAAAACGGTAAAGATTAGCGACATGAATGAAGAACACTTAATTTTTAGTCAATAATTAAAGGTATGCAAAAAATGTTGTACAAAGTTATAATCACACAGGGCGTGAGTGTCATAACTAGTTCGTCCTTGCAGCTGTAAGTAAAACACTTCCTTGGATAGTAATTTGAAAGGTCTTACCTGGTATATATTACATCTTTTTTAGAGCCCATATCTCCGAAGAACAGGCCTATACGAAAAAAGTTTACATGAACTTTTAGTATTCCTTTCGCGTATTTTTTTTTCATATCCAGGACATTTTTCTGGACATCCTGTATAGGTAATTCACATAATGAAATTAATGAGATTTATATAGCTGCAACTTTCTACTGAAAATTACCTGGTATATATTATATCTTTTTTAGAGCCCATATCTCCGAAGAACAGGCCTATACGAAAAAAGTTTACATGAACTTTTAGTATTCCTTTCGCGTATTTTTTTTTCATATCCAGGACATTTTTCTGGACATCCTGTATAGGTAATTCACATAATGAAATTAATGAGATTTATATAGCTGCAACTTTCTACTGAAAATTGTTTGAAGTTTTGAATCAAATTTACTAGTAGAAATTATCAGCACCGGCTTCAGATGTTCATCAGTTAATTTGAACCTGTATATATATATATATATATATATATATATATATATATATATATATATATATATATATATATATATATAATAAAGTACTCGGAACATATTTTGATTAGTTGCAATCGCGCAATCCTCGATTAATTCGCTGTGAGTAAATGGTTTTCCATGTTTTGCTACTCAATGAGCCACGTGGAAACAAACACCATCTGCTACTTTTTGTTCAGCAACAACAATCGTTAAGATTTTAACCCGCATTTCAAAGATTGATTTCAGATTATATTCTTTGAGGACGGTTATTGTTTCGTTGCAAATTATATACATTGCCTTATTATTTTATTTAATCACGAAATATTGATGTTCCTATTACTGTTTAAATATTATGCACTCACTATATGCATATTTTGTTTCTTTTCCATATTTACACAAATTCGTACCAAGGGGACATACACTCAAATCAAAATAATGCCAACTAACACTACTAAGAACAAGAGAATGCACTGGATTTATAATTAAAACCATTTTTTATTAAATTAAATATTCACAATTACAGATATCCTGTTTGCACTAAGAAACTATAGTCACAAAACACACTAGTCGCACTATATTTTGCTTTTTACATCGCACCTATCGCTTCAAATAAAAACTTGGGGGTGTCAAATTCTCGGTTGTCTCCCATATTTGTACCAAGTGTAGCGCATAGGACATGTTCAAAAAGTTTCAGGTGAGTTAATTTTTAGTCAACGCCAGGTCATATTGAACATCCGGTTTATTTTTGACTTTTGTCTTGATCTGCAGAAGACTTGAAATTCTGCAGGATTTTGGAATACGAACAACGATTAGCACACCAAAATTGATATAACGGCTAGTACTGAAAGCACCAAATTCTATATAATTGACAATTGTCATCAAAGAGTCGAGCAATTTTTGCAAAGGCTTTGGAACAGTCTTGGTAGCAAAGTAAAAATCGGTAAATCATGCAGTGCTTAGGGTACAAACTCTTTAATGTTTGACTAAAAGCCCGGATTCGATCAAAATATTGCTAATGCTTCACTCTCTATTCAAGTTTTTTCATTCTAAGTCATTATTTTCAATATATTTTCACTTTCCTAGTAGTTTTTAGTGATCTACAAAATATAAATTTTGTTTGGATGTCTTCCAACCGATAGCCTTGTCAAGCTGAAAGGATAAACAAGTCATATCTTTATTCTGTTTTTTTTTTAAGTAACGGATTTCATAGATCTAGCACTAAGAACAGTATTGCGTAAAGCACATTGTAGCTTCTTTTTCCCGTTAAAATAAATGGTGGAAAATTCAAATTTAAAGATTCTCCGAATATTTTCTTTTTCTCTATGAAGTTGATATCTCGAAAATAAATTGCTTTAAAATAACTTTTAAAATGTAAAAAATTTGGAATGAAATAACATTTTGCTTCCTCTCAACTTCTTGGAATTAGAACGGGTGGCTACTCAAGTATCTGGGAAAGCGAAATGGAGAGGTGTCTGTTGCTAAAAAACTTTACCAGCTCTACAGTAATTTCCTTATATTTGGAGAAATAATGACATTTTTGGGCGTTTGAAATTTTTAAATAACATTCACGGACTGAAGCAAATGCGAAATATCAAATAATTTAGGTTATTTTCTGGTTGCTAATTATGCGAAACAAAACTACAAAAATCATTTTTTAGAAACTAAAGAAATAAATAGATTTTCCGCGGGCACTGTATAAATAAAATGCTTTACAGTATCACTTTAAAAAGTATTTCTCATATAAGAAAATATTTTTTTCAGGAAAACCTACCGCTTTTATAACGAATCACGATTAAAGTCAAAACAAGATTATATATCTTAAAGGATCTTTATTTTATGACATTGAAATACCTAATAAGCTCCAAAATACGAAGAACATATTTATTGGGATATCCACTTCGGAAAAAACATTTTGATCTCGGGATTTTCTGCAGTAATGAATATCTTTTACTAAGGTTTCGATTTTGAAATATCGTGGGAGTATTTGGGTATTAGCGTATCCTTAGTAAAAAGTATTATATACAGAGAAGGATAAAAAAATACTCATTGTATCTATGGCATTTTTATATTCCAGCATACTGATATTGCAATATTTTAATTAATCAAAATAAATATTTAGTTTCCTTTAATTAATATAAATAGTTGCGATTCGCAGTTCATTAATTCCGTTCTGTCGCGAAAGTCTGAATGCAACTTTTTTGTGGATGCACCCTCGTCAATACCCCGAACAAGCAACTACTCAATTGATCTACGAAGTTCGAAAGTATGCAAGTAAAGTGGCAAATGTCACCTATGCTTCGAAGCTACAAGAAGATCGCTTTTGAGATCTCTCATTTTAGAGAAATTAATGCACTTTTAGAAGTGAGTTTTTATTTAAAAAAGAGCGAATTTTCGATATTTCGTTTTCTGCTTACTTTTAGGATTCCTGATGTTGTGATTTTTCAATTATATATTTTTTTTCTTATTATACGGTAGTCTACCAATTTCAGTTGGTGCGATTAATGCCAAATAAACAGAATTTTTGTGGTGAACCTGAATTAAAAGAAAAGAAAAATTTACTGCTTTTGCTGCTTTACAGGTATATTCATAATATCAATTTTACTTTATTTATATATGTGAGGCTATCTTGATATAATTTTTGGTCACTTGATCCAGAAAAGCTTTAAGGCCATTCTAACTTAAATTTTTGATGAATGTTGAATGAAATGTTGTTAGCTAAGTCTTTGTATTAAAAAACGAAATTAAATAGTTCTTGAAATGAGAGGAAAATGTTAGTTTATGACATATCGGATCCAAGGGGACCTTATCTATCTAATATTTTAACTAAACAAGCTAAATTTTTAACTGCAGGGTAAACAAACACACATTACTCACTTTAGAGATAAAATCCTGGTGTTTATATCTAAGCTGCAAAAGTTACGCTATAAAGGAGACTTGCCTCTGTACCAAAACTGAAGAAATGCAGACGGAAAGTTTAGATAATCTAAGAGAGGGAATTAATAACCATCTTCAAACCTTTAAATCAGAAAGTCAGCGTTTTTTTCCTAGGACAATAAGCTACATCAGTACGAAATCCATTTCATCAATCTTTTGATGTTTCCGATATTCCCAATGAAGTACAAGATGAATTTTTGAAGCGGCAAAATAAATTCCCAGCGTTATTGTTATCTTATTTTTGTTGTGTTATGTATCGTTCATGTCCTAAAGTTTTCACGCTTCCTTTTTACGTATTAGTATCCTCTGCTTCTACTTAATTCTGTGAAAATGGATTCTTAACCCTTTTGCAAATCAAGACAAAGTCAGGAATAAACTCGAAGGATTTAAAAGTATCACGTTTGTTAAGTTCTAAAATATCTTTTTTCAAACATTTTACTTTTTGTTTTATTAATCAAATATAGCTGATGGGAAAAGGATAGCTAATTTTTTTAAAAAATTGAGAAATGTTTGCGATTAAGGAAAGTCTGGGGACCGCTGAACTAGAAGATATTTTAGTTTGAAAGCCATAAAGAAAATTCTTCTTAATTTTTTTTCTAGGTACAGGGTACAGGGTTACTAAACATATTTTTTTATTAAAAATGATTTTAAGTAGAGTACAAATGCAGATTTAATTTTTTAAAGATAATGTCGTCCAAATGCCTTCCGTGGAGTTGTACACATTGTTCGAAACGGAACCTCGTATTGCGTGCCACTCTCTGCAATAAGTACGGTTGAATGTCGTGAATTTTTTGACTAATATTTTCTTTTGAAGCCACAACAGTTCTCAGATTGTTAACGTAAAGTTTCCTATTCAGGTAGCACCATAGAAAAAGTCTGTAAGGGTCAAAGCCCACGGGATGTCCCCAGATCGACTAATTATCTTTTGACAGAACGCTTTCCGATACAAAGTCATTGAAACTCTGATCATATGTGAGGTGGCTCTGTACTGTTGAAACTAGATGTGTGATGAGAATGATGAATGAGCTCGAAGATTCGCCAAAAAAACCGTAATCATCCTCCGATATTTGTAACTATTCACATTCGTCGTTTGGCCCCGGACATTTTCAAAAAAAAGGTACAATAATTCCATTTGTTGACAAAGCGCACCAGACATGTTCTCTGGGGCAATGCAGTGGTTTTTGATATTTGGGTCGTGGATTATGGGTTTGTGGAGACCAATAATGGCAGTTTTGTTTATCAACACGCTCGTTTAATTGCAAATGAGCTTTTTATTTTAATTTTTGGACAATCTGAATTTTCAGAGCAAGAAACTTTTAATATTTTTTCAAAATTTCATGGACGATTGCTCTTGTAAGCCCCAATGAAGCTGCCCTTTTCCAAATCGAAAGTCGCAGATTTTCTCGTAAACTTCTTTCAACGAGTTCGATGTTTGCGAAGGTCCTTGAGGATCAACTAGAACCCGGGTGTTAGCTAGCCATAGCCAAAGCTATAGCACGAGACCTTTCAATGTAGGAACGAATTAAATTCATACTGGGTGCATCACTTAATCATTGGATATTCAGTTTCGAATAAAATCGTCGAGGACCGATCACATAAAAAACACCGCCTTGGAAAAATTCCTCCGCAGCGAACGCGTGATGCTCTCCCGACTACTGAGGCATCGTAATCCACAGATCCGCACGATTCGTGATTCAAATGACGTTACCCCCTTCCCGCACCTTTTATTTCTTTCCAAAATAAAGGAATTTAAAAACATAAATACGCCGCCAGACACCCTGCACAAACACAATTATTACCAAATTATTGTTTTTTATTGAAAAGATAAAGTTGTATTTGAGGCTTTTAAAGTTTCATACGGTGCTTCCTCGGGTGATTACGCCGCTCAGGTAAATCTGAACAAAAAATCAAAATTAATTATTTATCAGTAGATGTGTCGGTATCGTTGATACAGTACAGTCTATACGTTATTCTTAAATTCCGAAAAAAGTTCTAAAAGATAAAAGTAATATTTAATCATGCCTTCCCCTAATTAATAACTTGAACCACTTTTATGAAAAAGTTGCTGCTGATATTTTTAAAACCCCGCGTCAGAAAAATTTTACGACACGCATTCTACCCTTTATTCAGCGTCGCATTGTTTCAAGGTATTATTAAAAGGACTTTCTGGAGTAAGGCCGGTTCTAGTCCCTATGTAAATTATTCCTTTCAGTTTGCGTATTGTCCCTTTATCTTTGTTATTGTTTCATTTACAAGTCAGATTTTACAGATCTACGTATTAAGGGAGCCAAGAATAACATCAATAAGGCGTTATATAATGCGAATTAAAAATTTTCGAGTAACTTTAACAAGTGTATTCCAAAGGGTCTAAACATGTTTGCAATAGTAGAGGAACTGAGAATAAAGTAGAACCAGGGCTAGCATAGTAATTTCGAAAGCATTTTATAATACAAATATTTTGCTTCTTTTGACGACAGTACAGGACATGGTACTTTTTTTATGATATTGGAAAAAGTTTGTATTGGTTATTTTATTTCCTCTAATTAGGTTGATTGCTTTATGTACGTAGTTGAAATAGTATCTGATTCTTCCTGCACCGACTTTAATCCTTACAGATACTTATATACACGATGTTATAAAGATCCCGGTCAGGCTAAATATATAAGAAAATGATTTAAAAAAACTTCAAAAATAAATGTAAGATTTATCCCTGGTTAGTTACTTGTAACCTTAGCTTTGACTTTGAGCTTGACCTTCAATGTCATTTCGAGGCCTAGTTTTTTTAATAGAAGTCCCACCTTAATTACTTACCGATAAATAACTCCGAAACTCAGAAATTTAGGAAAAAAACTGTGAATGTGAATAGTTTCCTGCTCTAATTCCTACTCTAGTAGTCAGACGACCCGATATTCCTTACACAAGAAAGGGTTTTGACCCTCAAATGGCTTTTAAATATTATGTAAGTAACTTATATGGCTGGATGGGATATATGTGCCGGTTTAGTGGAAAAAAGGAATTTCAAATTTGATTCGATGTCTGAAAGTTTGAGTCTCAGATCAGGTTGTTCTGTTTCTGTACTTGTCTTTCAGGTAAGTGTGTGTTGAAAATCCTTGCTTCCATAGATATATTGTACAAAATGGTAATAAAACTTTAATTGCTTTTACCGTCAAAACAGGATACTTATTCCTTACGCTAAGGTAAAAATCAATTAAAAAGCAATCTTCAAAAACAGATTTTAGGGATTTTCTTCTTTTAGTAAAGTGTAAGAAGTATCCGAAGTTACATTTCCTTAACCAGGATAGAGTTGTTGAATTCAGATATATTTAGATTTTGAGGCAAATAGTTTTTAAACGTTAATTGAAGTTGTTTGAGAAATTCTTTTTAATATTTTCGGTTAGAGTTGAATTTCATTTTCTAATAAAATGGTTCTGGGAGAACAGAAACGTTCGTACCTGCAGATATTGAATTCAAAACTTGAACTTCTTTGGTGTGACTGCTATTATATCATGCACATAAAAATGGTGATATCTGGGTCTGATAAAGACAGATTTAGATCATTTAATTTAGAAAAATTATCGGCTAAGTATTTAAAATTTTACGGGAAAAGAATATTAGATGCGCAAAAGGCCAATTGGTCAAGAAAAAATGCTTCAACTCCAGACTTTAATTCAAACAAGCGAATCAAAACCTTGCCACCAGAAAGCCATCTAACACAGTCCTTCCGAAGCACACGAAGTAGACGAGAGTTTGTACTTGCGATTTTATAAAATTTATAATTTTTACAAAGTCGCTTAAAAGACTAGATATATCTGTAGAAATGCGCTTACATGCCAGTACTGGTCTTTGAATACAGCAATGAGTCCTTTCTATATTCTCGTTGATCTTCTTTACTCGCACCATAAAAAGACCAATTTATTTAATTTTTTCATAATAGTCACTGATCATATCGAAAATTGCTCCACCTGCTGTATAGGATTTCAGTGGTTTTGTGAACAATTTATCTTCTTGAATGGAATTCTTAAAAATATATCTTACATAGACAAGCAATACTGCAGCGTTTGCTACATCGGTCGACTCTGAATAGCGGCAGCTACACAGCGAAATAATTCAATTTTATTCTATTTAAAAGTTCACTTTCCACATCATTCGCCAAATCATCAATTTTCCTCGACACTGCATTGCTTGATAAGAGAACAAGGTCAATTTTCTTTGTCACTTTTTCTCCCAGCATAAAATTCACACGGTCCAATCAAATTTTCTGCCACTGTATCTGCTTGTCTAGATCTTGCAATTCTGCAAATCAGTCGAAATGATCGAGAGCCATTATACTACATTCGTTTAAATCCGTTAAAAAAGAAGAAATACTAGACTTTTCATTTCTTGTGATCCGAATGTCTTTTTTCAAGGTGTGTTTTAAGCTGTTTAAAACTGTTGTTAGTAAAGATTACAAATCAAAGAAAGCAGTTTAGGTTTTGACTCCATCCTGGTAAAATAAAAACCCTTTTTAAATAGTCACTGTCATATTTTCGTTTCGTTTCTTTTTTCTCACTGTCTTCGTTTATTTTTTCTTTGCTTTCAGTCTGGCGAGACGGTAGCTCACTACGACTGCAACACTGTTTTGATTCCAAATCAAGAACTAAAGTAGAAGACGCAATTCATTCCTCGTCCAGCTTTTCGTCAGTCTTGACAAAACTACCCGTTGTTAACAAAAATTCATCATAGGTTTACAGAGGCATAATTATTTACTTTCACGTTCGACGTGCACACGTGCGATTTGTAAAGCTTTGGGATTTGTTTTAATTTATTTACAAAATGCATTATTTACTAATTCATTTACTCTTTTGAAATCGCTAGAAGTTCTTAAGCTCATCATACGATTCCAGTCGACTTTACTTTTCCTTATGTGTGATTGTGGCGTTTTATATCGGCAGACTTTATTCTCGTTCTTTCATGCACATTCGGGAACAGTCTTGGTTCACCGAAGTAGAAGTTTCCGGTTAGCTCGAAAATTAACTTTAAATTTATGTTTAATTTAAAATTCTATCATTACAATATTTTTTTCTCAAACTCCCTTTATAAAGGTCACGAGCCCCTGGATTTCACATATCACCACTTGGGAAACGCTGTTCTAGTTGGCTGATTTTGTTTTGCATATATGATAATTTGTATTACATATGCGCACAAATAAACGCTTATACAGGGATATTAAGATAAAGCCTTGATATATATATATATATATATATATATATATATATATATATATATATATATATATATATATTATAAATTAAGGATAAAAATCTACAAAAATTACGCCTTCGAATCGGTGAAAAAAATAATATTCTCCCGAAAATAAGCATAATATTCAAATTTTGACATCTTGGTATTAAATACAAAGAAAGTTTTATTCTTGTATTTTTAAGATTCAAAAATAGATTGGGTTATTGTTGCACTTGTCAATTTAAACCCTCTATTGTAGATGCGTTTTAAAGTTAGACTAGGTTAATTAGGGGATTAATTTTTTCCCATTAAATAAAAAAATAAAATTATTTATCGTTTGACTCAGTTCAAAACTTGTTGACTTATTGTTGCACTTGTTAATCTAAACTCTCAACTATTAGCCAATATTTGTTTTAAAGTTAGTGTATGTTAGGGAATTAAGGATTAGATTTTTTAGCTTAACCTGGACTTTTTGAATGCAGTGTATAATAGAGTTAGCGAAAGTATTTATTTTTAGTGTTATAGATATACAGCAAGCTACACTTTGGAATCTATATGAAACCATATAGGTAATTAAATGCAGTTCAGAAATTTACAAAATTCGGACAGCTTCCGAGGATTTCCGTGAAAAAACGAAAATCTACTTATTTTTATTAGAGCATGTTTTAAAATAAATTGCATATTCTTATTATCGCTTTTTCTTCTCTACAGCATTGTCACTTCGGATCTTCCGGACTATTATCAACTTTATTTTGCGAAATTGAGAAGCTTTATTACATTTTTAAGAGGCGTTTAATCTTCCTAATTTAATAAATATTTCCTATGTGTTCCGTAAGAGCCCTCATGTTTGAATGGAGAACGCAAATTGAAATTGTTAGTACACTACAGAGAATACGATTTTTTAATAATATGTTCAGAATGTTTTTTAAAAATGTATTTAATCATCGTAGAGAATATTTCGAAAACAATGAAATTTTTGAATGATAAATATTGATTTTTGCTTTTTCCCAAATATATACTGTTTCTATCGAACTGCTTGTTTTAGTTAAAATAGTATTTAGAATTTTCTCCTCCTTTCCCATATAAACTTTGTAAATAAATAAGCAAATAGTGTACGTTATGTACGTAATTTATAGACTGATAGATGGCAAAAAACCTCTAAGAGTCAGTATTTGTATCTTACTAATTCGTTTTACTTTTTAGCAGCATGATGCCGTTGAGTATTTTTAAGAAAATACGTTCGTTTCGATATTACCACGTGATTTTCTTGCTACGCTTACCCTTTTCGATCCTATAATGTTTGATTTGTAACAATAACCGTAGATTTAAGCTATAAATGCTGCACTCGTTTTTATGGACATAAAATGTACATTCTAACAACGTTCCTCAGTCAAAGGTGTCGCTGAAAGAGACTAGAATGCCATTAAAAAGAAATATGACAATAGTTTTGGGGTGCGAAAATACTATAAATTTACGTTTATTTGAGAATCGATATCTCTGCTAAAAGACTTTTGATGTTTTATGCGGCTATTTTTTTGTCGTTATTTTAGTGCTAGAATACGTTCTCTAATGTATTAAATAATAGCTATGATAGTGAAGTGACGATTATTTATTTTAGGTTTAATTTCTTCAAAAAATATTTCCTGTATTTAATTATTACAGAGAGGGAAGATATTTCTAAGACATACAGGATGTGCACTATTGAAAATCATGGTTCTTTGGTTTAGAGACATCTTCAGCTCTCCCTAATCCAACAGATTAGCACACTGAGTGACTATCAAGGAGCAACAGCCCAGTATTTATACCTGACTGGTGCTCAGCCGACCGTGGTCCAGCGTTGCAATCTATTTCCACGTGTGATGTAGACTGTAACCTGCATCTCTATTAATATTATTTGGATATATACAAATTTTGATTGATTCTCTAACTTCACGTTTAAAGAAACTGATGCTGATATCTTAGTTTCTTTTACATTAAAAGTGTGACCTGAGCAATGCTGGCGTTCAACTGAAGCAGATTGTACAATTTGTTTCTTTTTTATACATCTTTCATGTTCTTTAAGCTTAGTGGATATAGACCGTCCTGTTTCACTTACATACACTTAACCACAGGAGCAAGGTATCTTGTAACCGCCTTCTGTTTCAAATGGAATTGCGTCCTTTGGAGACTTCAAATATTGTCCAACTTTCTTACGTGTGTTAAAAATTCTCCGATTTTCGGAGCAATCTGGCAATCTTGTCGGTGGTTCCGTATATGTAAGGTAAGACAACACTGCCCATGGGAGGTTCATTTATGACATTTTGTTGAGGAGTTGGGTTTTTATATTTATTAATTGAACGTCTTATATCTTAAGCGCAATATCCGTTACCTCTCAGAGCATTAAATCAGTTTCTCTGTTTCTGATTTCAGTGATTTTTCGTCACATATTGAAAGTACTCTATGTTCCAAAAAGTTTATGACGGATTGTTTTTGAAAAGGATGATAGTGTGCCGTTGCATTGAGATATCGATTTGAATGTGTTGGTTTTCTGTATACCGAATGTCCTAATTTACCATTCTATTTCCATTGTACTAGTACATGAAGAAAGGGAAGGGCATGGCATCTCTTAATTCAGTTTCCATAGGAAATTTTATGCTAGAGTGTTGTTGATTTAGATGATCCAGGAAATTTTGAAGGTTATCTGCGCCATGCTACTAAACTACAAACGTTTCATCTATATATCTGACCAAAAATTTAGGTTTTAAAGAAGCAGAAGATAAGGCGTTTTCTTCGAAAGCTTCCATGAAGATGTTAGCTACTACAACTGATAGCGGAGATCCCATGGCCGCTCCCGAAGTCTGCTCGTAGAAAGTTTCTTGAAAAGTGAAATAAGCGGAAATCGGACATGATCTAATTAATTGTAGTAGGGTGGAGTCCATGATGTTTTTTCGTAATATATCCGATATTATGGAGACTGAATCAACTATGGGAACATTTGTGTACAGGAATTCTACATTAAAACTGATCAATATGTTTCAGGGCTCTAAATGGATATTTTTTAATGTTTGAACTAAGTGTCCAGAGGTTTTAAAAAAGGTTTTGAGAAGATATAACACGTTCTATTATTAAATATAAAAACCCAACTCCTCATAAAATGTTACAAATATACCTCCTATGGACAGTATTGTCTTACTTTACATATAAAGAACCACCGACAAGATTGCTAGATTGCTCCGAAAATCAAACAGTCGGACTATTGACAATTTTCAACACATATAAGAAAGTTAAATAATGTTTGAAGTCTCTAAAGGACGCATATCCATTTTAAACAGAAGGCTCTTGTGGTAAACTGTATGTAGGTGAAACAGGACAGTCTATATCCACTAGGCTTCAGGAACATGAAAGATGTATAATAAAGAAACAAATTGTACAATATGCAGTAGATAAACACCAACATTGCTCAGGTCACACTTTTAATGTAAAAGAAACTAAGGTAAAAACGTAAAATTAAAGAATCAATTGAAATTTATAAATATCCAAATAATATTAATAAAGATGCAGGTTACAGTCTACATCACACGGGGAATCGATTGTAACGCTGGATCCTGATTCGCTGAGCACCAGTCTGGTATAAATATCGGGCTGTTGCTCCTCGATAGTTATTCAGTGTTCTAATCTCGTGGAGTAAAGATCCCTGATGATGCCTCATGCAATCATAGGCGAAATGTCGGGTAATTATTTCGATTGGACACAGTCTAAACCAAAAAAACTGATTTTCAACTCTACCAGAGCCGTGAAACCTTTCGTTCTTGATGTGTACTATTGCTGTTTCTGAAACAATAATATACGAGATCGGTTAAATTGGAAAGAAATCGCTTTTTTGGGTCCTGTAAGAATTCTTATAGTTTTGTTATGTCCGTTTGTGTTTTGTTATGTCCCTTCGTATTTCACAGCCATACAACTTTGTTAGTTTATTAGCTTTTGAAATGAAATTTTACAGGCACTTGGTTTTCATTAACACAAAGGCAGGCCTGAGGCGACATTGGAAAAAAATGCCAGGTAGAGATGAAAAAAAAATTTTTCATTATCATTGGAGAGATCTTCAAAAATACAACTGAATGTTTTATACCACATATTTTATTTAGTATCTTTATTTTCGAAATGTGCGCGTCTAAAACGGCTTTCTAAATTTTTCTCCTTTTAAATTTTTTAATGGTAAATTAAAAAAAAACAGAAAAAATTTTTATAAAATATCTTATATGTACGAGTAATGTACGAGTAATGTACGAGATATAAACAAGCACTCCTAAAAATTTTAATATGTATCTTTGTGTTTCCGAACGAATGAGCTACTGTTTAATGGATGGTTAAAAATACACGACGTATAAGCTGATTAAGTTGTTTACAACTCTTGTTATCCTATATTTTAAAAGTGTAGCATTTAGTGGATGCGCTGGGAAAGGCAGTGAGTAAATCAAATATAAATTTTGTGTCTTCATAAGAGATGCATATTGTATGGGATTCCTTGATATAGACACGCTGGGTTTTAATGGGTATATTATCGTACTTCAATGTGGTTAGTTTTTGTTCTAATTATACGTTTTATTATTTAACCCAGCTCGTTTCGGTATTTACTTCTATATCGGTTTATATCTAAACTTTGGAATTATGTATGTAGGAGGAGCCAAACAGGCAGCTGAGAGTTTTTGAAGCCAGATTGACTAACAACTTTGACTAAGTCATTAACGACAAAACCAGTCAAAGATTACTCCCATTATCTCCTTAAAATTCGATGGGATTAAATCACAAACTGTGAACTCTCCAGGAAATTATTAAACTGCCCGTAGGTGGAAGCAAATGAAACTGTCTGGCGATGTCCAGAGGGACAGCGCGATTAGTCACAGGGATTTTCACAGACAGGGCACCGCCAGCTAAGAAAATACTCATTCAATATGAAAGTATGGGAGATTATTTTATGTCGAGGTTATGAAACAGATGATACTGTAGAGCATGTTCGATGTAAATGTCTCTCTCTTTTACCATAAAGAAGATGCATTATAGGCTATTATTGACCCACTTTGGTTTAAGATACAAGATAAATTATATATTATATATATTATATATATATATATATATATATATATATATATATATATATATATTACACGGCTACGGAACCCTATCATGTACGTGCCTGATATGCACTTGGCCGGTTTGGTTTTCATGGTGCATAAGGGGCACGCGGCATATTTGATAATTTTTTAATGTTTTCTAGAAAGAAACGAAAAAATTCTAAAATATCTCATTAACTTCTAACGTTAGACTTATTTTTTGCAATTATAGCTGAAATTTTTTTTGTCCAAAATATAGCCATGTACTATTTTTCTCGACGTTTTGGTATTAAATCCGTCATCCTAACTTATTTCCTATAATGGCTTTAATTTCGCTTTTAAATAGCTGATAATAAAAATAAGTGCTCTTGATACATATTTAACTACTAACTAAAATTTCAGTCTACCAATAATAAATCAATTTTTAAACAAAAAATCGACCATGTGAGTAGTCTATGGACCGGTTGTGGATGGGAATAACCAAAAATGGACCGGTTCCACCAAATAGTGTCGCGGCTGCGAAGACAATCAGAAGCTGATTAAAAGGTGATTAAAGTTTGATAAGTGGATCAAAAGCTGATCAAAATCTAATTAGGTGATGACGACACTATTTGCAGGAACCGGTCCATTTTAGGTTGTTTCTATCCACAACCGACCCATAGACTACTCATGTGCAGTTTGGATTTGCACAATTAATCTTCTACGCTGATTGTCCGTACTGTGCTCTATCAAACACTCCTCGTCCTGTCATCCCCTGCCTTCGCTCACTACTAGGTTTGTTTTCAATCTGTATCTTATCATCTTCTTCATTAATATTCTTGTTATTTAGACCAAATTTGGCGTCAAAGCTCTCTTTTCCACACCAAAAGAGCACGTCGTCACCCCAACGCATTACCGGTTATCCTCTATTCCTGTGTCCATAATAAGAACTTCATCTATATCTCGTGATTCCATTTGACATCCTGATGTATTTCATTGTGCCCTGCCTATTTCCATTTTAATTTAGCTGATTGCTGCACGATGTCCATGACCCCTGTTCTGCTCCTAATCCATTCGTTTTTCTTTCTATCTATGATAGTTAGACCAAACATTCCTCGTTCCATTCAATGTTGAGCTTTCCTCATATTGTTCATATCAGATTGTGTAAAAGTTTAAGTTTTTACTCCTTAAAATAGTATAGATCGGATGCATCTATTAAATACTTTGACTTTGAAGTCCAGTGGGTACTTGACTGATTATCCCAAGTAGATATTCTCAACAACTTTTTTCAGTGCCGTGTAGCCAGCCATTATAGGACGTAAGTCATCAGTGTTTGTCATTGTTGTTTTTTCATTTATCTTCGTGTACAGCCCTTAAGATATTGAAGCTTGATGCAGATCATTTAAGGTCTGATTTAGGTGATGGTAATTATCAAAAATTAATAAAATATCGTCATCAAAACAAATTTAGTTAAGTTTTGTACTGTTGATATCGAAATCAAAGTTCTTCCAGTGTAAAAGTTTGAAGATATCTTGTATAACGCGTATGAAGAGCTTGAGAGTAAGTATAGTTAGACCTGATATTAGTGATCGGTTCTGAAATTGACTAGCCTTTCTTTTATTGCTCAACATTCTACTTCGTCAAATACTTTCTCGTAGTCTATAAATTCTATATAGAGGGGAATGTTGTACTCGTTGGCCTTCTCTATTATAATTTTAAATGTTAATAAATTATCGTTAGTACTGAACTTCCTTCTAAAGGAAATTTGTATATACTAGATAAATTATCAAAGGTGATTTTTCGCCCACTTTGTTAGTTCCCAGTAAAGTTGTTATAAAAATCCAGAAATATTTTTGTGAAATATTTCTTCATATTAACGATAGGAATTTTGGTTAGTTATATTATTTTTTTTCGCATTTGCTTCCGAAACAAAAAGAAATACCTTTATAATTAATGTATTTCGTTAGCTATAACTTTTTCCCATCTTCCTGTCAAAAAATGGATTCATTCTTTTAGACCAAACATCCATCAAGCTAAATTTTCAATTATTCATAAGAATGTCAGTGTTTTATGGAAAGTCCTTGCTGCATTGATCGAAATAAGTGGCTATCCGAAGGGGTTAAGTCCAGTAAATATGGCGGGTAGAATAAAACGTTCCACTTAACGTTCTCCAAATAATTTCTTAAACATTTCACAACCTGGGCCGAGCATCGTCATGTTGAAAAATGACTTTATCGCGTTCTTCAGTGTAAATTGGGCATTTTTCCTACAACGTTGGTTTAATTTTATCAGTTGTCAATATCGATAGCCCTTAATTGTTTCAGCAGATCATAACACATAGCTTCGTGCAAACTGGACTCTCCTGGTACTTTACATGAAGATTATTTCTTTGTAAGCGTTTAAATCATCATTCACATGTTTTTGATTAAGATATTCTCATCATAAGTTCATTTTTTGACATTTCTGAATATATGTCTCAGAAGTTTCAAAATAATTATGGATCCCGTATTTTTTTTGCAAAAAACTTTTAATGTACTCATTAGAAATTCCTGCAGCTGATGTAATTTTTATCAGGACTTCAGCCGTCGTAAATGTAATACCCCATACTTAACTTCAATACCCATAACTTATTTCAGGATTTAGTGGCAAGTTTTTTGCTATACGGATCATAAAATAAATTATATTCTCTTGCACTCGATATTTTCCCTTAGCGTACAAGCGCCCTTAATGTTTTAACATCGCGCTCAGAATTACCAGGCTGGTCCTGAAACACAAAGGGTGAGCACGGCAATATACGTTTTAATTACTGAGATTAAGCCATTTTCTGGATTTTAAAACCCATAAATTTGATCCGTTGCAGTAATATCGCCTTAGTTTTATAGAGCTTGCACACGTAAAGGGCTAAACATAGTAAGTTGTTTTGAAATATTAGCTAAGGCAGCCATTTGTATCTATTTAAAATACTTTCATGAGTTGGTAAGTAAATTAATGTTGTTGCTAATATGTTAGCTCCATATTCTTTGTTTTAGATAAAAATCGTTTTTATATTTATGTGGTTTAAGGAAGACTGATGTTTATTTCGTGCTTCCTGCGACACACGTTTTATGAGACCGAATCATTTGAAAGAACCATAGACAGATTGCCCTATATAAGTGAAATCAGAAGAATCCTTCACTCGCAAAAAAGTTATTTGAACTTTAATTACACAGGATTACAATGTTCTGTTGCTGGGTAGCTGGGAATTATTTCCAAAGTAATAGGCTATGATTTTTTCTTGCAATGTTATGGCTAGTTTACGTTATGAAATATTTCCCAACGTCATGAGGATTCACATTAACCCTTTGATGCATGTATTTTTCTACTGAATATAATTGTCACGAAAATTTGTTCTTGGGTTTTTTGAGATTATTGAGTACGAATATAAAGTCAGAAAACGAAAATTTCATTTTCGAAATGACGGATCAAAATTTGCAAATAATTATATTGGTATCTAAAAAATTTCACTTGGATGGTCTTGGAATAGCTTGTTATGAATATTATGTCAGAAAATAGAAATTTTTACTTTTAAGATGGTGAAATCAAAATGGTGGATCGAAATTTGCAAAAAATTATATTGATCTTTAAAAACCTACCAAACTGTATTTAAAATGGAGGTAACTTTGCAAGAAAAAAGTCATAGGTGACCGCGTATTAGCTTAATTTGAAGGATAAGAGTAGTATAAATTGATGCAACTGGAAACAAGAAATAAAAAATATTGTGCATCCTGCACATAGTCTCAAAAATACCCGAAAAACATATTTTTCGACCACATAACCTCAAATTTCTCAAAATTCTGACGCGATGGGCCCATTGTGTCCTCGAAAAATTACATAATATTAAACTTGTCTGTGTTCAAAGGCAGTCTGTTTTTTAGATACCAAGCATTTAGTTTCATGAGATCAAGTTCAAGGCTCTAGTAAACGTTAAGGTTCCATATGTCCTGGAAAATGTTTAAATCATCTGCATAAACTAGATAGCTTTGATTCAACCCCTATATGATATCGCTAATAAAAACGATAACAAGTAAGGGATTTAAAACAGTTCCTTGGACACACGCGACATTACTACAAAGTTATTCGTCTGTGAGAACGGTATCCCATATATTGAGAGGATTCTATGCAGAAAATTATTTTGAAAATTACCTCAGCTACCCAATTTTTGTAGACATGTGCAATTTAACAGTATGCTAAAGAAAATTCAGATGTAATTTTACAAAAAAGGAATAATGCTTTGGTCTTTGAAACAACTGCTCTTCGAACGGGAATTCATGGTTTAATAAAACGCACGGAAAAGCTACAGACATAGAAAATCATGCTTGTAATAGGTAAAAGGAGAAGGTAAAGAGGGTACGCTTATTTTTCCTTAACAAAATTACCATCATAAAACTTTATGATAAGGTAGAGTGGAAATTTATCGTAACTTTTATTTTTCTTTATGGTACGAGAGGCACGAGCACAAAAATATGTACTACAGACAAACTCATCAACCTTTGTATATATATTGCCACTGACTTACTGAATACCTCGCCGGTGGGCTACCAGCTTGGGAGTTGTCCAGAGAGCTGGAAAGGGATTTTGTAATTTTTAAGAGGCTTTTTAAAGAATTAGCAAACAGATAAAACTTGGCCAGTAGTTTATTGAAGGTTCACACATAGTGAAAAAAAAAAACAGTCTGTCACCTTGACTGTGGTGCCTCTCACAAATTACATGTATGCGAAAATATAGAGCAGTCAACTGAACCAAATGATCACCTGTTTTGTTCGGAAAAACTGGCCATGTTGTACTCGCGCTTCAGAGGACCGTAGAACCGTCAATTCTGAATGATACGCAATAATTTGCTTTCCGGAAGTATTTGGTGAATTGAGGAAAACAGACTGGATATGTCGGATCATTTTTCACCATATCAATGCCTGCTATCACCAATCGGCTCGAACAATTGACTTTTTGAGTACTCAAATTGTAATTTATGCGTCATCCGCATTACAGACCTGATTTGGCAAGCAATGATTTTTTTTTGTTCCTGTATATGAGGAACAAACTGCTTGGTCATCGATTCTCTTCCATGTTTTGAGTATACCATCTTACAGGCTTTTCGAATTATCGTGGAGAATATTTCAAGAAACAATAAAACTATTTTCAATGATAAATATTTGTTTTTGTTTTGTTATTCCTGAAATATGGACGGCTATTCTCTGTGAGTTACCTCTGAGTCCCCAACGAGTTAGTGGTATGTATTCGCAGATAATATGAAAAGAAGTTACATCCTCTTCATGATATTGGCTTCACAATCGTTAACCATGCATACGCTTTTTATGCAGATATTTTTTTAAGGTGTAGGGGCAAGTTATCAGTTCATGCACTTTTAAAATTAACGCCGTTGAAGTTGAAAGTAGTATTATTTAATGTTTAGTTGCCGTGAAAAATAATTCCAGTAAAATTGATGTTGCATTTATTAAGGCATAATAATCATAAGGATTTTGCTATGGATCCAAGTCAATATAAATTAAGGGGATCGTCCATCCTTGAGCCGTTAAATCCAAGCTAAATATTAAGAACTAATTGCAAAGGAACTACTGAAGATAATTGAGACGTGTTTTTGTTCTTTTATTGATGCAAGCGTCACGTTTTAAAATGTATTTTCAAATAATAATAATAACAATAATAACAATCACACTCGTTTGCATAATCGAGTATAAGGAAAGACACGATTCAGCCGCTAAGATACTCCACCAAGAGTTAGCAGATAAGTTAAAACTATTGCAGGTAGGAAAATTGCCTTACTACAAATATAATCCAGAGCCTATTCTTGAAAAAAACGAGTTCAAGTTATACTGGGATCGAACGGCCCTAACAGATCAAATCGTTGCTCATAACAGTCCAGACATTACACTAACAGATAAAATTGCCGGGCGACATCGCTGTACCGAACAACAACAACCTAAGGTCAAAATACAACGAGAAGATCGCCAAATACAGAGATCTGGAGGTGCAAATCCGAAGACAATGGGCAATGAACAGCGTCCACATGATTCCTATAATACTGTCAACAACTGGAGTGATACCAAAGAACCTCCTGCAGAACATCAACGGACTGGGCCTTGGTGAGCATCTATATAAGCCGATGCAGAAAGCGGTTCTCCTTGCAACCGCGCGGACCGTCCGAAAGTTTGTAGGAAGTGCAGAAGACCACGCCACCTAGGACTCGATAACATGGAAAGGGTCCCCACCGAGCTTCATACTTTTGGTGTCTTTCTATACCTGGTATGAGTGAATAATCCCTGGAGGGAGTGCGAAGCCGTTTGGCTTGTAAATCATCACACTCGCAACCTTGAAGCGTCCTTGATTTTGTCTCCGTAAAAAAAGCCATATGCAACTTTTTGGTAAGGCTTTATGTGAGTTGTCTGAAACTAAAAAAATGAAATACCTCCTTATTTTGTGTTACTTTCGCTATGTTTCTCCGAAGACGATTTTTTTATATTGAAATTTGTTAAAATTACCCCATTGTTTATAAAAAGTCTTTTAACCTATCAGAGGCTGTAAAAATGGAACAAAACAAAATTTCAAAAATCGTAGTCGGGAAAACATAGCTACATGATTACTGAATAACTGAAAAAAAAATTATCAATTTCAATAAATATTTCTAGTAGAAGTCTTACCAAAAAGTTGAAGAAATGCAACTTTTGAGAAATCGCTTTCAAAGAGATAAATGATAGTGTAAAACGTGGTTGGAGAAACTTACGATCTAATCGGCTATATCAGGGCCATAGAGCTCTCCCTCGTCATCAGGGAGACGTTCTTGGTCTGCCACATGCACTTCCGTTTGTTGGATTTGGGCCTTTTTTGTCGTATCACTCACTCCCCGTTCCGAGCGGTCGATGCGGTTCTCGTCGAGTCGAGCTGCGCACATCTCTGCTTGAGATTCCAAGGTAATTCCCAAGACTTTGTAGAATCGATGAAGTCCCTCATTAAAAATCATGACTGCCAAATGAATTGCAGTTTCGACCACCTGCTTCCTAAAAGCAATTGTTTTGGTGCCAAAATTCAGATGCAGCTGCTCACAGACTAGTTTTTATTTTGAATCTGGATGTCCCAACATTTTTCCAAAAGGTTTTCAGATGACAAATTTTCATATATTCGTTTCATTAATTTGACGATCGAGGGAGCAACAGGAACTCTGTTATGCTGAAAAGTCGCCAAAGTCCCATTGGCCTCGACTTGACACCACTTAGACCAACTGTCCTTGCCAGTAGGACACTTTGAGTGTTGGAGATTTTCGTCTGATGAATGGCAGTGCTCCAGGGAAGCCCAAATCGCAGTTTTCATTTTTTCTACAGAATCGGATTTCCTGGGAATTGCCAGTCCGTAAACTGAGCTAGCTCGGAAAATTAACGTGAAAAGGAGACACCGACACGCATACATTCACATGTATTCATAAAACGTCAACAAACGACCGCTATACCCTTCCGAAAAAAAATTGTACCTGAAAGAGAGACGGAGCGGCCAGCGCTCGAAAAGCACAGAGGTGGCCATGTTACAGGTACCATATACCTACGAAGGAAAGTGTATTTCACAAAATCCTTCATATAACGTATTTCCGATTACATCTAGATTCGAAATAGCAAAGGTGGACGACTCCCTCAATAAAAGTTGAAAGTGAAGAAATGTATGTCCAGGAACTTAAAAATAAATTTTGTGTTCACCTACATCTTTCAAAATTTTCCCAATCAATTCTGTAGACCTGTAAAATTCAAATTATAAATTTCCCTGAATTTGCTGACATTACCTGGGGATTTTCTCTGAATAAAAAACCTATATCTATAAGTTGTAAGGTTTTTCCGACCTAACGAACAGTTATGTTTTGTTAAAAATTATGAGGCTATTGATACTACTATTTTTTGTTTACCAACTGTTAATAACCTAAGAATGAAAACGCAACTCTAATAATTTTTTTTTTGCTCCTTTAAAAACAACCAATTTAAAAAAATATAATTCATATATATCCAAGATATCTGAAAATGTCATAATATGAATATGAAAAAGGGCACTGGTTTCTCCAAAATGAAAAATCTCAAAATCAAAAATAAAAATTTACAACTTTCTTCCTCTCGCGAATTATAGCAATTACTACTTAGTTGTACTTTTGTGAAGCTCGTATATCTAATCTGAATTAACCTGTTCGGTTAGTGCCATAGTCGAACCTGATTAGATAAAAGACGAAAAACTAGCGTAATCTATTACCTGATGTCAGCAATAGCAATTTGTTACTTGTAAAATGTAAATAAATATTTTTATTTAGCTACATATTTTAACATAAAGGGACAAAATATTAAAATGCTACGATAACTGAAACTTCGTTACCTTCTTAGAAGAAATATTCAATTTTTATTGATGTCTTTTAGTTAATATAGCGCGTATGTAAAAGATAAATATTTCCAAGATAATTTAAACAATTCCGTATTACCTGAGTATTTCAAATATCTTCTTAACTTGGCTAAAACTTAACAAGAGCATTTCTCGCCTGTTTAAAGAGATACAACAACAACTATTCCGGCGAGAAGGGAGCAGCGTGGCTTTGACATAAATTACGACCGTCTTGGTATTAGGCGAACTTTATGTGGCCATTTCAGACTCGCAATAATTCCAAGCCAGTGCCTCGTTACAAGGTATTTTGAGAACACTTAAAGACCCGACACTTAACTATGTGTACGGAAGAGCAGCATTTATTGAAATAATTCTCCTCTCTCGTCTACCCAAAATTCGTGGTAATTATAACAATGGAAAAAATTATGCGAGGTTAAAAAAATGTATTCATCAAATTCTGTAAGTGAAGTCAAAAGTTAATTTATTTTCGAGATATTTCGAGGAAATATACTGAGGGAATGAATAAAATTAGTGTTATTTGACATTTTCTTCTACTGATATTCAAAACCTACCACCCTTTCTCATTATTTCACAATCATTACGCAGAGTGATGTCGGATCAATGAAATAAAGAATTTTCTTACGTGGAGCAAGATTCTTCTAGGTGATCCTCAACAACAAGTACCGAAGATGCCAAATGAGATCTTGTCGAAAGATCTGTCAGTTTCCACAAGAAACTAAACCAATGAGCGGATAACTGGATATATAGAGTCCAAAATAACATATTCTTGGTTGTCAGACATAGTGAGCTTTGTAATTATTTTGAAGGACTTTTGTGAGTTTTATGTTTTTTTCTTGATACTTACAAAGAGACATAGGAAGTTTAGGCTGTAGATTGCATAAGAGAAAGAACATATGAGAATTGATTTAAATAATTCCGTTTTGGAGATCTTTCACTCAAAGATGACCAACGTTGTGGTCGACTTACTGAAATTGATGATGACCTAATCAAGGCCATAATTAAAGAGAATCGTTATATAACTGTTCTAGAGATTGCAAGATTGCAGAAAGATTAAATGTATCGCATAAAATAATTAAAAACCACAAATAACTTGAACTTGCTAAGAAGCTTCATAATTTGGTTTTGCATGAATTGAAGGAGATTTACTTAACACAACGAATCAATATTTGCATATGCCTCTCACGCACAATAACACCGACCCTTTTTTGGAAAAAAAACATCACTGGTGATGAAAAATGGGTCATCTACAGTAACGTCATTCGAAAACAATCAAGGTCCAAGCGGAATGAACTAGCATAAAGTACTAGCACAAATATCCAAGAGAGTCATGGCGTCAATTTCGTGAGACTACAAAAGTTTTGTGTAGTTTAAGCTGCTTCTAAGAGGTCAGACAATCTATTCGGATGTTTACTGTCAACAACTAATGCAACTGGATGAAGCAATCAAAGAAAGCGGCCAGAATTGGTAAATCGCAAAGGAATTGTGTTCCATCATGTTAATGCGAAGCCTCTTTCATTTCAAGAAATTATCGGACCTGGCATCATCTGATAACCATTTATTTCGAGGTTTGCAAAACTATTTAAATAGTAAAACGTTCACAAATGATGACGACTTGGTTTAGTTTTTTGCTGATAAGGATCAAAATTTCTATATATGCAGCAACAAGAGATAAGTTTTCGTCCGTGTAATTTTAAAATAAAAACATAGATTGTTAATAAACATTACTCTCCTATTAAAGAGTGAGGAGAACTCCAAGATAACAGAGAAGCTCCGGGTTCGGAAAAAGCTTCAGTGCTATTTCGTCCCTCTTAAGAACTTTTCAGACCGTTGATGACTTAACCAAACTATAGTTTGCCATCGCCTCGGTTTCTAAACGTAAATTCCTATTTTTTCATTTTCGATAGCTTGTTACGTTCTTGAGAACTTCATCGATCTAAATTTCTGTTAGAGCAATTAAATGTACTTGTAATTTGCCAACATTTTGGAGATGTACTTTATAGAAACGTTAACAAAAATTCCATCCAAATACCTATATACACTTACGTGCATAGAAATCGGCCCACTGCACACTTTTGACTTAAAATATATTTTTTTGAGAAACTCTATGCTAAATCGAAACAAACCTTACACAGCTTGAAAGATGATTTAATATGCTTTGACAAGGATATACATTTAAAAAGAGTTTATTATTTATGAAATGTAGCAACAGAAAACAAAATAAAAGTAGATTACATGGAAGTTATCATGAGTATATACAAACTTTGACAGATGAAAATTATTGTCTCTGGAATAGTTTGAAGCTTATTCGGTTTTTATAAATATGTTAATTCTAAAGTGTCTTACTTTAATGCATATTACGCCGAAAAAACTCGCACAAGTAACTATTTTACGTTAAAATAGACATAGCCAGCGATTTGTTGCGGGACGACTGAATATGACACGTGCAGTGGTTTGAAGGGTCTGTAAACGTTATGAGGAGATTGAATCCTTTCATTTCCGCCCCGGAACAGGCAACAAGCGATGTACAATGAAACTTGATGACCGCTTTATTGTGTCCAAGTCACTAAGAAACCGTCGACTTAATGCAGTTCAACTTCAACAACAGTGTACGGTAAGACGAAGAGTGCAGGAAAGAAACCTAATCCCTAAATGTCCCACAACTTGTCCAAAAGTTAAGCCAACCTACGTCTGTATTTCACGCGGGCTCATGTGAATTGGATATTACAGCCGTGGGTTCTGTTCTGTTCTCCAATGACTCATGATATATTTTTATGGAAGGAATCGAAGAAAAAAAAATTACCGGAGATCAGGAGAGTGATTTACAGAGTATTGCATTGAAGAAAAGATTGGCTACGGTATTGGATCGTGCATGATTTGGGGTGCAGCTTCTATAGCAGCACGAACAGACTTTGTTTTCATCGCTAGACTTTCCATGGTCGAGAGAGGTCATTCAGTATATTGAAGAGATTCTAGCAGTGCAAGAGGTACCTTATGTCGGTTATATTGGCGACAATTTTATTTCTATACGTGACACTCCAAGGCCGCGTACTGCTAGAATTGTCCAAGACTACAATAGAAAAATCGATTTTCGAGTTATGGAGTGGCTGGGGCAAAGTCTCGACCTAAACCCCATTGAACATTTAGGGAATATGCTGAAACGAAGAATCCGAGCTAGAATTCGTACTCCAACGTCGATCCTAGAGCTCATTATTGCAGTAAAATAAGTGGTTTCATATTTCAAAAGAAACCATATCTAACTTGATAACATCTATGTCTAATCGTATTAGAACTGTAATTAGAGCAAGAGGAGATAATTCCTACTATTAATAACTTAAGATTAACATTGTTATCTTCTTAGTTGATTGTCAAGGTATATTTTTTTGGTAATTAAATGATAATTCGTTTCATTTATTTCATTTAATAATTTTTAGCCATTAATATTAATGGAATTTCAATAAATTCATACATATGTAAAAGAATAATAAATCGCCTTTCAAACTGTATTAGTATTTACTGGAGCTGACCTATAGTTTCTAAAATAAATACAGGTAAAGTGTGAGGTGGACCTATTTCTATGCACGAAAGCATATATATATATATATATATATATATATATATATATATATATATATATATATATATATATATATATATATATATAAATGTATGGTAACTTCTTTGGATTAGGTTTCAAAAATTAATACTACTATTCTGTGCTTGACGTTTCGCCCAACGTAGTGGGCTTTTTCAAAAATATAAACTCAATTTACCTTGGCCATGTTTCTTAGTGAAAAAGCCCACTACGTTGGGCGAAACGTCAAGCACAGAATAGTAGTATTAATTTTTGAAACCTAATCCAAAGAAGTTACCATACATTGATATAGAAAGATGGTTTAAGAAAAAATTTTAGAAAATTAAATATAACAATAATTTTTCGAGTGACTTTATTTCTATGGCATTTAATAATTTGGCTGTTGACAGATTACCGTTACTGCCTAAGAAGTCGGCTAAAGTAAGATTAACTTTTTAAATTTCTAAACCTATCTTACTATTAAATATAGACAACTACACAAACCCCGAGAAGGTTGAAATACTCTTGGTATATGGGTTTTGTGAAAGAAATGGGCGTCAAAATGTTAGGGTTTACATGAAGAAATTTCCTAACCGCCTAATACAAAACCATTAAATATTTGCCAATATTGAACGTCATCTCCGAGAAATGGACACATTTGAGAAAAAATTTGAAAGTAGGGGTCGTCTTCGAACAACTCGAACTGTAGAGAAAGGAGGGGAGTAGTGAACATAACCCGATTCTCTCAATCCCCCCACTCCTCGACCTTGACCTTGACCTTGCTTCACCTCTCTTTGGCCCCGCCCACATGTCCTTGTCATTGACCTTGAAAGTGCACGTGTGCTTTGGCCTTGGCCTTGTGTTCAAGGTTGTGTGTGTGACCTTGACCTTGACCTTGGTCGAGACGACCTTGACTTTGTTGAAGGTCATCTTGGGTGTGTGACCTTGAAGATATGTTACGTGGTTGGGGGTGACCTTGAATGGTTTTATATAAGGTATGGGGCAGTTTCATTCATCAGTTGGCTCTGACTTGTATAGGTAGTACATGTGTTAATATTTGACAAATCATGGCATATGTTTGTGAAAATTGCGGTTCTAAGTTTACTAATATTTATAATATGAGACGTCATCAAAGAGAATCGTGTGCGGCGAGATTTAATGAAGTGCCTGGAGGAAAACGGCTCCGAATTGAAGAGTATACATCGACGATTCCGGTAATTAATTGCGCTACATGTAATGTAGATGTTCCAATAAATCATATGTCAGCGCATAAACGAACACAACAACATAAAAATAATTCATGTTTGCCGGTATGTCATGGTGTGCAACTCGTTCAATGTGCCTTCAAAAGGAGAATTGCAACCTATCGGGTTAGCAGTGATATGGAGCATTCCGATTACGTAATGTTCTTTGCAGACATTAAATCCAAGGTGGTGGAACTTGTTAATAATTTATTGCGTGTGCATCATGCTTTAAAAGTTAACATGACAGCTGTTGGCGAGTACATGCTTCCGTCACAAGAAATATTCAGTGAAAAATCCTTCAACACTGCTAATCAAATAATTAGTGTAGAAAGTGATTTGGATGCCGTTTACCATTCTTTCACCGAATCAATAAAAACGCAGGCGACAGAGTTCCAGGAGAAAGATTCAGGTATGGAAAAATCAAAACCCGATATATTAAACTGATTTTTATATATTATTTTTCTTGTTATAGGATGGGCTCTTGTGCGAATTTTATACTTGGAAGTTGGTATCAACAAGTATATGCCTATGGGTGGCTCATCATACATCAAGTTGCCGTATTCTATTGAAAAGAAAGGAGCTGTCGTCAATGTGATTAACCAGGACGAATTTTGCTTTGCGTGGGCTGTAACATCAGCATTGTTTCCTCCAACAGCAGTGCCTTCACATAAGACATCCTACCCCCATTTTTCTAGAGTGCTAAATGTAACAGGTATGGATTTTCCAGTAAAATTACGTGACATTAAAAAATTTGAGGAAATGAACAACATATCAATTAACGTATACGGTCTGGAATCTAAATATGAAAATAATGAAATAATACATGAAGTTATTGGTCCACTGAGGTATGCGTCAAAAAAGTTGGATAGGCATGTAAATTTATTGTTAATTACAAAAGACTGTAGTAGTAAAGATGGCGGTGAACATTTTTGTGATACGACTTGTTCAAAGAGTCATTATTGTTGGATTCGGGATTTATCACGTTTAGTTTCAAGTCAAATTAGTTGTCAACAACATAAAATATATTTCTGTGATGGTTGCCTCATTTATTTTAGTACACCGTCAGCTTTAACTTTACATCAAAGCTACGATTGTAACCACATTTTCACGCAAACACCTTCAGTGGATTTAAAAATCGATAAATTTGGAAAGAGTGTGCCGGAAAATATTTTAAAATTCGAGGGTATAGAAAAGCAAATGCGCGTTCCATTCGTGGTTTATGCAGATTTCGAATCTGTTTTAAAACCCATTGAAACGGTACAACCAAACCCACAAAATTCTTACACTGTAAAAAGTTTTAAACATGAACCATATTCTTTTGCTTATTTAATTAAATGCTCTTTTGACGACTCACTTTCGAAATTTGAGCTATTTCGGGGGAATAATGCAGCTCAAGTCTTTGTGGATCGTATCGAGTGTGATTTAAGGGCTCTATACAACACATATTTAAAAGACATTAAGCCTATGAAACCGTTAACGCCTGAAGAAAAAAGGGAGTTTAATGATGCTAAAATATGTGGTATATGTGAAGGCCCTTTTGAAGAGGGTGAGATTAAAGTACGAGACCACTGTCACATAACTGGTGCAAAAAGATTTGGTGCTGCACATTCCGTTTGTAATTTAAATTATAAATTACCCTCTTTTATCCCTATCATATTTCATAACTTAAGCGGCTACGACAGCCATTTATTTATAAAAGAGTTATGTAAATATGGGGATACAATTGGTGTTTTGGCTCAAAGTAAGGAAAAGTACATATCATTTACCAAAAGCATTTATGTGCACGATTATTTTGATAGTAAATGTGGAAAAGTCAAGAGGAAATATTTAAAGTTGCGATTTATTGATAGTTTTAAATTTCTGTCAACGTCTTTGGAAAATTTAGGCAGCGGTTTAAACGACGACGATTTTATTGAAACGCGGAAACATTTTTCAAATATCAACCAATTTAATTTGATGCGTCAAAAGGGTGTTTTTCCCTATAGCTTTATTGACTCTATAGAAAAAATGGAAAATACATGTCTTCCAAGTAAAGATGAATTTTATGATAATTTACGGGAAGAACATATTAGCGATGAAAGCTATAGAAGAGCAAAAGAAGTATGGCGCTTGTTTGGGTGTAAAACTTTGGGGGACTATTCGGACGTGTATTTAAAATCAGATGTGTTGCTATTGTGTGATGTTTTTGAGCAATTTCGGAATAATTGCTTAAAATTCGATAAACTTGATCCAGCACATTACTATACCCTTCCAAGTTTATCATTTGATTGTATGCTACGTATGACTAAGGTAGAGTTAGAGCTCTTAACTGATATAGACATGATACATTTTTTTAAGAAAGGTATACGCGGCGGCATAAGCCAGTGTACAGAAAGGAAGCACATCGCTAATAATATTTTTTTACCAGACTATGACCCAACAAAACCTTCTTCATTTATAACATACCTTGATGCTACAAATCTATATGGTCATAGTATGTCACAAGCATTACCATATGGTGGTTTTCGATGGTTAAGCGAGCGCGAAATTCTGGATTTAAATATTATGGCTGTTGGTGATGATAGTTTACATGGCTACGTTTTGGAAGTGGATGTGCATTATCCGACTGAGTTGCATGATGCACATTCTGATCTTCCATTTCTAGTAGAAAATATCATACCGCCAACAGAAAACGCTAAATTACCGAAATTAATTCCCAATTTACAAGATAAAAAAAAATACATTGTACACTATAGAACTTTAAAACAAGCCATCGCCAACGGCTTAGTGGTAATGCAAACCCATCGAGTATTACAGTTTGAGCAATCAAAATGGCTAAAATCGTATATTGATTTTAATACCAATTTACGTAACAAGGCCACCACAAAATTTGCGAAGGACACTTTTAAATTAAAAAATAACGCGATATTTGGTAAAACTATGGAAAATGTGGAAAATCGAAAGGATATAAAATTAGTAACACATTGGGAGAACAGTGTAGGCAGAAATGGAGCTAGAGCACTAATATCCCGCCCCAATTTCAATAGTAGCTCGATATTTACCGAGAACTTTGTTGCTATACATATGAATAAAGTTAAAATATTGTACAATAAACCAATTTATATCGGTTTTTCCATATTAGATATATCAAAGACTGTAATATACGATTTTTATTATAATTTTATTAAATCCAAGTTTGGCGATGATGCTTCGTTACTTTACACCGATACTGACTCGCTTATATTAAAAGTGTATACGGAAAACTTTTATCAAACTATATCAGAAAACCCCGAAAAATTCGATACATCAAATTACCCCGAAATTAATAATTTCAACATAATTAAAAGTAATTCTGTAGTTGGTAGAATGAAAGATGAGTTTCCTGGTGATCCGATAATAAGTTTTTATGGTACCGGCGCGAAGGCTTATTATGTAAAGTCCATTAATAATGAATTAAAAAAAGCCAAAGGTATCAAAAAATGTGTTATCGAGAAAGACCTTCATCAGGAAGACTACCAAAGAATTGTTGAACGGGGTGGTTTGATATTAAGAAAGATGAAGACATTTAGAAGTGAATTACATAACATTTATACCAACATAATAAATAAAGTAGCATTGTCACATAGCGATGATAAACGTTATGTAATTCCCAGTTCAACCAAAACTCTACCTTGGGGGCATGCAGACATAGATTTTTACAAAACAGACCCGGAAGAAAACTTAGCAAATTTAGTCACCGTGTTGGAATCATTTCTAAGTCAGGACAGCACGTAATCTGGAAAATCCATATTTCATTATTTGTATTGTTTTTATTATTTCTATTAAACATACAACATTAATATGTAACGATAGTATTGTAATTTTTTTTTTTTTTTTTTTTTTTTTTTTTTAAATAAAAAACATGTATTCATTGATTGATTGCTTTTTTATTGAACCTTTATTTTAAAATTATAAATATAATGAAGTGTCGACAAATAACAAACTGTAAAAGTTATTGTTGAAAAATTTGTCTAATAGTAAATTAAACGCACAGGTCTACGAGTAAATGTTTAATGTGAAACAGGTTTGCTGACAAGATCCTCCATAGTCTTTTCAATTTTCAACATTCTAGAGTTAAGTTCATCACGCAGTTCGTCTTGCCTAAGTTCATATATTGCAATAACAGTATCATCAATGTATCCTCTAAGTTCTTGACCGGTTTCAATTAATTTCTTGCGTACGTAACCTTCAAGTTGGTTTCTGAATATATCTTTAATAACAATTGTTGAGTCATGTAAAGCTTTCTGCGTATCTTGCACACACTGAGCAAGGTTATTATCAACATAATTTCGTGTGGTCGCATCGTCTCCTTCAAGAGGTTCTGCTAAATAGCACAATCTTTTGCTTCCCATGTCGTAATCTCCATTAGGTGTAAGTTTAAAACCTATTCCTGAAGGACCTCGCATAAAGTTAAAATCCTTAAATTTTCTTTTGCGACCGAACTTATCAATAGTGTTTACTTCTGACATTGTTATGTGAGACTGATTTGAAACCATTAGATTTCACCCTAATATATGGTTCTATTTCATTAATAAACGGACTCTGCAGAAAAATATGGATTGCAAAACGTATTTTAGGTGATGTTTAATAAATACACATACAGATTCATTTTACTATTGTTTTATTGAAAAAAAATTAAAATATAACAAAAGATTGAGTTTACTTTTTATTATTAAAAAAAAAAATAAAAAAAATAACAAACAAAAAAATTAAAAATTAAGAAATAAAATACATGTTAATTTCTTCTGTACAGGTAAGCTTCTTCTATGACCCAATTTCTTCTCTGGATGGCACGTTCATTAATGTCCTTGTTTTTAAAATAACCTTGACAGGACCAAAAAAAAAAAATCCTTGAAAATTACAACCTCGAAAACGACCCTGACATTGACGGGTACTTTGACCTTGGCCTTGGCCTCGCATCTAACAAGTTTAGTACTATATTTATATGCTTCTTTAAAATAACCTTGACAGGGACAAAAAAAAAATCCATGAAAATTACAGCCCTGAAAACGACCCTGGTATTGCCGGTTACGTCGGCCTTGGCCTTGGCCTTGCATCTGACAAGTTTAAATATTATACTTAATGCATCGAACAAAAGGAATAAAGGCGGTGTAGTGGGGGAAATGGGCATAAAAGCAGACTTGCTGGCTCGAGCTCTTCACAGTTCGTCAGAACAGCAAACAGTACAGTGCTAAGAAAAAGTTAATTGTGTGAGTTGGAATATCGAAAATGTCTAGTGTACGGTCTCTTTTAGATGCTCTTGACGTGAGCTGCGGTTCACAGCAAGGCATGCTCGATAACATGAGTGGTTTAGAGGTGCTAAGTCCGGGGGTGTTCGAGAACTGGAATGGCGTGGAGCATGAAGATGCCGAAGACCGAGCCCTCAACGATGGTCGCGACGAGGAGTTGGTTCAGTCGGCAGCGCAATTCCTGGAATGCTGGACGGAGGAGAAAGAGCCAAAAATTAATGTGATTAGTGATGTGGTTGTGCGAAAAGCATCGCGGCCTAGGGAATCTTCTCCGAAAGCGTCGAAACTGCAAAAGCTCTTGACTATGCGGAAGTCGGAAATCGCCGATAAAAAAACATTTTATTCGGCGATTAAAGGTGTGGGACAAGGGAAGAAGAAAAAGTTTAACTTTAAGCGTCCCTCCACCCCTGTTCCATTACCCGACTTCCTAAAAACAGCACCGCAAGAGCCACTGTCAGTAGAAGTGGAAGTCATAGAAGGCCCCGATGGACCAACACCACCAACGCCACCAACACCGGCCAGCGTCGAGAATGTAATAGTGTCGGAGGTGAAGTCTTCCCCAGCGCCAGCACCACTGTCGCCGATATTGGGGTGCCGGAAACCCATGAAGAAGCGGTTTAAGCGGTGTTTTGAAGGCGATGAAGTTTCCGCTGCTTCGTCGTCGTCGTCGTCGTCATCGTCTTCACCAAATAAAACCGCGTCTTCTTCCGAGCCATCACAACCGGAGTGGGTCGAAGACTTCACCAACTCTCAGAAGACCAAATTGACTGACATTTATGCCATGAAAAAACGATTAGTGAATGAAGTGAACGAGTGTGCCAGTGACATTATAGAACTTGAAAAACAATTAGAGATAAAAAAGGTGAAATCTGCGCGGTTAAAAAGACAATTAGAGGACTTTAATAAATTATGTAGTAGGTGTTAGGTAGTTGTAGATATTAGCTTTTAATTTATAGTATTAAGTTTGTAAATATATATATATATATATATTGTAGTTAATAAAAAAGTGTTTGATCAAATTTTTTATATTTTATAATGAGAATAAAAATGACTTGAAAATTTATTTTTGTGTGTTATTTCATATAGGCCCTGTCCCACATAATAGTAGGTAATAAAAAAAAAAAAAAAAAAAAAAAGTGAATAATCCACTAAAACTACGCAATAGCAATAGTTGTAAATATTTTCTGATAATATTTACAAGTATGCTAAAACATGGTTCGGTTTATGAAGTTAAGGTTCTGTCGCCAGAACTTCTAATACTTTGTATCTCAATATTGTATGTTTTTATGAAAAAAACATAAAATATTGGTTACAAAGTATTATAACCAACTAAAACTACGATCAAATTATTTTGTGGTCCTGAAAAGGACCGTTTGGTTTTAAAACATGCGACTCTTTTATTGAGTTGTGGAGTCGCACGGCCCGTCATCATCATCAGCGGGGGTGGCGGTGCTGTCCTCTGTGTATTCGATGATGAACCGCCAAAGTTCATCCCATCTAGGATCGTTCGGCTCCCACTCCAAACAATTCTCTGTGGTAGAATCTACCACAGGGCATTGGATGGGTTGTTGTTGTTGTTGTTGTTGTTGTTGTTGAGTCCCTGACATGTTGAACTAAAATGATTGTAATAAGTATTGATGGTCGTATATATAGAGACAAATTAATGGTGGGGGGTGAAAACAAATGTCATATTACGTATTGAGACCAAAAGTTGTTTGTGGTCTCAAATACGAACGAACGATTTAGCTGGGTTCCACCAGCACTTAAAGTTTTAATACTTTGTATCTAATATTGTATATTCTATACATACAATATTAGTAACAAAGTACTAATATGTACTAAAACTACGATCAAAGTATTTTGTGGTCCTGAAAAGGACCGTTGTTGTGTGCCCTTAAAAAGGGCCAGGGAGAGTGTGGGGCTTATGGTGCCCCATCCTCGCTGGTCGACCACCAGCTTGACGAATCGCAGGGGCCTTGTGGGTCGTCGGGTGTTGGTGATGCTGGAATTTCCAGCACCGCATCTTCCGTCGAGTCCGGCTCTGGCTGCGGCGACGGAGTTTCGAGTCTTTGTAAGACCCAATCACCCGCGTCGTCTAATTCCACTAGACCCGGATCATGGTCATATAGTAGCGGAATCGGCTCATCCAAGTCGTCCCAACGTAGGACGTCAATTTCAAAATCCACCTCGTCGTCGTCGTCGAAGACTTGCAGGTCTCCAACGTTGTCGGCTACGGTGTCATCACTAAAGATGGATGAGCCTCGGCTGGCGGGTCTTTCTTCCTCCATGTTCATCGTATGAGGGTTGATGAATATATGACTGTGTAACTGGCCCAGTCTCATATATATAGAACTACCCCCACCCCACCAACGGATTCTAAATGTTATGTATTGGTGAGAGCTTATAGAATTATTGATTTTTTCAAAAACTTTAAATAAGGAATTAGATTTGTTTAGACAATAAGACTTATTCTTAATATTTTGTGAAGAATACATTACAAAAAAAAAAAATAATAGAAACCTTGTTTGAACTGTTAACATTTTCATAGGTTCTCAAGCATATAACTTGGCACTTAAGCTACGAGACAAATCGTCGTTAAACGAATATCTCGCCCCATAAGTGACGATTACTAAACTACGATCAAAATATAATGTGGTCCTGAAAAGGACCGTTTTTGTGGCCCTAAAAGGGCCTGGGGGGGGGGGTGGGGTGCCTACCGTGGAGTAATACCCAACGATATTAACACCGACCTAGGTGCAGCCCTTGGTCTTCTCATTGGTGGCACCGTCGTCGTCGCTGGTGGTGTCGGCGTTGCAGGCGGTGCCGAAGGTGTCGCTCCTGGTGCGGTACCCCCGCACTCCTCACACTTGCATATCTTGCCGGGCACGAATGGCCTGACAATGCCAATGATCCTTTTTGGTATATCTTCCATCTTGCCGATCGAATGTGTAATGATGAAATAATTCTAATACCGGCCTCTATATACATTCAAAAAGTTGGAGGGGGTAAGGTGGAGTGCATATATGCATTATATAAGTTTGAGAATAATATGATTTTATAACTCACCGTATCTCTGTTATGGATACAAACTACCCCCCTCCACTTTTCTAGCATATAGTACTAGACTTTCTCTACATTTTTTTCAAATAAATTTTTTTGATATTTCTAACCATTACTTTCCTACATATTTACAAAAAATGCAAATTATGCATATATTTTAATTATTTTCAGGCAAGGTAAGGAAAATTTTGAAAATGTTTTGACGGAATCGTAATAAGGAAGAGTTGAAGTATATCACACTATTTTTCCCGATTCGCTAATATAAAAAAAATTTTTTCATCGCATTTTGGATGGGCTCTGGCGTCGTAACGGTTGACGATAAAAAATTGGAAAAATACATATATTGTGGGAAATTTTCTCTAGAATCCAAAAAAAAAATTTCCGAACTTCTGTCACCGCAAATAAAAAAATCGATACCTCAAAAATTGCGAAAAAATGGTGAAGGAGCCGCGCAATCGCTCTGAAACTATCAAAAAACGATTTTCACGCCACGGATGGGTGGACTGGGGTGGGAGGAGGGTGTGCCGCGTAGCGCGTTAGCGCGGAGCAGGCACACTAAAAAAAAAAAAAAAAAAAAAAAAAAAAAAAAAAAAAAAACCCTCCCCTACAACTTCCGCATACTCCCGTTCGGCGCTCTAGCCTCCTAACTCGAGAATTTCAATTTTTTCATCTAAATTTTTTGTCATTTTTAAGATTTTCCAAATTTTTTTTTCACCATTGTATTCTACTCAAAATTCTAGGTAATTAAAGTGCTTTTATTTTTTCTCTATCTTGAACGGTTCCCGAGCTACAGCGCTTTAAAAAATCCAAATTACTAACTTACTATAACCCTTTTCTTAAAATTTCATCTTTCCGAATTTTAAAAAGTACTACCATATGTAGAAAAAAATTCTCTTTCTAATTTCCTAATATCATTTTGCTCCAAAACTTCAACTTTGGCGCGCATTCACCATTTTTCAATTTTTTTTGAAAAAAATTTTTTTTACGTTTTTACTATCGAGAAAAATGCTTGCTTATAGTACTCGATTTCCTCTATAATTTTTTCTTATAACTTTTTTCCCTATTCCTAACCGTTACTTTCCTACAAATTTTCTAAATCGTTGTTTTCATATTTTGCCTTAAAAATTTTTTCTTGTGTTATTTAAGCTCTTTTTTCCACTTAATAAACCACCATTTTCTAAATTCCCGTACTCTTTTCTTAAAGAGCGGGCTTTTCCGCCAGCTTTTTTTTTTGGTTGGGTTTCAAATAAATATAAAACTACTACTTCACTCATTACAAATTTATTGATTCAAGAACATTATTTTGTGTTACATACAATAGATACATTAAAATATAGATTTATTGGTCACCGAACCGTTTAATACATTATAACTAAAAAATGAGTCGTGAATAACTAATGCGTACACTTTAGTGTCTTTGGGGAATTTATTCTTTCTCGTTTGGAACTCCAATTTTACATCCACTGTCGATGAGTTAATCGCCTCTGGTTGATGACTGCAATTGATAATAAAAACGGGGTTTTTCATATATTCCGCGAACGTTATCATCGGATCGTTTATCTCGCGCCCGTAGTAGCTGCTTTGGAAGTTTTCGTAATTGTAATAGGCTGCTGCGTACAGTTTCTTGGCGAAATCTAAATTCCATCTTTCGTATGGATAAACGGTTGAATTCAGATACAGTCTAATGTCGCATACGTCGGCGTGGGTAAACTGGGTTGCGTTTTTTTCTTTCTTGTCGCAATTATTGCTGTCTTGAAACCCGACGATTATATAGCGCGGTCTTTCCAGACTTGTACTCGTTCTCAAGGCCCACACGTCGGAAGATGTTTGCCTTAAAGCTGGTAATTCGTACAGATCCCATTTACGATATGCCATTTGAATACTGGCATTGTTTCCTCCTTTATTAATGCGAGACAGTATTTTCAATTTTTGCTTGTCGTCTGGAATGATGTGACGAATTTTCCATTCGATTTTGTCGATACTAATTTCTGCCTCTACTTCGCCGACGTAACAATTGGTAAAAGTGCGAGCTATAATCATAATAAGCTCTTGTTTTACGTTGAAAACACCTTTTGCGTAATCTTCGGCGAATCCCATAAGATATTTTAAGGGTAATTTCCCGGAGAATACGTTACTTGCCGTGTCTACGATATCTTGGTTTGCTTCGTCGAGACCCCATCCGCACGTCATGAGAGATCTTTGTTGCAAACTTCCGAATGAAACCATGGTTTTTAATGTCGTCGTAACTCCAGGTTTACGAACCACGGCGACCTGTTCACCTCCCATCTCGTAGCGAATTTCATCGAACAAAAATGCGAGGGCATTATTTGATAAAAAACATCTTTTCGTTGCGTCTATGGGTTTAAATTTTCCTTCGATATATATGTAACTTTCGGCGATATCCAGTATAATATCTTGAAAATTAATGGGGATACGGACTTCATCCGAATTGTTGAATGATGGAGATCCGTATGGTTTATACGTATGCTCTTCTAGACTAATAATGGAATTGTCCAAGATGGGCTCGGAGAAAACCTCTATTTTATCGCTGGTGGTGGAAATCATTTTCGCACTTTAAGACCGATTGATTTTAAAAATTTATAGTCTTCGGCAGATAACTGTTGAGATGTTTGTGATCTAACGTCTGGACGACGACTAACCTTGACGTTAACTCTTCTTTTACTTTTATTATGTTTCGGCGGTTCCCCCATCTTAGTCGACAGCACACACAATTGACGATTGAAGCAAAAACCCATTTCTATGAAAGTTTCTTCAGTTCCAATTTCACGATTATTTTCTCGCCTTGAAAATTGATTAGATCACCGCTATCGTCCAAGATGCGAAGAGTAATGTTGTCGATAAACTGACGTCCTGCCGGCATTAACGGCATATAAATATTATTTTGTGGTTCTTTACTGATTTTGTAACCGGGCTCCACGTCGATATCGAATTCGAACAAGGTATGACCTTCCACCGAATTCATATATGCTCCGGAAATTATATTACAATCTACGCGTATGATGCGTACTTTCATTATTTCCACCATCTCGGTTGATTCGTGCTTTTTGTCTCTTTTTAACACTGTATGATTAAATCCTAACATTTTACCGATACTCGCCTCTCCCCGGAAATCTATAGTATATTGGGATTTCAGTTCACATTTCAGCGTATTATTATTAGCGACCAAGTAAAAGATTCCATCGTTCTTTTCTTCAGTTGAAATCCTCAAAGCCTCCAACATAGCTTTACCTATCTCATCTATTTCATAGGCCCCAGGTGGAATCTGCAATTGTATCGGCTCGGTGGTGTAACCCTCCTTCATGTAGGCAAACTTATTGTTGCTTTCGTCCACATTAAAAATTGAATTGTATGTGTAAAATCCCAGCAATGCCAGACCATATTTGTTTTCTCTATTTAATTCGACTGGTGGATAAAAATCGGCGCTTAAGACGCTCGAGTGTCCTGTTAGTGTGAACGTATAAGACATGACTAACCATTAAAACATCACACATCTCGGTTTTATTCTTAGCGGCAACATTTAAAAAGATTCATCGTCACACCTTTTCTCACTGCATTAGATAGTGATGTTTTTATGCTATTTTCTGCTTTTATGCGCACATCGCTGATTTTGCAATAACAACAAAATATTTTTCTAGCCGTAAGATCCTCATCAGTCATAACCTCGTTTAAATTGCTGCTGCTGCTGCTGAAATAATGTTTGCAACCGCACTGATATTTTAATATATCGATATCGCTTTTAAGATGCTCCGGCAACTTTTCCCAAACGAATGGAATTTCATTTGGGGCTAATGCAATCATTACTTCCTTGGGCATGTTTTCTAACTGTTTCACGGTCATTTTCCTTAATCCACCGGCTAGATGAAATGCTTTCAGTGATTGCAACATTTTAGTATAGTTATTGCGATCCATTTGCGGTGTTAATGGTGACGATGATGATGATGACATCTTTTACGCTGATGATTCGACAAGAAACTTTAAGCACAAATGTCCACACCAGACTGTTCCAAAATCCTGCTGACGATCGTATGTATAGTAAATAATTTTTGATGGTTCCGATCCCGTTTGTAGATATCGTACCAATTCGATCGGTGGGGGTAAATCGCCGAAGCTGTCATAATATGTTACTTTAGAATTATTTTTTCTATAAGCTACCCAATGAGTCCCTGCACCACGCGTACTATCCAAATTCACTATTGCTGCTTCGTAACGTCGAGGACCTTGTCTAGGTAATAAATCCCTCATATAAACGCCTCGAAAGTATCCTATTCTTTTCTTTTTGGCATATTTTTCTATATCGATGTTAGATAGTGGTCTTCGAGGTAGGGATTCAATTAGTTTTTTGATCTACGATTTAAAAATAATCCCATACCTTTACGATATGGCTTTAGAAACAAACCATTTCCTTTCGATTTTAAATACAGGCCGGCACCGGTTTAATCTTCGCTGCTTTTTTTTACTGCTTTTATGGCGCGCACAATTCCCGCTGCCCCACCGGCTAATGAACCCAAAGCTGATAACCCGGCAAAAATTGGTATTAATGGTAATATTCCACCAGTTTTAGGAATCGGTATTATTCTCGGTGTACGAACCTTCCTTTTGCCACCTGCCGCTTTTACCGATCTACGTGCTGCCGACAGAGCTATTTTAGATGCATTCATGACATTGTTTTCCAACACATTTTTACTTCCGGCTTTTAATAATTCCCTTCGAACTGCTTGTCGAATAGCTGTTCCGAAACTGGCTTTCCGAACATGTCGATTTTTATTAACACCTTTCCTTTTTGTATGACGCGTGCCTTTACTAGATGTTTTTTTTGTTGATAATGATGATGATGGTACACCCATACCAAAACGTTGTTTTCCTTTCATAATGTTTGTAACTAACCAAGCTGCTGTTTTTTCACCTAAACTGGAATCTTTCGATTTTACTCTATTCCAAGCACTTTGTTCGAGCTCGTAATCCGCTCGATGTCTCGCACTTATGTTGTCTTTATTATGTAAATAGGCTAAATCGTGTTTTTTGCATGCGGCATCCAAAGGATTAATGCCTGGATCACCTCTTGTTACACGTTTTATTACTTTTGTTCCGGGTCCGCAATATTGATAACCAGGAATGTGTACCTCGAATGGTAATTTATTTATTAACGAATTCACAATACCGTATCCAGTTTTGTTGGAAACGTGAGACCGTCCACTTCGTTTGACGCTCGGCATCTGAATGACAGTTTTTGTGAAAAATTGCCTATAAAATATCAAATTTTCCTAAGATGCGCGTTATCGATCTTAAACAAAAACTTCCTATTGACAATCTCGATGAAAAAGTCGGACTTGGATTTGAAAAGAAGATAATGAAGAGACACGGTCCTCTACTTCCTTCCTCTATTCGCGGCCTGTTAATTGGTCCATCCAATTGTGGAAAAACTAATGTCATGATTTCGCTGCTTACACACCCCCTTGGGCTACGTTTCGAAAATGTCTATATTTACTCGAAATCTCTGTATCAACCGAAATATGAGTATTTAAGGAAAATTTTAGCGCCCATCAAAGGTTTAGGCTACTATGCCTTTAGTGATTCCAGTAATATTGTGGTACCGTCCGATGCAAAACCAAACTCTATATTTATCTTTGATGATGTTATATGTGAAAAACAAGATGTTATAAGATCGTACTTTAGCATGGGACGTCATAAAAATATCGACTCCTTTTACCTAGCGCAAACATATTCGCGAGTGCCTAAACAGCTTGTGCGAGACAACGCCAATTTTATTATTATGTTTAAACAAGATGAGTTGAATATGAAACACATATTTTCCGACCACGTTTCACCGGATCTAACTTTTACTCAATTTCAAGAAATGTGCTCAAAATGTTGGGATAATAAGTATGGATTTTTAGTAATTGATAAAGACAGTGATGTGAAATCGGGAAGATACCGCAAAGGATTTGATAGCTATATATTACTGTAATAATAAGGGAAAATGCTCATTTGATTGTTGAAACGTCCTTTGTTAACATCATGAATAACGCGATCGACTTAAAACGTAAACTAGTGGAAGCTACCAATGCCGTCAGAAAAAAATTTAAACAAATTAAAGCGGCTAAAGAGTTTAATGTTGTGGAATTGGAAAAGTTTTACGAACCCATTTCTAAGCCGTTGACAACTATATCTGATGTGGTTAAGCAACGTCAGCAGCAGCAGCAGCAGCAGCAGCAACAACAACAGCAACAACATTATCCAGCTACAAAGTCACATAGTCTCAGTACATCAGTGCAGTCGACTCAAATATCAGGTTTTCCCCAACCTACACATTCCTTTCAAACCTCCACACCTATTCAGCAGCAGCAGCAGCAGCATCGCATTTCAAAAGAAGATATTAGCCAATCGGTGTTTGATACACCCTCAACTTCAACTAATACATCTCTCGCATCCGCTGACACCACAACTTCCGATACTTTAAACGCACACCTGAAAGGATTACGTTCGAAACCATCTCTATACGATACTGTATATGGTGTACGTTTTGGTTCAAAAACAGATAACAAAAATTTTATTGGTAATTTAGAGGTGCGTTTTCGAAATGGAAATATTGTCTTATACAAAAAAGGGAAAAATATTGCAGAATATGGTGGATCACCGGCACTTTATGATTTGTTATTTCTTAAAACACCCCCAAGTGTAGGCAAGGAACAACAACAATTAAGTGATAATGTACTTTCAACGTACAAGGAAATTTTGGAATCAACGAGTGCTGTCTACAACAATTTTAAAAAAAGTGATGGTTTACGGGAGACCAGATGGAACAAATATTTACGAATTATTAAACCTCTGATAATGGGCACAAAATTAGGTGGTACTATTACAAGAAAAAATCTCTCGGAAAAACTACAGTTACCCACAAACAAGAAATTATCTTCGAAAAAATTTCAATATGTCTACTGGAACAAAGCTAAAGAGTTGGTGGATCGTTTACGTTTGTTGTGGAGTTCCAAAATGGCCGGTCACACTGGACACGAAAATGAAATTATGTCAATCATAGAGGAATTACGAGAAGAAGATATAATATATTAAGCTCAATATTTAATGATATTATTCAGTTCTTCCTTCGATCTGAAACCTTTAGTATTACTAATAATATGGAGCCCAGTCTAGAAAAAATCAAGATTGTTAATGAACTACATAGAACGGCTAGAAAAAATTTTGTAAGACGGCGCACGATAATAAAAGGATACAGAGATTTGTGGCAAATTGATTTGGCTGAAATGCAACAGTATGCTGATGAAAACGATGGTTATCGTTATATTTTGGTCTGTATAAATTGTTACTCGAAATTTGTCTATACCAAAGCCATAAAAAACAAGACTGGTATAGAAGTTACTAATGCGATGAAAAGCATCATTGAAGAGGCATCATATACACCAACAAATCTGCAAAGTGATCAAGGAAAGGAGTTCTATAATACAAACTTTCAAGCCCTGATGAAAAAATATAATATAAATCATTATTCCACTTACAGCACAAAGAAAGCTGCAATTGTTGAGCGAGTCATAAGGACTTTAAAAAATAATTTATATAAACAATTCTCGACAAGAGGATCTTACAAATGGATACATATATTATCGGCAGTAACAAAAACCTATAACCATTCGAAACATCGCACCATTGGAATGAAGCCTGCAGACGTGCAAGAAAAAACACATATTAAAGCATATGATTATTTAAAAATTGTACCTAAAAAATTTAAGTTTTCCATGGGTGACATTGTGCGTATTAGCAAGTACAAAAGCTTATTCGAGAAAGGATATACGCCCTCTTGGTCAACCGAATTGTTTAAAGTTGTAAAAGTTAACGTTACAAATCCACCTACTTACTTGTTGGAATCGTTAGAAGGTCAGCCTATAAGAGGGTGTTTTTACGAATCAGAACTACAAAAAACAAGCAGTCCTGACGTTTATCTAGTAGAAAAGGTCCATAGACAACGCAAGAAAAATCACATCGAACAATTATTTGTCAAATGGCTAGGATTTCCCAACCACTTCAACTCTTGGATAGATAAAGCTAATATTGTTTAAATAACATATTGTATGACTATATTTTTTATTTAAAATGTAAAATAAATAAACAATATATTGTAAAATAAAGTTTTTTATTTCAATCTTCATTATTAAAAACAATGACAATAAAACATCATACACATAAATAACATTTCAATATTCTTGGAGGGAAGGTCCAATTCACCGACGACTACGACGTTATCTTCAAGGCTATGCCACTCGGAGTGCGTTCTCCTATTCTTTAACCTGCTTTTTTTAGATTTTTTTTGAAGTCGAGTCGTACGACAGTGCGCTTAATGAGTCATTTAAAGGCTGATGATAGAGTATTTTCTGCATAACTTCAATTTTTGTTTTAAGCTCACTATTATTTTTGTATATCATGGGGAGGACATCCTTGTTAAATATGTCACATATTACAGCTGCAAAATTGTAAAACTTTCTATTAACAAAGTGTTTTGTCACAGCATCGTCATCATCTTTAGGTTCGCCTAAGTTGGTTATGATTTTTCCACCCATATCATACTGCCCATCCGCTGTAAGTTTAAAACCAATCCCTTGTGGCCCAGATAATATATGATATTTTTCATTATATTTCTGACGACCAAATTTATCAATTGTGTTGTTTCCTCGACTCATTTTCAATCTTTACTAAACTATTTTATTTTTATTTGCCCTACTTATATTAAATATTTCAGCTGAGAAAAAGAAACACTGACTATGATCTACTGGGTTGGTATGTTTATAAAAGAAATAAAATAAAACTGTGATTGTAATAGATATTTATTTACAGTTATTTAATTGCACAAATACAAAAATTATAAAAAATTAATTTTCCATGTCTTCGTTTTCGTTGCTCAAAATTCTATCCCATCCGACACTATTTCGATCGTCAACGTCTTGGGCTGTTGCTGTTGCAGAAACCAATTCATATTTTGCAGCAAGCTCACCTGGTAAATGTGGAATATTGACGAGGTATTCTTTTAATTCTTCTTCAACCATTTCAGCACAAAATGTATCCATGTCTATGGAACCATATAAAAATTTGTCGCACAAGTGTGCCCCAGCCATAAAATTGATTGTATCCCTGATCTCGTTCTTATATTGATCTTTGGTTACATCAATATGCGACAAATCATTTACGCTATCTAACATATCGTGAGCCCTATTTCTTAATTCTCTCCCCAACCAAAATATGTATCTATCTACACATTCGTTGGCGGTCGTCGTCGTCGTCGTCGCATCAGCAGACATCTTTAACAGAAATAATGAACACGCGTAAGTATTCTGACATGTGCAACTATATTTTAAATTTAATTACATCCTTTTTTTCAAACAATTTACATACAATTTACTCCAATGAGCCAAAACGTAATAATGTTCGAGTATTGTTTCCAAAAACTCTAGTGCCCTGTCCCAAATAAGTTAGAGTGTATTTATCTTTAGTTTTACTCATAATATCTACAATATCGTCAGGTAGTGTTTCGGCCACACGTTTTGGTAAAAAAGTCTCAAATGTGCTATTATCACCGTCATCGTGTAAAGCCACTAAAAGAGTTTTACCAAATCGTGTAGTCATTGAAACCATCTTTACAATTTTATACACTTTGCCTACAATCATTTCGGTAACCTTTTTTTTCTCTAAAACCTCGAAATCTTTGCTAAACATTTCATTAATTTCATCTAGAGTTTCTTTTGCAATACTCATTATTGAAAAAATGGTATATAAATCCAAAAATTACCGTGAATATAAAAGCACTTTCAGAACACTACACGAACACAATATTTGATGTTTATGCCACTGATATCTGCGACTGTTTGAAGTCACTTCTTCTCCCACGAACCTTTATAGCGAGGTTTCAAGGTCGAATTGTAACAATGGTGGGGGTAGCTTAACGATAGAAATAGTGGGAGGAGTATTCAAGGTCAAATGACGTCACACATTTAAATTGGTATAAGGATAACTTCAAGGACAAAATATAATGAAACAAATAACTACATTTTATGTACTTTATTCATTGATTTTTTTCTGCCATTCTTCTATGCGTTTAACATTATCACCTAAACCTAATTTCCTTAATTTGTTCAATAATAAGTGTTTGTTTTTATTTCTAAGAAAATTCTTACAAACTATACTAGCTAAAAGACACACTTCGGCATGGTCCATATACTTAAAAAATACACTAAAGTCCTGAGCCTCCGAATCTTGCATTTCATATGCGTAAAATTCCGAACCGGCTGCAGAAATTAGAAATTCCTCGTACATTTCTCGCACTAAACTTTCCATATTAACTACTACTACGTTAAACTTAAGTCCTACACTCTAATTTCATCTAACACAACCGGATCTGCAATGAACCTAATCAGTTTTTCCAAACAGTCACTAAACCCCAACTTTTTTATCTCACGAACAAAGTCTTGTAAATTTATTGTTTTGCTGCAATATTTACGACATGCATTCGCAGCCTTTTCATATTCATAAGCCAAATCACAATAGCGCGACGCCCATTCTGCTCGACTTTTCATTGCATCATTGAAATAATTATTAGCCGTTTCAGTGAACTCATCGCCCAATTTTTTTACTGTCTCTTGCAAAGCACTATTCATATTATTCACTCATTTTTACATTCACGACACTTTTTTATTGCTGGTGGTGGCCCATCTATATGATGACGATATATTTGTTCATAGTGAATGTAACAGGGTAAGCTTAACTGTAGTTCCTTGTTACACCGATATGACGCTGGCAGCTTATCCCAAATTTGCCGTAAACTCAGCGTATCAACGCAAGTTTTTAAATATTCGAGAGGAAAAAATGCTAGATCCTTCTCTTCAAAATCACACAAACTTTTTAAATTACTCTGATATAAACAAATTACTCTGCCGACTTGCTCTATAATTTTTTCTTTAGATAGTTCCGTATCTGACATTTCACACTGAATGAATGCAAGTAGACTCACACAATTTATAGAACAATTTGCAAGGTCAAAATCATTTCAAGATCATCCCACACTATTACAATGCACAAATAACTACTTCAAGGTCACACACCCAAGATGACCTTCAACAAAGTCAAGGTCGTCTCGACCAAGGTCAAGGTCAAGGTCACACACACAACCTTGAACACAAGGCCAAGGCCAAAGCACACGTGCACTTTCAAGGTCAATGACAAGGACATGTGGGCGGGGCCAAAGAGGGGTGAAGCAAGGTCAAGGTCAAGGTCGAGGAGTGGGGGGATTGAGAGAATCGGGTTATGTTCACTACTGAGGGGAAATTTCAAAAAAGTGGAAGAATAACCAAGTTTTAGTACCTGCTGCATAAAACATTAGTTGAATGTCCCTAAAACAATTATAAATGATGTTTTAAAAGAATAATCTTTACATCAATATCACGTCAAAAAGTTCAGGAACTTTTACCTATTTATCCATGGGCCTTAAATTTTCGGAACTTATTCGAAACAAAAAAATTTCTGATCCAAATTTTGGTGGAAAAATTTTGTTGAATGGCTGGGAGTGATTTACAAGATCTGGAGTCACCAACCTGCACAACACAAGCAAGTTTATGTGGATCAAAATCCATATTCCATTAAAGTTACAGACCATCATCATAACTTTGAAATAAATGTTTGGGCAAGTATTATTTATCGTGACCTTATTAATCCTATTGTGATTTCCGACAGGGTAAATAGAAATATTTATCTACATTTTCTGCAAAACACGTTACAAGTTCTTCTGGAAAATTTGCCTTTTGTACTTCGGTAACAAATATGGTATATGCATGATGGTGCCCCACTCCATTTTTTGTTTGCTGTTCGTCCATATTTACACGATTAATATTCCAACTGATGGATTAGAAGATCGCCACCATATTTTCCAAAGTTAAATATGTGTGATTTCTTTTTGTGGAACGCTCTTAAAACAGAAGTATACAAGACTCCGCTGAACACCCGCGAAGAATTATTGATACGCATTTTGAGAGCTGGCAACCTTTATAATAATCCTGAGATATGAGATAGAGTCCAATGTCATTTTCAAAAAAGTGTTAATAAGAATATTCAACAAAATAGAGGTCATTTTGCACGTTCGCTTAATTAATGTTTTTTTTTATTTAGTTTTTTCAATCGTTTCAAAATACATACATGTACTTCCAACATTTATTTTAAAAATTGTTTTATTATTAAAGCAAATTGAAAATATTTTTTTCCTGGCAATACCGCATTCAATGCAAACAAAAAAACAGGACCTTCAATGTGTATTTTATGAGATTTCTCAATATTTTAAAATTTATTATTTACTTAATTATACTGGCCGAGAGTTGACTGTTATTTTTAAATATCTCTTAAGTTTTCTTTATAAATTCCTTACCATCAAATCTCAATTTTTGTTTTTTGACATCATATTGTGAATATTTAGGTCAAAGTTATTGCTTAATCAGGTCCCAGTCTACATCCAGTTAGCTAAGTTCCTGATTAAACCATCCTAATTATTTATTATTTTATAATTATTTTTGATATGATTGTTGGCTTCCTTTAGTTAATTATATTTTTGAGAACATTGAAGGGGAAAAATATCTAAAAATTCTTGTTATTTTATTGAAATGACCATGATATTCTTATCTGCTACAAAACAGTAATCAGTTCACTTAATAGGTTAAAATGTGATTTGAACTGCAATTGGCCCACAGATGCCGTAAGTAAGCTTTGAAGATGGCGAGTAAGATTTAACTGAAACATCAGTTGCTCTTCAGTCGTGAGGACTCAGCACACACACGGGATACCCGAAAATTTTCGATTACACATCACACCCGGAAAGTCTAAGTATGACAAAGAGTTACCCAACTGCGTCACACTTGGAATTCTAACCTCAAAAAAAAATGTAGCATAATAGCCGGTGATTTGTTTTCGGGATAGAATTGGAGTGACACCTTTTCAAAGTCTTTCACCTACGCGAAGTTGAGTGAACCTGCTGATTATTTTATTAATACGGTGGTTTTTACTATAAAAATCTTCTATTTTTGAGCTTTTTTATTTAATTTTCGAAAAATTTAAAATATTAATCCTTCATAAAATTTTTGTTATACATAAATAAGATTGATTGCTTTGTAGTGAAAAATCGTCAGGAAACTTGCATCCCTGACTACCGCTGTTATTTCGTGGCAAAACAAAAGGGTAAAAAATGATGTTCACGTTCTTCCCCATATTGCTTAACCAGATTTAAATAGGGGTGAAACGAACATAAAATTGCCATTAAGGGAAAGCCATATAATTAATTTTTGAGTAAAAGATAGAACCTTAATTAAATCGTGATAAGTAACCGCTATATTTTAGACAGTCGTACGATGAAATACCTCTGGGGAAGAAAAAATATTTTTATTTAATATATCGAAAGTTACTTCGATAATAGTAACACATTGACACCAACGGATGATGCGTGCATCTCACCCTTCTTTTTTTATTCTTGTTTTAAAACGGCTTGAGTGTTTTAGTTTCGACAAATCATACCCCTCATGATAGAAATCAGTCAATGAATCTTTGACTATACGTATATTACAGCATTATTGATAGGTCAAATATAAAATAAACTTAACAATTACGAAAGTATAAACTTAAAATAATCACTATAATAAAACAATGTATATGTGGTTATGGATGTATTTCGTGTTTTTGTGTGTTTTCTACACAAATACTCATGGGAGCTGTAAAAAGTCATTCGTCCTAAGTAGTTAGACAGAGTGTGTTTAAACTATGAAAATGGAAGACTCTATCTGATCAGAAAGAATATTAAATCATTTTATACTTAAATGATTTTGTCCATCTCTTCCTCGTAAGGTATCATATGCGTGATAGTCACTTCTTGTGAAGCATATATATATATATATATATATATATATATATATATATATATATATATATATATATATATATATATATATATATATAGTGTGTTGATTTATATATAAAATAATAATATGCAATAAATCCACAAAGATGCCCGTAAATTTAATTAATATATTAATATTTATTTGCTGAGCGCCAGGTAAAAAATAATTATAATAAATTATAACTATTCTTTACCAATTTGAAGTATTTTCAATTTTCTAATTTTCTATATAGATAGATAGATATAGATATAGATGTGTTCCTACCTGTAAATTGACTCCTTCTCAGGTGAGTTCAATGGTCTATAAGATATCAATCAGACAATCAATACACAGAATGATTAAAACACAAAATATAAATTTTATTTAAAATAAAAAAAAATGGCACAATATCATTAATTATTGTTAGATGGGATTTAATGGTCAATACTTTTATCTCTCATCCAACACTATTTCTAGTCAATATTACTTATTAGTTACTTTTATCTACCATGTTTTTACAACCTAGATTACAAATTGGTTGGCAACGTTTAATTTCGTAATCGACTACTGGATGACTATAGTGCAGTTTTATATGGAAAGCGTCGTTTATTTGTTAGAAATAATATTATTTTAAACAAATTATCGTGTGCTGTGTTGTGAGAGAAGTAGTTAATATAGTTTCACACCTAATATTTATGATAACTTGGATCACAAATTGGCAACGTTTAATTTCGTAATCGACTACTGGATGGCTATAGTGCAGTTTTATTTGGAAAGCGTCGTTTATTTGTTAGAAATAATATTATTTTAAACAAATTATCGTGTGCTTTGTTGTGATACAAATAGTTAATATAGTTTCACACCTAGCATTTATGATAATAAATATTATTATATTTTTATTTTAAGAAAAGTTAGGTTAATATTGGATGCTAGTTTTCAATATCTACGAAAAATTGAAGCTATCTGCTGCCTTATCTAATATAAATGCCTTGTAATATTTTCTGTTATTTGGTCCCAATATATTAATAAACACAATTCCAGTAATTTTATTTATTTTCTTCTTTAAAAAACCTCCAAATCTCCAGTAATATTTAAGTTGTCGTTTCCTATATAGTAAGAAATTGACAAGAATACTTTCCAAAGTCTCGTTCAGCTTAGTTCAATTAAAATTAATTTTTCTATACTCTTCTTATCACTATATTTTCGTATTTGTTGGTGTCGGAGAGTTGCACAGTTATTTTACAGGACAAAACTTATAAACTTTTACTAATTCTTCTTCTTCTTCTACTTCTTGGAGATCTGTCGATCGGTTAATTCTGAAGCTGCCTCTGCATCTTTTCCTGAGAGGTAGATTGCCAACTATCTTTCCACCTTTTAGGGGGCCTCCCGGGAGGTCTTGAGCCGGGCGGGTTATTTTCTAGGACTATTTTCGGAAGTCTGTTCTCGTCCATCCGTCTTACGTGGTTGTACCACTGCCTCTTACGTTGTCTTCCCCATCTCACAATGTCTTGTTTTACTAATTACTTTAAATAAATTATTTTTTTTTTTGACAACAACAACCTCTTTTAAAATCAAAACATTGAACTTTTAACGTCACAAGAAAACAAAACACTTTGTTTTCTTGTGACGTAGGAAGATTTCTGTTTTTTTTTAAACAATTGAAAATTTGAGATTTTGTAAATTTTCGGGAGCTCGAAAAACGCAGTGCGTCTGGCAAACTGATAAATTCAACTCTCTAGAAATACCTACGCCTTGGCTTTTTATAATCGACCGAAACATACGAAATTTCTGCATTATGATTGGTCAGATTTTTTGACACCTGGCAAGTTGATCAATCTTACTATGATGGCTTTTTAATTTTACCAATATTGACTGCAATTTTAATGTTTTTATTATTATATTGACATATATCTGATTACTGAGCATAAAATAAACTTTAGAATTTTCTCGACCTTTTGATATATATATATATATATATATATATATATATATATATATATATATATATGTATATGTATATATATATATATATATATATATATATATATATATATATATATATATATATATATATATATATATATATATATAGCCCCTTTGGCAAATTATTTATATTTTAAAATTGATAAAAATGAACACTTTGTACCTTAAAATTTATGACAATTTTGTTCATAAAATCTCTAAACTGTTTATTGTTGCTTTAATATTTTTTCTCTTTTATTTAGCAAAATTTTCTTAATATATTAGTGCCAAAATTGCTTAAATTTATCTTATAAACTAATTAAATCTTTATTACATTCTAGAGTTTGACATAAAGTATGGTTTTAATTTATACGTAATTTCTTTAATAACTCTTAAAACTAAAACATTGTTCTTATATTTCATATATTAGTGTTTATTTATCACTATTCACGGTGTTTTTACAATATTTTTTCCACTTCACGTACTTTTGTGTCTTATGAGTCATTCTTTTAATGAGACAAACGACGATGTATAACACTTCATTATTAGGTTTTTAAAAGATTTCACACTCTTTTTTTCATTTAAATATATATATATATATATATATATATATATATATATATATATATATATATATATATATATATATTTGTTTGTATTAACCTTTACTCTAACTAGTACAATACTTTTTACATAGTTTTTTAGTTACCTTTAGTTTTTATAGAAAGAAATATATCATATTTCTTTTTATAAATATTTTCATATAACAATTCTCAATTATTTTACTTATTCAAAAATTTGATTTTATATATATATATATATATATATATATATATATATATATATATATATATATATATATATATATATATATTAATACTGTTTAGAGAGATAAATGATATTGTGCAGCAACCTCTAAAACTCAAACCAGCTGCCACTTTAACACATCTTCTTTGAACTGCTAAAACCCTCGGGAAATGTGTGGAATGACCCCAAAAAATAATAATTTCTTTCCAACAGAATGCGGTGTTGTTCCCAAATCAACTCGGAATCAATGTAAACCCCCAAATATTTTACAGTACTATACGTGAGGTGCAGAAAACTGAAGGAAAAACAATTTTTTTTAGTTTTAGCTTCCCTTATACTAAGCCTGTTTGACGTAAGCCACTTATATATGGAGGCTTGTGCTCAATTAGGTTTAAGATTAATGTTTTACCAGTCATTGGCACTCTAATAGAGTAGTATCATCTACAGATAGCACCATCTTACTATCCGGGAGACATGTGAGTATGTCTTTGATATATAACAAATAAACTTTGGCCCTATACAAAGCCTTGTGGAACAGCATACTTAATAATGTTCTTGAAAGACAAATTTCTCTGATATGAGTAATATTGGAGTCGATGTAATAAGTAGGATGCAATAAGAATAGAAGCAATAGAATGGTTGTTATATGCAATAAGTTTTGAAGCCAACACATCATATGATACACAACCGAGACTGCGTGACCCTGGTTCGGAACACACGCTAAACTTTAATTCGAGTAGCCATTGGTTTCTGTTTCCGACGCGACTTTAATCCAAAATAAACAATAACTGCTTATGTAGAGACGTCAGTAAGAAACTCAAATTAACAATGATTCAACAAGTTATTAGATTCCAAATGATGGATCAACTGTCACTTAAATACGACCTCAAAGCTCTTCCCAAATAGAGGAGTCATTGATGCAGGTTTATAATTGCCCACCATCTCACAGTCACTCTTTTGAAAAATATGCCTTACTTTTGACGGTCTGAGACATTCTGAAAAAGTGTGTTCGTCTATACATTGATTTATAATTTTACACATCGCACATACTTCCTTAATAGTTTTTATGGTTTCAGTGTTAAGGTTATAGGTATCCCTTGCTGGGATATTTTTCGAGCTCTTATTAATATCTCGAATTTCATTGTAAGAAACATTTTTGAACGTGAAATTTTTTTCTCAAAAAAAGTTACATAATATTTGCAGTCTGGCGTTAAACTAATTATTAAATTTTCAGGAATACCAAAGTAGTGATTGATTAATTGATTGCATGACATAGCAGGCCAGGATTGAAGAGCCCTTCCACTGCAGCCATCGAACTTATGGTATTGCCTGCCATATTCTTTCTAGGTAAACAGGTTGGTTGCCTTGATCAGGTTTAACAGTCCGCTCACTAGTTTATCCTCTATGTTCAGAATAGATTGATCCCTGAAAGTGTCTCTAACGGGCCAAAGCTTCGCACTCGAAGATGATGTGCGACGCAGTCTTGTCCTCTTCATCACATAGTCTACATAGTAGTTCTTCGTTAAAGATACATATTCTATGTAGATGTTTTCTCAAGCTGCAGTGGCCTGTTATAAGTCCTCCCACCAGTATTATTTCTTGTCTGCTTAGACGCAGAACTTCACAGCTTCGTTTGCCGGATGGTCTCCTCAGTAATAGCTTGTTGTACCTGTGGCCAGCAAGGTGGTTCCAGTGAGTCTGGTGTTGCTAATTTGTCCACCAGGACAGCCACTCATGATAGTATTCTTAGTAACTCCAAATGAATTCCAATAAATGAAGCGACAGACCCTGTCTGGGAAGTTGGTCCGCGCTTTTTATTACTCGAGACACCCTTGTGCCCTGATACCTACGCAAGAGTGGCCGTGTTGTGTTTTGCCCGAGCGATAAAGTTTTGAAGAGTGTCACAGACCTATTTTAATATTATTTGAAAACACGGTAGGGCCTTCAACGCCACCTGTCTGTCAGAGAAAATGAGAACGTAAACCCTTTTCAAAATTCCCCGAAGACAGATACCAATAGCGTGAATTTCTGCCTGAAATACTGTGGTATGCTATCCCTGTGCTATACTCGTATTGAGTCTGGGTGTGTCTCCGTGGATTCCGGCGCCTGTACTATGGTCAGTTTTGGATCGGTCCATGTACTAGGTGAGGTTTCCTGGCTGACTCACTGTTCGGTCAGACCATATTAAAGTAAAAGGAATTAAAAGTACTGGAATTTAATGTAGCGGATAACGGCCCCACTTTGGTTGGATTTTTATATTTAAATAACACTTGTCTCCACTTTTATTTATAAATATTATATGGAACATATTCCATTTATTCAGAAAAGAAGGTAGTAATTGAAGATAAATTATGAATTAATGAATGTCATAGGTATTCTATCTGGACTCGGGCTTTTACATATTTCCAAGCCTCTTATTGTAACTTCAATTGTGGTTTCGGTGACTGCCATCACATGATCATATGATATCAAAAACATTCTTAAAAAATTCCGCAAATAGATTGCTAGTAGAGACGCTGAAGAATAGTGACATGCAATTTTTTTTTACTACATAAATATTTCCAAAATTGTTTAAAATCAAGTGTAATCCGTGGTGTGAACACAGTTATTAAAATCATACCTTATCAACTGCTTTGTCTTACGCCGTAAACGGAAAAACAATATATGGGAAGTTTTGACTTTAAATCTGTTATATTTTTTGTACAATTTATTTTTCTCTGCGATTATTTTTATTAGTACCAATTTAAAATAGATAGGATAATTCCTCACGATTTTAGAAGAAGGTATACATTTGTTAAATACTTTTTTTAATTCAGAATAAAATATGCTCAACACAACTTCTAATGGCTTTTTAAAAAATAAATATCCACAATCTCCATTAATAGACGCATAAGCCGCTCTATTAAAGTTATGAACTTTACAGCCTGATATGAAAATAGATTATTTAGAAGTTCATTGATTTAAAATTCGAATAATGGATAGTTTATGAAATGAAAAACACAAAAGCACACATTTATTGCAAATTTCCACTATTTAATTTAATACCTTGGCATGTTTTGTCACAAAGTGGCTTCTGAGGAAAATAGTTTGGTACTGCATTAAATATTACATTGGTTGGGTTTTTCTATTCTATATAAAAATGGGGAGCTGTTAAGATCCATTTGGTCATTTAGAAGTGTATTGGTGTATTTGAATTTATTGATTTCTAATGCTTCCAATAAATTTAATTTTTTCCCTTTATATTCGACATGTAAGATTTTTAGGATTTCGTCAAAGTTATGTTTATCTTGTAGTAGACTTTGGGGCAAGTACCACAATTAATTTTGTATACTCCTGAAGAATTGTACTTATTATTTTTATCTTTATTGATTTTATATGAACGCTTAATAAGTTGTTCGTTTTTAAGGATACATTAAGATCTTTTTGTTAGGAATTTCACTGTTTTTGTCGATTTCAGGCTTATGTACGTTAATAAGTTGTAATATTTTAAATTAGATTTTTGAATGGGATGCACTGGGTTTTTTTATATATAATTTTGTGTTTACTGAGCTCTCAGTTAATTGTGGCTCATATCCATTGTTTTCTGCTATTTGTTTGATACGATTCAGTTTTTTTTATAATTTTATTTTGGAAGTGGGACATAGATTACTCTGAGTATCATATAATTATATACAGCAAATTTATGTGAGTATGAATATAGAGAGTTATTATATATGGTATGTGTCTGTGAAGGTTTCTGAAATATGTTAAATTCATTAGAAATCGTTAAATCTAAAAAGTTGATTGATTTATTTTTCTTTGTTAAACTTGATGTTGGTGTGGATATTGTTTAAAACATTAAGTATCTGATTTACCTGCCTTTCTGAACCTGTAAAAGAAACAAATATGTCGTCCACACATCTATACTAATACCGGAAGTTGTTAGCTATTTTATTAATATGTATTGTTTGTTCAATATGATCCATAAAGATTTCAGTTAAAAGTGGACTAATTCTCCATTATTAGACCATTTGAACCTGTATAGATATTATTATTGAATTAGAAATAATTTTGTCTTGTACATATGAATAATAGGCTTATAATATCATTTCTTTTAACTGTATTTATATTATTTTTATCTAATAATTTATCTACTCGATCTATGGTTTCATCAAGTGGAATACTAGGAAATAAGTTAGAAACAGTTTGTATATTTTCCAGTTTTTCTATTTACTCGTAGGAGTTTTGAATACTGTATTTTGGAGTAAGTTTACAATAATTTTTAATGAGGTTAATCAATAATTTAGATATTTTATATGAGAGTGCAGTAACAAAGGAAAAAATGGGTCTTATGGGGTAGTTATTTTTATGTAATTTAATCAGTGAATATAATTTTGGAGGTTGAGGGTTTATATTTAGATATTTGAATTTTTCAGATGAACTTATTATGTTATCATGTTTAGTTATGACTTACTTTATCATTTCATTGAATTTCTCTGTAAGGTCTTTTGGCAATATTTTATATTTTTCCGAGTCTAAAAAAATCAAAGTTTTTTTTCTAGTCTTCTATATTTAATGCTATTATTGTATTTCCTTTGTCGACACTTGTATTAAATAAAATAGCGGAAATTTGCTACAAAAGTGTGCTTTTGTGTGTTTTTCACTTCATAAAATGAATTTCCATCAAGTAACGGCAGAATTAGTCAACTATGGATAGTTTATGTCTTCATCCACCATATGTATTATAATCGGGACTAGATAATTTAATGACAGTATTCAATCTAACATTATATTATTAACATTAGGTAGGTTTTTGTTTGAAGGTCATAGGCAGCGATACTTCGTGCGAAGTATATCTGTTGGACTTTCATTGTCTTAATTTTGTTGTTGAAGATCACAAAATTTCGGCTAGTAGTTATTTCTAGCCGTTTTCAAGTGAATTTGAATAAACTCTTTAGCTACACAACTACTACAAGTAGATGTAGTGGAATGAGACCGGGTTGAGTGCAGTCATGTATGCTACGCTAACGTCCCATTTATTCTACATTTAGTTTTAATTTGCAACTACTTAAAAGAGATTTCCACACTTCTCTTATATCTAAAGGCGATTTACTAAAACAATTTGAGTTCTGATGTATAACCGCGGCTTCCCTGAATTTCCGTTTTCTCCTATATTGTTTTTGGTGCAGGATTCTAGCTTTCGACCATTTTAGATGGTGTCCATGAGTCTAGGCGTAGTGAAAGGCACCAGGTTTTTCTATTTTTACATGAGATATATTTTTCTGATGTTCCTTGATTCTTACTTCAAGGAGTCTCTTTGTTTCTTTGATACACATAGTTTTTCATGTTCCTTTGAGTCGTTGGTTTGACCCAGGTGAGCTGACTTCTAAGAGAGTTATTTGAATTGAAGGCAACGTTGATATTATATCGTTTTCCTATTCTTCTAACTCTCTCCGAAATGTTTCTAACATAGGAGATGTTCAACACTAGTTTTTGTTCTTTGTCCATTACCAATCTTGTCTTATTTCTACGTTGTTCCAGATTTTATCCTCCAGAGTTACTATGTATCCGTTGACTATCAAGTCACTTTTAATGTAATCTACTTCTTTCATCAAGTTATCGTTGCTGTTGCAAAGAGTCAATGCTTTATCTACTATATATCTTTCTTAAAATTCTATGTTTAGTGTTGTTGAAGTGATTGGATGAATCATTTAGGTATTGTCCCGAGTGTGTGGATTTTCTTTAAAATGAAGTTTGAACTTGCCTTTGAACCAAAACATCCAAGAATGGTAATTTATTTTGTACTTATTTCTCCATAGTTACCCCAACCATTAAACTTAAGCCTTTTTTTACAGGATGTTTCACTTTTTCGGTATATCGTTTGATGTATATATTTAACAGCCTGATAAGTTGGCAGGTACAGTCCCATGTCGACAGTGGCGAAAAGATTATTTAATTATCTAGTTTTTTCCCGTGAGTTTTATTTTTAAAGTAAAATAGCTCTGCTGATGAGACACGAGGTAATCAAAACGTCCAGTCAGCTTAAATAAAAATGCCATTTATAAATACTTTTTCACTAATCGATAAAATAACTAAACATATAAATTAATTTAAAAATTCATTGATTCCTCTATCAGCGGTTTACTTTAAAATTAAAGTTAGTTTGCTTTTTATTGACAAACATACTTTCCTAAACATTGACTCCATTTCAGTGCTGAATAGCTGATTGGCAACAACAGCACGTGCTGTGTTTGCAATTCGATTTGTATTGTATAGGGAATACTATTTACTGTGAGTAAGCTAATGTAATATTAAAATGGCTAACTGATGTTCTATTTATTCCGTATCTCAGTGGAATTCTTTTTAAAATAAAACTTTACATAAAAAATGTTGTAGTGCTGTTGTAGAAATAGTATATTTGAAGTAGTGAACTGTTCAAATATAAGTTTTTAGGGTTTATGTATATATTTCTTAAAGATTATGTATGAAAAAAGTAGGGTACCGAATTAAGCAACAACAAAACGTTAATAAAAATATTGTTTGTCGTGCTCTACGGATTCGCGAATCTACGGATGCCTTTTGTTACGGCAGCGGAACATTGGTAGGTGGATAACTATCGTGCAGATAATCATCGGCACTGTTCACGATGACTAGTACTTAAACTCTCGGCGCTTCATATCTAAAGTCCGCCACGCTATTTACCGTGCCTCGTACTGAAAAGTCTCTACATGAGGCGGAACGCTCTTATCAACGGACATCGGAGGGCACTCGGCAGTAAAACACATTTCTGGATAATACGGAAGCAATTAGACCCGACAGCATGCAATGCGTGTGTGTATAGGTGACGGTAGGATGGAAAGAAAGGAACCGACGCTGCCCGTACTTGTAAGGGTCCTCGTCAGCGTCGATAGGGTGGAACGACATTGCCCTTACTTGTAAGAGTCCTCGACAATGTCGACCAATAGCGGTAGAAAATTATTAAAGGAACGGACCCTCTTCGTACTTACAAAGGTCCTCGGCAATTTCGGTAAGATGATACAATATTACCTGTAATTACATGGGTGCTCGACATTATTGGGCATTAGCAACGTAGGACGTAAAGAAGGCAATCGATGGTAAAATATCATATACACACAAGCCTAGCCTCACCGACATTGCTAGATCGGGAAGGTGCAGTTCGGCGGGCGACCCAAGCAGTCCATTGGGACTGTTAACCCGGATGAAGAACGTGCAGTTCTCAGGAAATAATTTTTTATTTTTTTTTTCGAGGGGAAATCTTACATAGGCACCAACACGAAGTGTGAAGGTAGTGCTGGATTTCTACCGGCTAACTCCCCCCCTCCTTGGACTGAAGGTCCCACGAAGTTACTTCTGTTTACTGTAGTGAAGCTACAGTCTGCAGAAGCACACTGTGAGTGTTCATTGGTTTCCGGGCCGTAGCCTTCTTAAACCTCCGATCATGAATTCTTGGTGTTTCCGCTCTAGGTGCCGGTGCATCCATTGCTTCGCACTTGCTTACATTTCGCTTTCAATGTAAGTTGTCTTCTCAACTTCATGATTCAGCTCGTATGGAAGATGAAGTGTTGGAACTATGTTCCCCTGGGACTTTATCCCAGTTACCAATGATACAATCCGTTGAAGCGGATCCCCATCAGATTTGTATCACGGTCGTGGGCTTCTTACTTCTTTTTTTGTTGAGAAATTTGCATTTCAACTATCTCCTTCTTTCGGTCAGAGATTTCCGTCTCAACTGTCTTCTTGACCTGAACTGCGTGTCGTTAATTGGAACTGTAGGGCACTAAATACCCTTCGTTGCTCGAGTCAACGCTATCCCTCAGGGAATTAGCCTGTACGGACTGCGTTGCTTCTCTCTCAAACAAACAGATTTTTGCCACTAAAAATTATAGGTGTGTTTCGTCCACGATGCCAGCCGTTGAACTCATCAGTGGGTCCGCTGACACCTTTCCCAGATACCCTGTGTTTGACGTGCTAGTCATAATTTGGGATTAATATTTCAAGTGATTCATCGGCGAAACGTGTCGGTAAGATGTTATATGACGTCACTGTCTTTTTTCGTGATTCGTAATTTTATAATTTTGCTGTCAATTACAACAAGCTCAAGCTTGAATAGCCTGCCCGAGCTTCCTCTATGCCGACGAGTGACGACGAGGGGTGATCGCATATAGTACGCAGAATTTCTGTGGACGGAGCATTTCCCGACATGATGTGACAAGTCTAATTACATACCGGCAATATGGAAACTTTAAGCATTCTTTTTCCGCAAAAATAAAATTTTTCGGACGTATGATAAATAAAATAAATTCCGGCGACCATACTCATGCCCAAAAAATCAATAAGTTCGTTACAGTATTGTTGCTAAAACAGAGAGTTGATAAAAGGAGAAAAGTCAAGATCTGGTATTTGCAGAATACGCCTGAAATATGCAACACCATATAAATAGGTTTGAAGCTGCGGCAATATATATGGAACCCAACTTAAAAATAAAGAAACTCTATAGAGACAGTTTACATTAAAAATAATAATGGAATCTTCAGTAAATACAGTGTTGAAATACTTAATTTTTTGGTAATCATTACTTGCTAACATTAAATCATTGAGATGTGTAGAAGCGAAACTTCACAATTCAACAGACTAGGTCCCTATATCAGCTCGTAGCTTTAGGATAAAACATTCAATTTATAAGTGATTAGATTAGAGATACAACCTAATTGAAATGTCGTACCAACAAACAGAAATAAAGGCAATGCAAGTCCAATAACCGCCTTTTGGTAAATCCTTAACATTGTCTACGATTTTCACACAAAAGAGCTAAGGTTTACAATCACATGCAACACGTCTGTATAAGGAAAATTAAATTATAGTGTATTCTTTACGACTGCAAGAGACAATCCAAGTTGTACTGGCAAAGATCCATTAGAAATTCCGATCATTTTTCTTTAGGATACAAATTCTACTCTTACAATTTATCGTCAAAGAAAAAAAAACGATAGGCTCATCTAGCAGTTCTGAAGAATTTTTCCATAAATAAGTTTAATCTAAAGCATCAAAATAATATAAGTATCATGCCAAGAATTTTCACTGACTCAATACCATGTAGATTGACTGGAGCCGGAATACACGGAGCCACACTCGTACTTAATATAAATGAGACACTATGGCATCACACCAATGCAATGGATACCTGTCTTCAGGAGAAACTGACAAAGGATTGAAGGAAATAGACCGTTTTCATAATTTCTCAAACAGTCAAGTACCGTTAGAGGTGCTTGCATATTTTTAGATAACATCATAAAATGCCTGGAATTATCTTCACAATCTTATCGCGCCTCTGGCAAAACACTAGAAGCTTACTCTTGCATGGGTATCAGGACACAAAAGCATCCTCGGCAATGAAAGACCAGACAAGAGTCTGCTACCATATTTACTGGGTCGGAACTAGTATTTGGCATTATTAAGGTTGCTATTTGTGGAAAGATACTCTGATTGATAAATCATCGACATCAGACTCATATTGCATGCCACAGATACAGCGAATTATTGCTGAACAAATAATCTAGCAAACTAGGTCGCAAAATCCTGCATTTTGAGAATATAACAGCTGGTGACAGGACTAACAACCAGCCACTTCAGCTCAAGGATACGTCTAGACATAAAAGGCACCGATAATGAACTATAGAATACTACATACGAAGCTTCGCGTCGAATTTGATCGTATATGGTACAGTTTACAAAGTTCTTCGTTAGCATTTTTAAATAAATTGGAAGCCTGTAGAATATTAGACATTTCACTTTGAAGAACTATAGAAATTATATAAGCATAATTTCAATGAAGAATTTTGGAAAACAAAAAAAAATTCAAAACTTTCTAACTTTTTTAAGTCTGTTAGCTTTGGATTTGTCCTCGTTATTTTAACTTTTTAATTAAATTTTTGTTGGAGTTGCTAAAATATTTCTAAAATTAAATCACAATGCGTCCAGCGAATCATTCCTAGAAGACCATCTAGTAGGAGTCACTAAATTTAAGTTATGAACGTAACGAAAATTTTAAATTGCAAGCCGATATAAGCACCGCTCATAACAGCAGCACCGTCTTAGCTCTGTGCTTAATAGAGATGTTTTTTTGCTGGAACAAATTGATAACGAATATTTTTAAAGCTTCAGCACTTTGATTATGTGGTATAGGATTTTTCACATTCAACCTGTATAATTTCGCTATTATCATTTTTATTAATATATATATATATATATATATATATATATATATATATATATATATATACAGGTTTTTACGTCGTTGTCAGACCAATTTCACTTTACAGACCACCATAGACCACCCAGAAACAATTATATTAGAAGCAAACAATTATGCGTTGTATGATTATTTTTATTCATGAAACCAATTACCATTGAGAGGGGTAAGCAAATTTGAAAAAAAAAAATTTCGTGTTATATTAGCCACCTTCACGAGCCAATTGCAAATTATCTCGAACTAAAACCCAATATATCAAATTTGTATCATTTTAGCAGTGATTCAGACCCGCCAGTGTTGCCGTTTTTTCGCCATGTAAATATTAAACAGTAAAGAATAACGATATAAAATCATTTCTGTAGAAATATTCCTTTCTCTTTAAATCTGGTCATTTTGATTAGTATTTTTACATTTTTAACCGACTTCTAAAAGAAAGAGGTTCTCAATTCGTCGACTATATATGTCTTTTTTTATGTATGTACACCGATTACTCCGGAACGGCAGGACCGATTTGAATGAAATTTTTTACGTTATGTTCACGAAGTTGCTGCGGTGGTCCCAAATTTTTTTGGATGAAATTGGTACAGTAAAATCCAAGATGGCGGCCAAAAAAATTAATTTTGTCAGATTTTCTCCAAAATTGGAATAAGGGAATTTTCGGGGTTGTACCCAACGAATCCGAAATTATTTTTAAAAAATTCAATATGGCGGATCCAATATGGCGGACAAAAAAATTTAATTTTTTCTAATGTTCTCCAAAATTGGTATAGGGGGAGTATTCGGGATCGCACATAACGAATCTAAAAGTATTTTGAAAAAATTCTATATGGCGGACGAAAAAATCAATTTTGTCCGATTTTTTTCAAAATTGATATGGGGGAGTTTTTGGGATCGCACATTACGAATCTGAAATTATTTAAAAAAACTAAATATGGCGGATCCAAGATGGCGGATTAAAGATTCTACATCTCTCGATTTTGTCTAAAATCAATATTGGGGGATTTTTGTTAGTGGTAATTGTGAATTTAAAATATTTTTTGAAAAACTCAATATGAAAAATTCAATATGGTGTCCTAAAAATTTTACATTTTCCGATTTTCTTCAAAACTGATATAGAGGGTTCTTGAGGATGTAAATTATGAATTTAAAAGTATTTTTTAAGATTCAATATGGCGAATCCAATATAGGAGAATAAAAATTTCATATTTTTCAATTTTATTCAAAGGTGGGACTAAATCGTTTTTAAGGATGTAAATAGCAAATATAAAATTATTTTAAGGAAATCTAATATGTCAGATGGAATATGATGATCTAGAAATTTTAAATTTCCGAATTTCATCCAAAATTGGTACTAGTGGGCTTGAAGGATTTAGATTTAGATTAGATTAAGATGTTAAAATTACTTTTTTGAAATTCATTATGGCGGATCCAATATGGTGGGTTGAAAATTTTACCTTATTCGCATTTTTTCAGATCTGATATTATGGGGTTTACGTCTCAAGTTCTGCAAATATCGATATTGGGAGATTTTGGGGACCTATATTACCAATCCAAAATTAACTTGAAATTTAAGGTAACGAATTTACTATGACAGATTAATTATTTGTTTGAAGCAATTTCACTGGTATTTGGAGAACTCTAAGAATTAAAGAATTTTTAGTGGTTTATTTTAGGGTGATTTACAACTTAGGATAAAATGGGTACTTTTTTGCCACCTTATTACGAAGTACATTAATTTCGATTAGTACTTAGTTCAAATAATTTATGGATATCATAATGAATTCAAAACTAAAAATCGTAAAATAAAATTTTTATAAAAAAATTGAATCGACTTCTAAAAGTGCGGTAAAAAGTGAAAAAAAAAACTATAAATTTTTATATGAAATTGAAATTTTTGAAGTCGGCGCCAAATTGTTTCTAAATGAAATAAATAACTACTAATATATACAAATTATAGTAAGAAAGCAATTATAAATAATAATTATCTGTTTATGCGAATCACATTTTATCAGGCATTAGTTTGGCGCTGACATTTCATATAAAAATTTATAGTTATTTTTCACTTTTTAGCGTCGGTTTGAGAAGTCGGTTCAATTATTTATAAAAATTTTATAGCATTTTATCTAAATTTTTAAATTAAAACTAACAGTTTAATAACTTCGCCTTTGTAGAGAGTACAATTCTGTATTAGTTAAGATGACGATATTTTGGCATCTAGCTTAATTTATAATAATTAAATAAAAAAAACATCAAGTAAGGAGTTTAATTTTAAAGATAAATGCTACATATAAAACAAACGTACCAATGTGGGGGAATACAGCCTAAGAAAATGAAATGAATTTTTAAATATAAACACAAAACCTAAATTTTTTAAATTACATATTTTTAAAATTTTCCGTCCTGGTTTTTAATTTATGTCCAAGAATAGCAATTTGCGGATTGATAGGAAGTGAAGGTAGGTCAAAAATTTATTTTTTAAATATTAACTTAGTTCTGGTAAAAATCCAGATAGTTTCTGGACATATTCACATAGTTTGTGGACGTTTTCAAATAGTTTGTGGGAATTTCTAAATCGTTCTCGTAACCTGATATTTTTAATGTGTGGCATTTTAAAATCATTGCACTTTTCTCTATTTTCTAACTGAAACTGATTTTATTCTTCAGCAACCATAAAATTGATCTTTCTATAGAAGTGTAATTTCATAGTTTAAAATTTTTTTATTTATTGTGTGCAAAAATGAAAACTAAAAATCTTTATATCTAAGGGTAGCATAGTATGACATTTCGAATTAACTTTCCGATAATAATATACACAACAAATTAAACCTATGTACCTGTATTCTAGATTTTGTTGATGCAAAATCTTGTGTAAAATCGATTCTGCTCAATTGTAAGGATGTTTATGTATGTGTGCTATTGAGATCATTTGCGCGAGAAACCTATTTAAGAATGAAAAAAAAACAAACAATAATACCGAATTGGATAGCCTCTAACACTCACTTTGAAGAAATAAAAAATACAGTCACTATTGCTCAGTATTTACAATCTTTCAATAAAAAAAACAAGTGATTTTAATACAATATATAGTATAATTGAACGGAAGCTTGCGGTCAAAAATACTGTATTCAAACGTTTAAGCAACAATTGTATACATTAATTCAGCTGGTTAAATTTAATATGAATGATGGATTTAAAAATGTTACTCATTCAGGCGCTTTTCATACTGTTTGCTGTGCAATTTAATGCCTCAGCAAAATTTGGGGAAGTTGTGGCATAAGAGATATGCTAGCCAAATCTAAAGTTCTTGCTGGAATTACCGCAGAGAGAATGTTGGAGGGGCATTTCATGGGGCCATTCGAGAATTAATTTTAATATATGAAAGGCTAATGCAGTTATTGATAGAACATTTTTTTGATCAACTGAAAAAATAATAAAATAGAAGCTCTAGCGGTTTTGCTAAAAAATATCGAAATGTTTTCAGATAGTTATTGAACGGGTACATATAAGAAATATGGTTTGGAAAAACTTTCTTTCGATATAAACCATTATTTCACAAATATAGAAACGAAAAATGAAGAATCTGAAAATTTTCAATTTTGGTATGAATTTATTAAGAGCATTCAATTCTTTTGGAGTTATTCGAGCCGATAGAGCAGATACGTTTCCACTCACTTATCCATGCTTCTTTTTTTTTGTTTGCGATTAACCGAATTACGATGTGAGACTTTTTGTGCTTTGAAATTCTCCTTATGCTACCAAAAAAAAGTTTTAAAAGGGAGACCTTAGAGTTAATTTGACTAATGAAGCATTTCAGGGTTATTCTTAGATATAACAACTGAAATGACAGTAATCAAAGATATCAAATCCGAGACTGGAATCATAGAAGTGCCTCAAAAAGAACCTGCTACTTCAAGATGAACTATGACTACAAAGGTCTTAGGTAGTTATTCTGATACTGAATTAAAACGGGTATGAATTACACTATTTTGATAATTGATGACATGACCGAGTTACAATGTATGAAGGCAAAATCGATGTATATGCATGGTGATTTAACCATTATAAATTATGAATCAATTATTACGCAGATTTGATCGAGTAGATGAAATTCACTTGATTTATGATCGATACGACAGCACAACGGTTAATCCAGAATAGTTGGAACGAATTCGGAGGTATGGAAATGATAGCGAAAACAAAGAATATATAATTATTGGCGGTCAATCTACACGAAATTTTAAAAAAATCTGCAGTAATGATACAAGTAAATCAAATTTAGTGGAATTTATTGAAAATTATATAAAAAAATTATTCGGTTACCAATACAGAATAAGTTGATCATTTCTGGAGCATTTGAGCATATGTTGTTATGGAATATGATCAATATTTCGATGCATATTTCTTGTGTGATCATACAGAGGCAGATACTAAGATTGTATTTTATGCCTGTCAGTTACAATAGCTGGATTCCAATAAAAAGTTTAAAATTATTGTTAAATCCCCAGACACAGATGTGTTTATCTTATCATGGATTCTTAAAGGAATTTCTTTTATGGTTTAATACTGGAAATGTTTTCTCGATTTATTCTCGTACATACTATTGCAAACGATATTGGAAAAATTCAGTGTGTCAGTATCTTAATAATCAATGCTGTGATAGAGTAAGTTGGAAAAAAGGTGTACAAAGTTTTAAATAAACTAGCAGATAATCAATTGAATAGATTTTCTAATTTACATGCAGGGATGGACTTAATACCTTGTGTGTATTTATTAAAAATATGACTCTCAGAATAACTTTAAAGACTGTGGTGAATGTACAAAAAAATTAAGATACAATATCGCGTTGAAAAACAAAATACACTTTAAAATGTATACAAAATTGTATCTGTGTATCCTCGAATTTAGAATGCTGCGCCGTATACGCACGTTTATCACAGAATTGTATGAATGTTAAACAACATTTCTGGAAGACGACGATTTTTACCCGACAAATCGGGTTATTGATGAAAATAATCATATTATTGGAGGTGAAAACAATGAATAATATAAAATAGAGCGCTATCTTTAGACAATAAATAAAATGACAGATTATATATTAGTTTCAATAAAGTAATATCATAGTAAATAAAAATCGTCGACTTGAAATAAAATAATTCAAAAGGTAAGAAAGTGAAATATGCCCTCATAGCGCACGTCTGTGCGGCCGCAATTATCTTGTGCGTACGCTCACGCAACACGTCTGAAACGCGTTACTTTTGAGCCCCATTTTCAACGTCACAAACTCCACTTGCTCACATCAAAAAAATCTCTGTTGATGTTGAAGGTTCAAATTTCCAAAAATAACGAATTTCGTAATTTTTTTGCATAAAATTGCAAATCTCTTGGCAATGAAGCATTTTCCGAAAAGATAAAAAATATTTTGACGTGTTTTGTTTAATAATTAATTTTAAATCTTTTTTAATTAAAAAAATAAATTCAATAATTCAACCTCATATAAAAAGAATAATAATAACAGCCAAAAAAACAAGCAGGAAATTGAATTCGATTCATTGACGTGACATTTCAATGCTAAATAAAATTTTTATAAAAAAATTAAACCGACTTCTAAAAGTGCGCTAAAAAGGGAAAAATACCTAGAAATTTTTATATGAAATTGAAATTTTTGAAGTCGGCGCCAAACTAATACTTGACAAAATGTGATTCGCATAAACAGATTAAAAATACTTTATTTGTAATTGCTTTCTTACCATAATTTGTATATATTAGTAGTTATTTATTTCATTTAGAAATAATTTCGCGCCGACTTCAAAAATTTCAATTTAATATAAAAATTTCTAGTTATTTTTCACTTTTTAGCGCACTTTTAGAAGTCGGTTCAATTTTTTTATAAAAATTTTATTTTTCGATTTTTAGTTTTGAATTCATTATGATATTCATAAATTATTTGAACTAAGTGCTAATCGAGATTAGTGTACCTCGCAATCACTCCAAGGTGGCAAAAAAGTATCCATTTTATCCAGAATTGTAAATCACCCTAAAATGAACCACTAAAAATTCTTTGATTCTTAGAGTTCTCCAAATACCAATGAAATTGTATCAAACAAATATTTAGTCTGTCATAGTAAATCCACTATCTTAAATTTCAAATTAATTGTAGATTGGTAATATAGGCCCTAAAACCTTTCAATATCGATATTTAAAGAATTTGAGACGTAAATTTCTTAGCTCAATATATTTTATATTGCATATTGGGTTTGTACACGCCCCAAGAACACCGCAATATCAATTCTAGATAAAACCGGAAATTGTAAAATTTTTATTCCTTCATATTGTATCTAATCAACCAAATAGTTGTAAAAAAATTAACTTCATATTAGTAATACACCACCCCCCAACGCCCTAATATCAAATCTAAAAAAATGTGAATAAGGTAAAATTTTCAACCCATTATATTGGATCCGCCTCTTAACCTAATCTAAATCAAAGCCCCCTAGTACCAATTTTAGATGAAATCCAGAAATTTTAAATTTTTAAACGGTCATATTGCATCTAACATATTAGATTTTCTTAAAATAATTTTATATTCGCTATTTATATCCTCAAAAACGATTCAGTTCCACATTTGAACAAAATCGAAAAATGTAAAATTTTCAGTTCGCCATATTGAATCCTGAAAAAATACTATTAAATTCCTAATTTATACCCTCAAGAACCCTCTATATCAGTTTTGGAGAAAGTCGAAAAATGTAAAATTTTTAGGACACTATATTGAATCCGTCAGATTGAGTTGTTCAAAAAATATTTTAATTTCGTAATTAACACTAACAAAAATCCACCAATACTGACTTTAGACAAAATCAAGAGATGTAGAATCTTAAATCCACCATCTTAGATCCGCCATATTTTTTTTTTAAATAATATCAGATTCGTAATGTGCTATCCCAAAAACTCCCCCATATCAATTTTGAGAAAAATCGAGCAAAATTAATTTTTTATCCACCATATTGGATACGCCATATCGCATTTTTTAAAAATAATTTTAGATTCGTCATGTACGACTCCGAAAACTCCTATGTACCAATTTTGAAGAAAATCGGACAAAATTGATTTTTTGTCGGCCATATTGGATCCGCCATATAGAATTTTTTAAAAATATTTTAGAATCGTTATGTGCGACTTCGAAAACTCCCCCATACCAATTTTGGAAAAAATCGGACAAAATAAAAATTTTGGTCAGCTATATTGAATCCGCCATATTGAATTTTTAAAAAATAATCTCAGATTTGTTATGTGAGACCCCGAAAACACCCCCATACCAATTTTGGAGAAAATCGGGCAAAATTGATTTTTTCGTCGGCCATATTGGATCTGCCATTTCGAATTTTTTAAAAATAATTTTAGATACATCATGTGCGACCCCGAAAACTCCCTCGTATCAATTTTGGAGAAAATTGGACAAAATTGATTTTTTGTCCGCCATATTGGATCCGCCATATTGAATTTTATAAAAATATTTTGAATTCGTTATGTACGACCTTGAAAACTCCCCCATTCCAATTTTGGAGAAATTCGCACAAAATTAAATTTTTTTGTCCGCCATATTAGATCCGCCATTCTGAATTTTTTAAAGATAATTTCAGATTCATTGGGTATAACCCCGAAAATTTCTCCATACCAATTTTGGAGAATATCGGACAAAATTAATTTTTTTGGCTGCCATATTGTAAGCGCCATCTTGGATTTTACTGCACCAATTTCATCTAAAAAAGTATGGGACCATCGCAGCAACTTCCTGAACATAACGCAAAAAATTTCATTCAAATCCGTGCAGCCGTTCCCGAGAAATCGGTGTACATACATAAAAATAAACATACATACATTCGCGACGAATTGAGAACCTCCTTCTTTTAAAAGTCGGTTAAAAAAGTATTTTCTTTTAATGCTCCCCTTTAGCCTTCATAGGACCACGATTTAGAGTCTTATTATAGGCTTTTAAACTACGAAAGTCTCATCTAAGTGGGTTTAATGTCATGTGGCAGTAGTAGAAACAAATAGACAAAAATTTTAAAGAAATTATTTTGCATTAACAAATCTCCATATGGTCGCTTAAAAATTCAATTAGACCGGAGGCCCGATTCTGTAAGCATATGTTTTGACATTCCCTTTCCTTATCTCTTTTAGGACAGTGACATACTTATGTGTTACTATAGACTGAACAAAGATGGAAGATCCTTATTATTACATTCTCTTTCTCTATACTTTTATAGAATCGCAGCCCGGGAGTTATCGACAGTTTTTTTCAATTTGCATTAGCGTGAAAGTATATTTATTAGTTGTCTATTTTATATTACGAAAAGTCCGTACTGCACACCTAGTTCAACAATGAAAAGTGGGGTCGAGAGTATGTAAAAAAATACCAAAATATTTATCTGCATCATGCTGAAACTTCGCCCGGTATAAATTTTAAATTTAAGGAAATGAGCTCGGTGTTCAACTCTTTTTACATGTATCGGGCAGCAGTACTTTGAACTGTCAACGGATTGGCAGCGGTTTTTTTGTCATTAATTAGACTGAATGTGCATTAGTAGCATTGATTTTTCAGGTTAAGAGTGATCATAATAACCATAACAATACACTTTTACACTGATGCAAATGGGACACGCTAGCTCCAGTAGATACATCGTTATTAAATTTTATGAAAGACTAATTATGGTAAATAAGTATACCAATTTCCAAAATTAGATAACAGTAATCTTTAAACATAATAACTTTTTTCTTTAATATCAATAATTTTATATAGAAAAAATGGCCACATCTTCCTCTATTTTTTGTACATTGACAAAAATCTTATTTTTTAAAAACGTTTCATGGAAGTTTTAGACTAACCATGTAATAATAATATTCTTTGTACTTTGCAAATAAAAATAATTTTAAGAATTATTTTCGAAAGTAAAAATGTTACTTTCCATTCTTTCTCAGAACATTAAAATGGAGAAATCTTTTGTGTGATTGATATGGTTTAGTATTATCATTCTAGTTAGTCTATGGCCGTCGGTAAAGTATAATTGGTCTAACAAAGTCAGTAAAACCAACAGATATATTGATTGTTATACAAACTGCGTGGTTGCCAATTTTAGGGGCTTGTGAACGTTGACCTAACGAATCGAATTACATACTATATACGGATTAGACGCTAGCGTCCTCTACACGATAAATTTCGGAATTAAATCAATATATAATTCGATATTCTACCACAATTTTAGGCCCAGCTAATGTTTTGTCCCTGGCATCTTATGACTCTCCGGATTACGCTGGCAAAAGGAACGTTTTCAAGCCCCAAGCCCGGGCTTGAGAACGTTCATTTGGCTTGTGTTCGTAATAAGTATGTAACGAGTTGGGATTGTATAAGCGGTAAAACCAATATATATATATATATATATATATATATATATATATATATATATATATATATATATATATACATATAAACAACATTCAACTGTTCTAGTTTACATATATCTTGTGTAGTGTCTAAAATTATTGTATAAAATGGAGCTGCGCGAATTTCGTCAAATATTTATTTTGTTTTCTAACTCGATTCTCGGCATATGAATAAACTCACTTTGTATGGTTGGACTTAAGTATTTTGTTGAACTTTTGGAAGTTCCAGTAACTTTTGTAGTTAGAAAATTGCCCTGTTTGAAGTTATAATTATCATGTTCAGATTGGCCTCTAAATGGCACATTACATTGAAAAAATGTCAAGGTAATATCTAAAACTCTGTGTAAAAATTGTCGACAAAAATTATGACTTCCTTTATATTTTTCTTCAAAATTTTGATCACACACACAAGCGGCAATTCGTGTACCGCCAGTTTCAGGTTTTAAAATTCTTTGGCTTAAAGTTTTCCATTTAGATATTCCATTGTCCCAACCAACTTAAAATGTTGACTACTTCTATCAGCAAATAGCCAACAAGGTTTATAGTAACAACAGTCTAGCTTAATAGAGTAACACAACTACTTACAGTCAATAATTAACCGACATTTGGATTTTGAAGTGTAATAATATAGAGCAAAAAAGATTTACCGTTAGTTTTTGGAAAGTCAATGGTTTGCAAGATCCATAACTTTAAAGAAATCTTTTAATTGCGTCACATTTAGCAAATTTTCTAGCATTTGGCCTTCATCGGAGAAACCAAAACTATTTTTATTTCTTGTCAGTTGTGAAGACACTTCAAAAGCATTTAAATTTACTTTATCGTTTACCACAAGTTCGTTTAAGTCTAAAATATCTGGAATTAAAACTTCTATTGGCGTTGAAATTTTCAAACATTAAGCTTCCTTGTCCGTTACTCCTAAATCTGATTTTGTTTTTTTTTTATTTCTTGCTTGTTTTTTTTTTTATTTTTCTTTCTTTCCTTTATTTTTTTTTTTTTCATTTTAGGCTGGTCTAAAGCGTGAAACATCCTACAGAAAGGAAAAAAAAAATTCCAACAAAGTTAATACATTACATATTACTAACAGTTATATTAAAAAAAATTTCATCCTCTCTTAACTCTCCTTATAAATAAAAAAAATATATGTATTTACCTTACCTATGCCTTCAATGTAGACCAAACTTAATTATTATTTTTCGTTAAAAATATGCAATCAAATATTTTCACCATACTTTATTTTAACTTCACAATACACAAAACCGAACTAAATATGAGAAAATTATAAAATTATTGCATACCTACTCAATATGTATCCCTTCCAACTTTTTAACACCATTCTAAAAATGTGGATCAAAAAAAAAGAGGAAATATTCATAAAAATAATTAACCACTGTCCGCTTTCCGCGTCATGCCCTTATCGGCACTTCTCAAAGAAAATAGGCGCTCGCCACAGCGTACTGTTTATCATTTGCAGTAATAAAATAATTGGATGGGGTAGTAGTGTCATTTCTGTCACCCCGGTAGCTACGCCGCTGATCTGAATGGTATCGAAATCTCCAGCGAAGATATCCCAGACTTATTTATGTATAAACATTATTCTTTTTTTGGATAGTAGTATTGAAAATTTTCTTTGAAGCAAATAATTCAGAGCATTAATAAAGATATTTTTTTAATAAAAATCTATATATGTTTTTTTTTTGTTGCAGTTCTTCGAGACGAGTTCAAGACAGTTCCTACGGACACACGTGTAGCTGCTGGCGAAACAGCTTTGTTACAATGCGGAGCTCCACGAGGTCACCCAGAGCCAACCCTGATATGGAAAAAGGACGAAAAGCAAATGGAAATAGATGGAAGAAGAATACGTATAGTTGATGGCGGTAATCTGATGATTTCTGATGTGAGACAGCATGATGAGGGAAAATATCGATGTGTCGCACATAATTTAGTTGGATCTAGGGAAACACCGGAAGCCAGCTTAAAGGTTTTTGGTAAGTTTTATATATATTTTTAACATAACTATAATTTTTGAGTATTTATTTAACAAAAATTCAATTTTTGAGACATCTAATTGAAACTATATATCGTTTTATTTAGAAAGTACAATTACTAACAAAAAATCTAGAATAGGTTTTAGAGTATGAAGTCAAAATAATCGCAAGATTCTTAAAATTCTACTCTTTACTTGTAACGATGTGTAGGGTGTCCCACGACGAAATACCGCGATCGATTTTCTGGAAAATATACTTTGGAAAACTTTGAAATTTCGCAATTTAATAAAAACGATGGGGACAACTCGGCTAAAATATTTTCAAGGTCATGGCATTTTCGGTTAAATCGGAAGTTGATGACGTCTTGTTTATTTTAAATAGAATACCCTATGTTTTATTTCATTTTAAGATTCTACGGAAAATTGTAGGCATATTTCATGTTATATCTAACTGTTTTTGACCTATTTTAAATTTTATGTCAGAAATGGCGTTTGCAGGCCTGAACATTATTATCAATTTGTCCTATATGAAAGCTTTTGTTATTTAATTGGGGTGGTTTCATTCTAGAAGAAGATCTACTTTAATGAACTGTGTTCATATGTTTATAATAAATATATACAATGAGGTCAAAAACCAACATTAAATATTAACTTGATAATCAAAAGGCATTTTATTTTAAATGTAAACCGCCTATTTTTATAATAGTATCTTCTTTAGCATAAAAACAAAGGGTGACTTTGAATAAAGTTGTCTATTCTAAAAATGTACAGTTTTTTAAATATTGGCAATTTAATATTTTTGTATTGTAAAACACAGGGAAGAATTGTTTTAATAAATGGTCAAAATTTACATCCTGATCTTCCAAATATTTGTCACATCGCCGAGGTTGTTCGTCATGGCCGCTATAATTGAATCTGGAGATGTATTTTCGAGCGCGTCCCTTACCCTTGCCATACAGTCCTCCATCTTTGTCACTGAATTAAAACAAACGATGTTTTTATCGTTCCCCGTATAAAATAATCTAAGCAACTCTAATCAGGAGGATGGAGGCCACAGAGAAGGTCCATTGTTGGCAATACACTTGTAATAAAATGTTGCTTGTAAAAAGGTAGTAACTGGAATGGTCTGTGTGGTGGGACGCCATCGTACTGGTTAAAAATTGGCCAGTATTCCGCCAGAGATAAATTGCTTAAATATTGATTGTCTAACTCTTCTAGAATATTTAGATATTTTTTTCTCAGAAAAGTAAATATATAATTTATTATGGGAACATAGTTGCTTTGAATTATGAATGAATTACTATAGAGGTTTTTTTTATAAAAATATAGTTTTACTATTCCATCATTTTTTACAGCACAAAATATGTTAAATTGTCAGATTTCTTGAAAATTTCACACTCTTGATACATGAGTATTTGAATCACTGCAAAAATGAAAATTGTGTCTATTTTCCTTCATCATTTATGTTGACCAAAAATTCAGGGTCGTCTTGTATCATCGTTAATATAAATTCGCAAAATTGCACTCTTTTCGGCAAATCAGTATACTTAAAAGATACTAAATAAGGGTGGAATTTGCGTTTCAACAGAATTTTATGTATTGAGCTCGAGATTCCTGTTTCTAGAGACACTTATCTTAACCCTGTCTTAGAATATGCCGCAAAATATCCCAGAATTGCAGTTTCGATATTTTTATCGACGAGAATAGGCTTTCCTTTATGCATTTTTGCCTTAAAAGTGCCAAAATTTTTGAAATTTTCCAGTATTCGTTTAGCGTTGTTCCGTGACGGTTTCTGTTTATCTGGTTATCTATCAGCAAATGTTTGGCATCTTCTTGATAAAATTTTGTTAATTCCCCATAGATAATAAACAAATTTAAATAATCTTCTTGCTTATACTTTAATCACTTCAACATGATTTCTATTAATAAGTGTCAATTGGCAAGAATCCTTGGAGGTTCGCGAACCACAACTTGGGAAACGCTGCTTTTAAGAATCTTAAAAAGTTTTTATGAATTGAGGAAAATTTGCCGGATACGACATGAAGAAAACTGTGTAGTTAATGATTTTCTATGCCAGAAGAGGCGGTTGATGCATTCAAAAAGCATGTTTTGAGAATACCATTTTCACAATGATAAAATGCATTTCGCAGGAAAAAAGTGTATTTCATCGTTTTGGAGAATACTTTGAAAAACCATTTCCAATGACAAATATTTATTTTCGTTTGTTATTCTAAATCTAAAGGACTATGGTCGTACTAAATATCTGGTAGTGGCATTGGAGATAAACATAGAAAAAAAAGTCACATCGTTCTTTATCTAAAATGCTGTAACAATGTCCTTCCTCTTGTTTGAACACAACAAATTTAATAATACAATTTCCTTCTACATCTTATAAAAATCACACAATTAAATTTTAAAGGATATTTTAATTTGCGTATATGTCGTGAGTACACACGTTATGTTGCATCCTATGTTCCGGATGACTCACGAATGGTTAACCAGCTATTGATGAAGTCAGTAATTAAGTTTAAGTATAAAGGTTAAACCCCACTTGTAACAGTAGCCCTTAACAGAAAAAATGACTTGTAACAAATGAGTTACTAAAAGGTTAATTTCATGCTGGTATTTCTAGTTCATGTTATTTAAAATAATAAATCATTTAACAACTATTTTGGTATGAAATTTCATAAGATAATCATTAAAAAACCAAATTTAGGTAGAATAGGATAATGTAATAAGATATTTATCTGATTTAGTGAAACTTGATTTTATTCAACTGCTTTATATGTCAATGTAGATGCGCTATGCTGTACCATACAAAAGAAAAATGTTCACGACATATCTTATCCACAAACTAATTTTTGAAAAAAAACAGTTCAAGTGTGAGTCCTAAAAACTCGAACGAAATGATGAACTAGCAAACGATTCGTGTTGATCCGCCGGTATAGATTTCAGTATGGGTCAATTAGGTTTATATCCTCGAGCACGCCAAAGATAGATTCTTCACCTTCCCGTACGCACCTTTAGAAATTATACTCTTTAACTGTTTCCTAATTTACCGTACATTTCTAGAAGATGGTTAATAAACCACTACACGTACATTATAACAAATGCATTATTATTATGTGTTAACATCGGCTACCTATATTATTTATGTAGCGGTTCTCTAATTTAGTAAAATCATTTTATGAGAATAGAAGTAATTTCAAACATTACACAAGAACAATTATTTGTATTATTTATAAATTCTTCTACTTTTTCTTCTTCCTTCAGCCGCCCTTGATAGATGGACCTTCTCTTTATTGTTCCATATTCTCTTATTTTGTGCTATTCGTTGCCAGTCTCCTACTTTGAATGTGATGTTGTCAAGTCAGCATCTTTCAGGTCTCTCGAGGCTACTTTTATCTAAATGTGGTCTACCTTGAATTAAATGTTTTGTCCTAGTATTTTCTTAACAGGCAATATGTCTGGCCCAACTCCGTTTCAACTTAACTATATAAACTTTGAGATTCTCCAGTTCAATCCTGCATCTGATCTCTTTGTTCGCTGACTTGATTGTAAGCGACGTCGTTTCCATGGCAGCCGAGGTAAAGTACAGCTGTTAAAAATTTTCCTTTCTAGATTATTAGGAAAATTTATGGGATTTGTATGTATGACAATTTTCCGGTAGCTGAGCATGCCAAACGAATACGTCAGCTAATTTCTGCTCTTTAGTTCTCCTCGTTAACATTTCTGTGATTTTATTTCCGACGCATATAACTATATCTTCTGAGGTCATGACCATTTCGTTGAGGTTCATTGTTCGTTGTTCGATTTATTCAGATTTTAATTTGAATCATAGTTTGTACGTTATCGATATTTTGACTACTAAGCACGATATCATCTACAATGTGGTTTAGATATTAACCGTCAATTCTAATCCATTTTCGTCCCAATCCTATAATTTTTTGATCTCCAACTTAAGCATGAACATCTATGGGGAAATAGTGTCTCGTTTTCTAGCTCCTCCTTGGATTACTATTTTCTATGTTTTAAAAGCCTCTATCATTTTTTCCACGTGTGTTGGATGTTTATAAGTATTCTCAAGTAGGTCTATATATATATATATATATATATATATATATATATATATATATATATATATATGCAAAATTCGTTCCAACCATATCCTTTCCGTGTTAGAGGTTGCACAGTTGGAACAAATTGCTAAGGGACACAATTTATCCTATTCCACCACCATCGAGATGATGGCCTACCTGTACCACCATACCGAGAAGAAAATCAAAACTTACCCTCCCCGCCACAGTGATACGGCAGAGGTACATGTTTCGTCTCTACTAGACTCACCTGGGTACCGACATGCACCTGGCTGTGCAAAGAACAGATAGGAAAGAAGCATGCAAATACTGAACGCGGATGGCGTATACATGTTTATGCGGCTTTCAGGGATTCCTCCGTGTGAGATGCAATAGCAGTGGATATATCCACATTATGCCATTATATATATATATATATATATATATATATATATATATATATATATATATATATATATATATATATATATATATATATATATATATATATATCGTCCCTGGCATTAATCATGGCATAGAACTGTCGTCAAGAAATAAAATTCGATTGGGTTGTAACTTTTTCGAAATTTAGCTTGTGAGATGCAATAGCAGTGGATATATCCACATTATGCCATTATATATATATATATATATATATATATATACATATATATATACATATATATATATATATATATATATATATATATATATATATATATATATACATATATATATATATATATATATATATATATATATATATATATATATATATATGTATATATATCGACCCTGGCATTAATCATGGCATAGAACTGTCCTCAAGAAATAAAATCCGAATGGATTCGATTGGGTTGTAACTTTTTCGAAATTTAGCCTGTTTTGGTGTTTGTCCAATTTATTGGTCAATCTCTTTTTTAAAATTTGTGTAGCCGATAGTTGTTGATTTTTAAGTTGTTAACGTTGTACTGAAAAGAAAACATTATTATTAAATATATCTGGAAAGAGACCGAATGATGTCAGTTTCTAATACAGGCATGCAATGTACTGCTTGCTGACCTGTTGAAATTGTAAGATGCGCCCAGTTCTGCTAAAAAGCCTGTAAATGTCTCCGACCTGGAGTATCAACCAATGTTGACCTTCCTTTATGCCCAAGTTAATATTAATAACTTTAAATTGACGCGCAGGAAGTATTCTACCTCAATAAATGTTGTCTGTTCACCTCTTTTATCAAGGAGATCTACGGAATCTTATAATTTATAATCAACCTGGTTAATGTCTTTTATCGTTCTGTACTTCCTCTCTAGAATTCATGAGCATTAGGAACCTCTTGACGGTGCTACTTGAGTTCTTACTTTTTTCAATATACCTCAACTATTTCAAATATCGATTTCAACCTAAAATGCTATTTATTCCGATTTTAATTAAGCTAACTCATTAAGTTTTAATCCTAATTATTAATGTTCAATCATTTAATTATGGCAAAAATTTTAAAAAATTATGTATAATAGGACTATGATTACTTCTTTTTTATGATTAATGTAATAATAAAAATAAAATATGTCAGAATTAATGTAGATGTGAAAATATAAAAGATTTATTATACAACTTCCTTTTAAAAGGGAAAAAAAATTAATATTCCCCGCATTTCTGTTCTACTTTGTAGCTGAAAACTGAAAGAAACTTTATTGTATACAATAAAAAAATGGCACCGTTAAAACTTTTCACATATTTTAACCTCGCTTTCTCTGTGTCACATGTCTAAAAAGTTATTTCTATTACAAATGCAGTGGAAAACTTTGAGAAATTGCTTTTCAAAACTCATATATTTCTCTCGATATGTCCAAGAAAGAAGTTTTTTTATTTTATTTTGTGTTGATTTATGAGAATAGTTTTTATTTGACAAATATAGAAAGATAAAAGAGAAATATTCCAAAATGTCGAAATGTGAAAATAAAATATTAATAATAAAATAGAACAAAGGTTAATTTGGAGGGATAGTTATTAGATTATAATTCTCCTTTGTATTTGGCTTATAGTCAACAATAGATATGTCAAATGGCACCGAAATATAAATGCCTAATGTTATTATTTTTTAGTAAAACCTTTCTTCAACAAAGAACCTCAGGATGTGGAAGCACTAGCGGGACAACGCATCGTATTTCGTTGCCTGGTAGATGGAGATCCTTTGCCTAACGTTATTTGGAGGCGAGATGATGGAAAGATGCCTCTTGGTCGAGTGTTCATACTGGATGACAAATCTTTACAAATTGAAAATGTTCAACCTGGTGATGAGGGACTATACATCTGTAATGCAGATAATATAGTTGGGAGTATTTCTGCAAAGGCCTCTTTAGTTGTGAATTGTAAGTAGTTATCAAGTTTTGATTCAGCACTCTATTAGATTCATTGAAAGAATAAAATCGAGAATTAGTTTCATAGATATGGAATTTTTAAGTTTGGTAAAAATGTAAAATTTGTTACACTATTACTTAAACTTTATAATTTAAAGTAATGTACTTGCAGTTATTAATTCCATCTTTATTCCTCACAATAAAGTTTAGAATCGTGTGAAGAATATTATTTTTGAATTTACGTTTCCTACAAATTAATAAATTGTTGATAGTAAAGCTCCTGGGGTTCCAGTCTAAATTAAAAAATGCAGGTTTAGAAAGGAACAATGTGGGTGCAAAATAAAAGTCAGAAGGAAAAATAAATAATTTATTAACAATAAGTGTTGAAAATTATTACATACAAAAAATCAAAATGACATACTAAAGGGTTGGTACCCTTGACTTGAAAACTATAACACAATACGTGTTGTCAAAATTAAAAGTTGAAATTTCTTAATAAAAAACAAAGAAATCTTTTTGTATCGACCCTGTAGTACGTCAAAAATATAAATCAGTTTACCTATAGTTTCTTTAAATTAATAATACATTTAGAAATTAAAGTTCACTATATTGAGAAAATACTATGAGAAAATTGCAACAGTAGTAAACAAGAGAAGAAAATTAGAATTGTAGGTAATAAAACACGAGAAAAAAGTTGGTCAAACCTTAGCGAATACAAAAAAAAACAATAGTACATTTTGATAGATAAACATCTGTAGATTAAATATACAATAAGATAAATTAAATAAAGCTTTCTACTTTAAAACAACATAGGTAAAAGTATTTTAAGATAATTTATCTTCTGCAAAGACACCATAAGATAAGGATTTTCGAGCTCATTAAACTTGGAACAGATTAGCAGGTAGAGTCAAAATTCTACAGATAAGATTCAAATAAGCAAAAGGTAAAAGATAAAAATGACTCACCTCCAGTCCTCCTGACAAAGTAGGTTGGAACTCGAGTATTATTTTTCATACGGCTTTGGTCCCAGTGTGCTTTGTAGAGTCTTAGTCAGCTCAGATAAGCATACTATCAGCTCATAAATCTTTGATGGTACCCCCTAGATACATTTTATAGTGCTAAAAATATGAGATTTAACAGTGCAACTCTTAACATGACATTAGGTTGCCAAAACGTTTTAGCAACAGGAAGTTTTAATAAAGAAAATAGATAACTGAGACCACCAGCAGGTCTTTAAAATGATTTTCATGGACATGAACAGTATTGTTAAATGACAAATAAGTTTATACTCTGCAGATAGACTTAAACATACTTAAACAAAAATAAAAACTAATTTGTATCTCAAAGAAAATAGTCCGCTAAATTTAGAGAATAATCTTAAGAGAACAAATAAACGTACTTCGCTCTTTCATAGTCAGTGAAGGAAGCCCTCGAGTTCATGATTCTGATTCTCCACAGCAGGAAAAAACTTCGAAGGTTGTTTCATAGATTTTTTTTTTAATTTGGCAGAACAAACCAATCGAATCAAAAAGGTGACTAAACAACCAAAATAAGTCAAAACTCTTCCGAATCAAATAAGTCAAGTGATTAAAAAAAACACCCTTTTGAAAACAAAACACTGACAAATACGTTTTTACAAGGATATTAGAAAAAATAACGACCGAATTACAAGTTCCGTAATTAATTTTTGTACTTTTTTATCATATATTTTTAAATATTAAATAACTAACAAAACGCCGCAAAATTCATTTAAATAATTCCTTTGAAATTAAATTTTATTACGATGTGGTTTATATGATCTTGACTTTTGCGGCATCTGAATTTTTTGGCTGATGCTAAAAATTAAATACTCTTATATAACAACTAGATTAGAATAGCTATGACTAGAGGAAAGACGTTTTCATCTTCTGTATCGACTACCAGAAAATTTTTGCCAGCACAAACCGTTGCTGAAAAGATTGCAGGAGGTAGGTATAGTTGATAAAGATATTAGAATAATAAAAAAATATATTTGCAATAGTTAGCTGAAATCAGTATAAATGGCGATCTGTCACCAGAGACCTTCGTCACAGTAAATGATGTCTAGTAGGGATGTGTACTGTCACCTCATCTACTTCATGTTTATGTTATGAAAAGAGTTCAGTTAGCATTAGAAGCTGAAACGCTAGGTATGCCAATAACCAATATTAGCTGTGCAAATGATAATCCAGTCTTAGCTAATAATCATGAAGATATATAGTCAGTATTAAAAGATCTCGATTAGTGCAGTAAACAGTTCAGGTTACATATTAATACTATCAAAAGAAAAATTATAATGAATAGCGATTATCAATATGTCAAGATTTACGGGGTAAATGTTGAACGTGACACAAGATTAGTGTATCTTGGCGCAATTTTAATTGAAAAGTTGGAATGTAATAAAGAAGTGAGGGAAAGAATTGGCCATATGCCACTACATACTCGGAAATGTGTAATTCAAGATTATGTATAGCCTATTGTATTGTATAGTGTGGAAACTTAGTCCTTTAAAGCTAGGATGCAAAATCGGATCGGACGTTTTGAACTGTGGACACTCTCTCAACTGTTCCATATTCCCTGTTCTGCTCCCATAATCAGTGGTGATGTTCTATAAAGAACTTGTATAGAAAGATAACTAATAAATCCTGTAAAATATCAAAAATTATCGTATCTAGAGCATATACTGAGAGAACCTTGTACTGCATACGAATATTTCATATACAGGGCAGCAGACGGGACTAGAAAATATAACTCTTGGCAGAAACATTCATTTTTAAATTTAATGAAACACAATGATAAAAGCTCAATAAAAACTTTAAAGCCAGAACAAAAGCTTTTATGGCTTTGGTCAAGTTGAAAATCATAGTTTTTGGTTTAGACCGTATCAAATTAGAATTATTATCCGACGTTTTGAGTACAATTAAATGAGACATCTTCAAGGATCTTTACTCAACGAGTGAACGTGTGAACATCGAGGAGCAACAGCTCCGTATTTATAACTGACTGGTACTCAGCGAAATGCGTTCCAGGATTCTAATCGATTTCTACGTGTTATGTAGGCTGTAACCTGCAGTGAGATTCTGTATTACACAGATTTATACACATAGTTTTCTACTCCCGATCTCTATCGGCGAAAGCGATAATAGCAGTTGTCGGCATTATGTGTTCCTATCGTCTATACTTAGGGCGTTTTCGGATATCGTACTATCGAAATGAAAAAAATTATTGTAAATTTAGTGAGATCTAGTAACTATTTATTTTAATTCGCCATCAGTGTCAATGTTTGGCAATTTTCGTCGACGCATGTTGTATACGAGAAGTTGTGGATAGGCTTGTTTTTATTGTTTTTCCAAAATAAAGCCATATGATACAAAGTTGTCCGGATTTTTTTAAAGTTTAGTATGATACCATCTGCGGACACCTCTGAACAAGATATGAGGTTATATTATGCGATCCCGACAGATCGCTTCCTGGCGACAGAAATAATCAATGTCAGGCGATTATTTTGCATAATCCGATTGCTGTGTCTTAATTAATATTATTTGGATATTTACAAGTTTTCATTGATTCTCTAATTTTACTTTTAATGAAACCGTACACTTAGTTTATTTTAAGATAAAAGTTTGACCTGAGCAATGCTGGTGTTCATCTACTGTAGATTGTACAGTTTATTTCTTTTTAATACATCTTTTATGTTCCTTACATATGTTGAAAATTGTCCGAATGTTTCAAATTCGGAACAATCTGGTGATCTGATCTGTGGTTCTGTACATGTAAGGCAAGACACACTCTCCATAGGTGATATATTTTTGATACATTTGTAGAGGAGTTGGGCTTTTATATTTATTAATAGAACGTGTAATATCTTTAGGTCAATATCCATTACCTCTCAGAGCATTAGTCAATTTTTCTATTTTTGATTTCAGTGATTATTTGTATCATATTGAAAGAGCTTTATATACCAAAGAGTTAATAATATGAGAAGTATGTTTGTGTAACGCTGCATTTGTATGTTTTGGCTTTCTTTGCTCAAAATATCCTAATTTGCCATTATCCTCTCTTTATACTACTGCATCGAGAAAGGGAAGGACACCCGTTGATTAAGTTTCCCTAGTGAATTTTATGTTGAGGTAATCTGCGCCATCCGACCAAACTACTAACTTATCATCTACAGATCTGCAACAAAATTTAGGTTTTAGAGGAGCAGAAGACAATAAGTTTTCTTCCGAAGCTTCCATGAGGATATTCGCCCGGGCTGGTCGTAGAGTTTTTTAAAAAATAAAATAAGTGGAAATCAGACATGCTTTAGTTAATTCTAGTAGGGGAAGTCCACGTTATTATTTCATAATATGTCCGATATTATGGAAACCGAGTCATTTATAGGAACATTTATATAGAGGGATTCTACATCAAAACTGACCAATATATTTCCTGGCTCTAGTTGGATGGTTTTAGATCTTTGAACACATTTTCTAACAAAGGATTCACTTTTTCCTGTAACCAGATGTATATGTTTGGCCAATAGACTCACGAACGTACAAAATAGGTAAATATCTGCCCAAACGTTTTCATCCATTTACAGAAAAAACTGAATTCTTTTTCAAAAATCTGGGCAGTTTGTCCAAAGGTTAAAAAACGTCATATTATAGCCCAGCGACATATTGGTCAGCTACGATGTAGAATCGCTGAATACAAATGTTTCTATAAATATAATATCATGGAGTTCACCTTACTTTTACTTTTCAAACAATTTTCTACGAGCAGACCTCGGAAGTCGCCATGGAATATCCGCTGTCACCCGTGGTAGCGAACATCTTCATGGAAGCTTTCGAAGGAAACGCCTTGTCTTCTGCTCCTCTAAAACCTAAATTTTCATAGAGATATGCACATGATACGTTGGTAGTTTGCAAGGCATAGATAACTTCCATAATTTTCTGAACCATTTAAACTAAAAACACCATACCATAAAATTCACTATGGAAACTGAACCAAGGTGTATCCGTCCCTTTCTCGATAGACTAGTACGAAAGAAAGTTAATTTTGACATTCTGTGTAAAGAAAACCAACACATACAAATCGATATCTCAATGTAACGTCACACAATCATCTTTCTCAAAATTAATCCGTTATTAACTCTTTGGAACATAGAACTCTTTAAATATGTGACGAACAGTCACTGAAATCGAAAACAGAAAGACTAACTAATGCTTTGAAAGGCAGCGGATATTGCGCTGAATTTATAAGACGTTCTATTAACAAATATAAGAACCCAACTCCGCACCAAAATGTCATAAGTATACCACCTATGAATGGTGTTGTCTAGCCTTATATACACGGAATCACCGACAAGATTGCTAGATTGTTTCGAAAATCAAACGTCTGGACAATTTTCAACACATTTAAGAAGCTTGGACAATGTTTGAAGTGTTGGACAATATTTGAAGTTACCGAACGACGCAATACCATTACAAACATAAGGCGTTTATGAGATGACTTGCTCTTGTGGTAAAATGTACGTGGGTGAAGCACGACGGTCTATGCCTACTAGGCTTAAGGAAGATGAATGATGTATTAAAAAGAAACAAATTATACTATAGTAACTGAACACCAGTATTACTCAAGTCACACTTTTAATGTAAAAGAAACGAAGGTGCCAGCATCAGTGTCTGGCTTCTTCAAACGTAAAATTAGAGAATCAATAGAAATTTGTAAATATCCAAATAATATTAATAGAGATACAGGCTACAGTCTACATCACATGTAAAAATCAATTGTAATGCTGGATCACGTTTCGCTGAGCACCAGTCGGATGTAAATATCTGACTGTTGCTCCTCGATGGTTATTCAGTGTTCGAATTTCGTTAAGTAAAAATCTTTGAAGATGTCCGGTACAATTTTAGGCGAAACGTCGGTTAATAATTCTAATTTGACACGGTATAAACCCAAAAACCATGATTTTCAAAAACTTTAAATAATATATTATTTATCTTTTGCCTAAAGATTTATAAACTTTTTTTCACTTTTAATACACAATTTTATGATTTTTTTTTTTGTTATTTTTAATATAAAACTCGTTTTTCTTTAGAAAAAATCTTATTTAAAAACACTTTATGACGATTTATATTAGTAAAGAAAAAGCAGCACAAAATCAGTTACATTATGAAACTTTGTTATTTTTATAGAGTTGGCAACAGTATTTTAAAATGAACTTGACATTAAAGCACCAAAAGTTCCCAGACGTTGTCTCTAATAAAATAAATTTGCGAAAATCACGTCGCCACCGACCTTTGCAGCTGCTCGCAAGAAAAGTTTTAATAATGGTTACATTTGCCGAAAAACGTCGAGTGAAACTTTCTATTAAATTATTGTCTTCTGAAGCAAGCACTAAACTTAAGACACTTTACTCCAATAAATAAAATGTCTAAGTTTGTTTTATTTTTTCTTCTTTGTATAAAACATCCTTAAAAAACTACTTACGTTCAGTTTTTATGTGGACTCTACATTTTTACGACTCTCCTTAAAAGCAGAAGCTTTTTTCGTTACGCAGCACGTAGACGGCTAATATATGGAAATGGAAATATTTTGAGTATTTTTTCGGCGAGTTCTTAAGGGAAAGTACTAAATAAATACAGTAAAGGTTATATTCCAGATTTTAAGTATCCTGTAGTCTTCAGTCCTGTGATCTAGAGTTTAATATAAATTTCGAACCCTTCCCTTCGATATTTGATTAATTCCGGAAGCTTACTTACTTATTTTCAAAAATATACAGGGTATCCGGGAAAATGTGTGAAATCTACCGAATATGAAAAAATATTTGTAAGGAATACTACAAGTTTATGTAAACTTTTCTCGTATAGGCCTCCTCTTCGGAGATATCAGCTCCCAAAAAGCTGCAATGGAATCTAGGTTTTTACAAATAATTATTAAACCACCAGGTATATTTACCCTTAAAATTACTATCCAAGAAAGTGTTGAGAATTAGTCACAGCTGCAGGGACGGATTAGCTGTTACAGTCATGATCAATTTTTTTTCGCCCTGTACTAAAAATTAGGTACTTCATTCATGTTGCTAGTCCTAACCGTTTTTGAAAAAACGTCATCTAATTTACCTCATGTATTTGGCGTATTTCAATAAAAGATACATCTTTGTTCCTATAAAATGTTCCACTTTCAACGATAAAAAATTCGATCCAAAATTGGAGTTCACTTCTTTAGTGAAAACGTCTAATTCTGTGAATTGCAGCTAGACCTAGGTTTGCAATAAATGTGCGTATAATTTTATCGGCATCCAAAACAAAGTATTGTTGTTGCAATCGTTGCTAGATGCTACGTTACTGTATTTTAGAACTTGTCAACTTTTACATCGCTGGCACATTGATTCTTTATCTGGATATTAATTTACTGATTTTTGGTTTAAATGATGATATTAACTGTGAAATAATTCGAAAAATGGAAGACACGTGTATTGAGTATAAATATATGGATCTGGTGTATGGTCTTACATCTTGCAATGCTTTGGAAACCAAGAGGTTATATCACGACATCATTTCAACGAGTTGATCAACATCTAAGGAAGAATGGTAGTCAATTTCATTTAATAAGGTAATATTAAATTTCTTCATAATTTCAGGAGATTTTGGGAAAAGAAGTACTGATGTTTTTTAGAAAAATATTTTAAATGCTATAGATGACACTCCCTCAACGAGCACTCGAATATTATCAGCGCAGTTTAGTACGTCAAAAACAATATTACATCAAATTCTTCCAGAACAGCTGTTATATTCATATCATTTGAACAATGTGCATGAACTGATTTCTGAAAATTTTCTCCGTAGAATGAAGTTTGCAAACTGGGTGTTGGATTAGCACCGAAATAATGTGAGCTTCATTAGCATTATTCTCTTCACGAATGAAGCGGGGTTTACCAAAAATGGTACCATAAATGTACACAACTCACATGTATGGGCTGATGAAAATCCTTATGGAACTATTGTTTTGCAATGTCTGGGGTGGAATCATTGGCAATTTTTTGACTGAACCATTCGTATTGTTGGCATGACTGAATAAAGGACTTTGTTTGGAGTTTCTCCAGAATACTGTTCATGATTTAGTAGAACACTTACCACTTGAAACCCGCCGAGACACGTGTTGCATGCACGATGGATCACCACCCTATTTCAGCGTTGCTGTGCGGGAGCACCTGAATAACGTCTATCTAAATCGTTGGATAGGTAGAGGGAGACCTATTGTCTAGCCTCCTGGATTTCTCAACCTAACGCCGGTTGATTTTTACCTGTGGGGATACCCCAAAACCTTGGTGTTTTCCATTCCGGTCGATAGTAGGAACTACGGAGAAGCATGTTTCATTGTGATCAAATAAGGAACAATGCTGATTTAATGTGGCAGGTACAGAAGTCATCAATTCTTCGTGCTCCTGAGTGTATCAAACTTCACGGAGCCCATGTTGAACCCTCTTACAAAGTTTTTGACTAAGCAGTTCGTTTAACTTTTTATTGAAACTATGGCGACAGGGGAGAATTCCTCTTTTTGATATTCAACCCGATAGAAGTTAAGGGAATAACAGTGTAAATAAAATGATGTTATTTCGAAAACGGTTAGGATTATGAATGAAAAGTACTTAATTTTTAGTCAATAGTTAAAAGTATGTAAAAAACGTTGCCCAAAGTTCTTATCATACAGGGAAAAAAATGGGGTCATTAGTGTCACAGCTAGTCCGTCCCTGCAGCTGTGAGTAATTCACAATACTTTCTTGGATAGTATTTTGAAGGGTCTTACCTGGTATACATCATATTAAAAAAATTAATATATACCTGGTGGTTTAATAATTATGTGTAAAAAGCTTGATTCTATTGTAGCTCTTTGGGAGCCCATATCTCCGAAGCGGAGACTTGTACGAAAAAAGTTTATATGAAATTTTAATATGTGTTTTATTCAAATTTAAGAGATTTTTAACATTTTTCCTGACACCCAGTCTATTTACTTTTTATATGACAATGACCGATTTAATTCACAAACATCAAGTAAAAAGGTTAAAAAAGTCAAACGCTTTCTCCGCAAAATATACTATTCTAGAACTCAAAAAAAGTGTATACTTATTTTCCCCATTTGCAAAAAAATCATTTTCAAAAAAGTTGTCGAGATTTTAAAGTTGAGCTTAGAGCTCTTGCTGTGAAAAAAAAATGAAAGAAATTTTTTACTGAAAATTATATATTTTTATAGCTAATTGACGTAATTCATTTCTATCTTTTGATTAGGGTCACATGAGTCATAAACATTCAGAAAGAAATAACAAAATGGCTACTGAATTTCAAAAAAAAAAGAAAACATGGTTTTCTCCTAAAGTATATTTTTTAACGATTTTTTTGAGGGATTCTTGTTATGTGCTTCTTCAATTACAATTGTTTTCATGGGTGCTAAATTGCATGGGGAGACAATAAATGTTTTTCTTTTTTCTATAACCGATTCCATTTCAAATCATACAATGAGATTTTTTCCGAAAAAGAATGCTTTCTCCGTGAAATATATCATTAAAGAAACCAAAAAAGTGAACACGTATTTTGCTGTTTTGCATTTTCAACAAAGTTATTTAGATTTTAAAGTTAATATTTGTATTTTTGCAGTGAAGCAAAAAATACAGCCATTGTTTTCTTCAAAATTTTATATTATTTTCACTAATTAGCGTAATTTAATTTTCTCTTTTGATTGAGGTCACATGACTCATATGTTGTATGCTTCATTACAGAGTTATCATTTCTGTAAATTTTTTTATATTTTATTTACCAAAAAAGTTTCGTACGATTAACGAAAGAATAGAATAAAATAAGTAAATATTTGCAAGTAGTAACTTGTTTAAGAATTCTTTTTGAGGTACAATTTCAACATGTATTTAAGAGATGAGAGACTATTCTCAGGATGATTCCTGTATTACAAATACCAGCACGGATTTGATTCAATACCCATAATAAGTTTATTCTACAAGACTTGTCGAATGAGATACTAAGTTGCAGTAATTGAATCGTCCCCTAGGATATTTTTTTTGCCATGAACAGAATGCATTTTTTCGTGAGTAGCTGTATCATAACCGACACAAATTTGTGAACCATACTATAAAAAATATATTATTTAACACGAATCAAATCCCGGCAGGTATTTGTAATAGAGAAATCATCCCGAGCGTATTTTCTCATTTCTTGAATGCATGTTGCATTAGAAAAATGATAATTATCTAATAAAACCGAAAAACGGATATCATTTTGTTAATTTTGAAAATTCTTTCGGCTTTCAAATTTTTTTCTCGAAGTCGATTAGTCATCAGACAATAAAATTTTGATTAAAACAATGGCTGCATTTTCTTTAGTACAAAAGTACTAATCTTAACTTTAAAATATCGATAACTTTGTAGAAAATTATTTTTTCGCAGAACAGCAATACACGTGTACATTTCTTGATTTCTATGATGATGATGAAATGTATTGTGACCATGAAGACAATTGTAATTAAAGAAGTATATAATAAAGAACTGTCAAAAAAAATCATCAAGAAAAAGTTGTTTTTGAGAAAATGGTTTTTTTTTCAAACAGCCGCTAATTTCTTAATTTTAAAAATTGTTGAGGTTTTTAAATTTTTCTCTGAAAGCCTATTATTTATGTGACCTTAATCAAAAAAGAAAACTGAATTACGTCGATTGGTCATAAAAATATACAATTTTGAAAAAAAAATTTTTATTTCTCTTCAATGTAAAAGCTCTAGGCTCAATTTTAGAATCTCCATAACTTCCTTGAAAATGATTTTTTCGCAAAACGTCAAAGTACCAGTGCACTTTTTTGAGTTCTAATATAATATATTTTACAGAGGAAGCATTTTATAATTTTTGAATATTTTTGCTGCATGATTTTCATGGAATCGGATACTGGTGAATTACAATTGATTATATATAGGGTGGAAGGTACGCTCCTTACTACTGTGTATGTGATTTTGTTTCAGCTCTTGATATTTTACAGATGATAATAGAGTGCACCAGTTAATCTTTTTTCCAACACCGAAAAGCCTATTACATAATTTCCAATTATCTCTGCCCAAACGTAAACCATAAATAAATTTTTGTTGGGTTCTGGTATGTATCATATTCCTGCATGTGGATTTTCTTCATATGAACTGTGTAAGCTATGAGAATTCATAATGCTGTCCCTTGTGATGCGAGATTCGTCCGTTTATAAAACAGTTCTAGTAAAATGCGAATTTTCTCTAAATTTTTGTAAAAACCAGTCTGAGGAATTAAGTCTTTGGAGGAAATCATCTTGAAACATTGAATCTACCTTTTGACATGGAAAAGTAATTATTCTTGGGACGTTTGATGAATAAACCATTTCATTGTGCCTAGTTGAACTGTAAACTTTCTTGTGCTGTTAAAAAATGTACAATAATATACGGGGCATTCCATTTAAATTTTGGCAATTTTTCTGTGGAAGTTTTTTTGAGCCATTGTATATTTTTCAAAATAATTATAAAATGTAGCCCCCGTAAACCTACAAATTCTTTATTAAGAATATTTTTAAAGTATGTAATGGGTCGCCCAGTATATTTTAACAGTTGGTCCAGACTATGAATTTATGGGTGGCTAATCTATGATCTTATATGTAAATAATTCTAACAATATTTACCGATAAAAATATCGCACATCCCCTTTTTACTGACATTAATTCTAAATATATTCAGTCATTTTTGATGCCCAAAAAAGTCACAATAATTAAAGAACTGAATACAAAAGCAAAACAAAAATATTTAGTCTACGAAATATAGAAAAAACACGATTGTTTCGGTGACCATAAGCAGTGATCAAACAATCCGGTCTATTTTAGTATGATCAGAGGATTTAATCCAAAGTGGTGAAAAAACAAGAAATACAATCAGTAAGCTCTTGTTTCTATGATTTTATTAAGTTTTTTTTAAACTAATTTATTGGAATTATTGCAGCACCGCCTACCTTTGTGGAAAGACCGAAAGATCAAAAGGCTTCCCTTAATGGGGTAGTAGAATTTCACTGTTCCGCAACTGGAAATCCCAAACCTTCAGTATTCTGGAGTAAAGAAGGATCTCAAATATTAATGTTTAGTGACAATTCAAATGGTGAGTAAAATCTCTACTATTTATAATTTTAAACTATTTATAGTAGGAGCTTCTACTTGGCAGAAATTCGTTCTGTCAGTAGTGATAGAAAAGGTACTTTATTTGTCGAAATTTCTAAAATATTGTAATTTCAAAAAATCAATAATTTACAAAGGAAGTGATGCGTTTCGCTGAAAAATGTAGCTTCATCAAATTTACTTATGCAACTAAACAAGTTGTTTCTTTATTTAAATTTAATTGTCTACATTAACTACAGATACCAATTTTTTCGGAAATACCTTTACTTAGGAAATCTCCAAGAGCCCCTATTTATACCTATAAACAAAAGAGGTTTAATAAAGGGGACTGATTTGTTCCTCATGTTCATTCAAAATTGTAACTAAGTTATTTTGCTAATTTCTAAACTTTCTTAGATTAAGTTTAATACCTTGTAAGATTTTAAGTTCACCATTATATACATATATGATTTTTTGTTAAAACATAGTTTGCGTCTGTCGAATCCGCTTTTCCTTTTAAAAAGCTATTTTTATGTTCTGAAAGATGTGTTTTAAAAGGTCTACCTGTTTGGCCTATGTATACATTTAAGCAAGTGCCTTCAGTTCAACTGATAGAGACCCGACTTTTTGTCTTTATTTTAGATTTGACACTTTTTAGCATTTCTTTTAGGGATTTCTTGTTTTTGATACAACTTTTTTGGAGGATTTATCGAAATATGTGATACTTTTAGAACTATCGGTTGTGTTTTTATAAAAGAGATTTCGAGAGTGCTTGGTTTTGTTGTTTTTAGTTTAGAATATTTTCTATAAGATTGACAGGATATTCGTTGTTGATTGCGATTTGTTTTCTGATATTTAGTTCTTTATTAAAGTCGGCTTCCGATGAAGGTGTGTAAATCAGTCTGTGGATCTTGCTATTGAAGGCTGCAAATTTACGTTATTTTGGGTGTGGTGAGTAATTGTGTCTTGTAGTGTCTGTATGGGATGATTTGTGGTAGATTAAGAACGTCTGGTTATGTGTGGATCTTACAATAAATAGATCTTACAATAACACAAATCATCCCATACATACGCTACAATACACAATTATTCATTAAACCCAAACAACATAAATGTACGGCCCTTAATAGATCCACTTTAATAAAAAATTAAATATCGAAAAACAAATCGCATTCAACAACGGATATTCTGCCACTCTTTAAGAAAATATTTTAAACATAAAACAGTAAAAGTTGCTATTTGAATTGAAAGACGAATTCGACATATGCAAACCATATTTTAATAGAAAATCATATATTTAATGTGGAACTTAAAATCTTTGATAAAGAAAACAAAGGTATTAAACTTAATCTATTAGAAAGTCTAAAAATTAAAAACAGGTACACTTTTGAATGATCAATAAATCAGTCGTTTTTATTAAACCTTTTTATTTACAGGTGTTAAGTAGGTTAAGTAGAGGTATTTTCGGAAAATTTGTTATCTGTTTTTAATGTAGGTCATAAAATTTAAATATAGAAACAAATTGTTTAGTTACATAAGTAAGTCCGACGAAGCTACATTGTCTAGCGAAACGAGTCACTACCTATCCAAATTATGAGGTTTAAATTATAATATTGCAGATATTTCGACAAATAAAGTCCTTTTGTCTTTCACTACTAATTTATAATTTTTCTGGTCACGGACTGAAAGGGTAAATTATTCTTTACAAAATTGATTTTTGTTCTTATTATATAAAAAAAATTGTTCAGTTTGGTAGGTCTATCGGAACATCCATATGGTTTTTAGACCAATTACAACCTAACTTGTTTTGAGCAAATCGATACTAACTTCGTTTTACATAATATTAGAGTTCCCTAAAGTTTCTGGAAATTGTAAGCACAAGAGTGAAGAGAAATAAGATCTGAGTAAACGAAGGGAATGAAATTCATATACTATATACATACACCCTCTGCTTCTAAAGTATCGGTTACTCTTATTTTGAACTGCAACGTAAAATAGTGTTAATCTGAATATGGGATAGAAAAAAAGTTCCGCTGTGCCATTTCTGGTTAACAAGATATATACATGACGATATTGGTGAAATTTTTGTTCAAAAAATCACGTACCACATTATCTATGAAATGTGGACAGCTAACGTTTCGGTGAAATCTCACTCACCATTTTCAAAGCTCACTGTGTTTGTATTGATAATCATATAGTAGAGTTTAAATAGTAAGATAAGTAGATAATAAAATGGCAAATTTTGATTAAACACTCTCATGATTGAAAATAAAGATGTATTTTAAAGCAGTCTTTAGAAGTCACACCTCCCCTTAAATGGTTATATCTTAGCAAGAAAATGAATTAGACATGTTTAGCAAGTTCCATATTCGCATTGTGCGGGAAAAAATTCATGGAAAACACATCTTGGGGACTTAAAAGACCCGTCTAGCTGTGCCAAACTACATATAGATTAATATTCAGAACTAACCAATACATTTATTTTCTTCTTTCTTAAATTAGGTCACATGCATGTTAATGCTCACGGCACTCTACGAATACAAGGAGTACAAAGAGAAGATGCTGGTTGGCTCGTGTGTAACGCTTTAAGCGTTGCTGGTTCGAATAGTGTTCGTGCATTTCTGCAAGTAAGTAAAATAAGACATATATATTCTGAATAAATCCAATCCCTCATGCTCTGTTGACATTTTTTATTTGTATGATAATTTATATGAATAACCAAAAAGTCATGCTCCTACATCCTAATGATTTAACGAAAAAGATTTAATTTCACGATATGCCGTTAAGAGCCCTAACCTAAATATTTCAATGTAAACCCATGTCTTAGTCTTTAGTAGATAACCCCAGGAATTTTCTTTTAAACTCCTAGTTTATACTCTTTTTAACCAACTTCTAAAAGAAGGAGGTTCTCAATTCGTCGACTATGTATTTTTTTTTTTTTTATGTATGTACACCGATTACTCCGGAACGGCTGCACCGATTTGAACGAAATTTTTTACGTTATGTAAAGAAAGTTGCTGCGGTGGTCCCATATTGTTTTAGATGAAATTAGTGCAGTAGAATCCAAGATGGCGCTTACAATATGGCGGCCAAAAAAATTAATTTTGTCCGATTTTCTCCAAAATTGGTATGGAGGAATCTTCGGGGTTGTACCCAACGAATCTGAAATTAATTTTAAAAAATTCAAAATGGCGGATCCAATATGGCGGACAAAAAGTTTAATTTAGTCCGATTTTCTCCAAAATTGGTATGGGGGAGTTTCCGAGGTTCCACATAACAAATTTGATATTATTTTTAAAAATTCAATATGGCAGATCCAATATGGCGGACAAAAAGTTTAATTTAGTCCGATTTTCTCCAAAATTGGTATGGGGGAGTTTCCGAGGTTCCACATAACAAATTTGATATTATTTTTAAAAAATTCAATATGGCGGATCCAATATGGCGGACGAAAAAATCAATTTTGTCCGATTTTCACCAAAATTGGTACGGGGGAGTTTTCGGGATCGCATATGACGAATCTAAAATAATTTTTAAAAAATTCAATATGGCGGATTCAATATGGCGGACGAAAAACTCAATTTTGTCCCATTTTCTCCAAAATTGATACGGGGGAGTTTTTGAGGTCGCATATGATGAATCTAATATAATTTTTAAAAAATTCAATATGGTGGATCCAATATGGCTGACAAAAATCGTTTTTGTCCGATTTTCTCCAAAATTGGTACGGAGAAGTTTTCGGGGTTGCATATGACGAATTTAAAATAATTTTTAAAAAATTCAATGTGGCGGATCCAATATAGCGGACGAAAAATCAATTTTGTCCGATTTTCTCCAAAATTGTTACAGGGGAGATTCCGGGGTCGCATTTGATGAATCTAAAATAATTTTAAAAAAATTCAATTTGGCGAATCCAATATGGTCGACAAAAAATCGTTTTTGTCCGATTTTCTCCAAAATTGGTATGGGGAAGTTTTCGGGGCCTCACATAAAGAATCTGAAATTATTTTTAAAAAATTCAATATGGCGGACAAAAAAAATCAATTTTGTCCGATTTTCGCCAAAATTGCTACGGGGGAGTTTTCGGGGTCACACATGACGAATCTAAAATTATTTTTAAAAAATTAAATATTTCGTATCCAATATGGTGGATAAAAAATTAATTTATTTTCTTTAAATATCGATATTGGAAGATTTTGGGGCCTATATT